>JAJEJO010000125.1:1074215-1146723 GCA_020662805.1 Glaucomys volans | reverse complement strand
GATAGTCTCCTGCTCCACCCATTTACTGGCAAATACCATAATTTCATTCTTCTTTAAGACTATGTAATATTCCATTGTGTATATATACCACATCTTCTTTATCCATTTGTCTATTGAAGGGCACCTAGGTTGGTTCCATAGTTTGGATATTGTGAATTGAGTTGCTATAAACATTGATGTGACTACATCACTGTAGTGTGCTAACTTTAAGTCCTTTGGGTATAATCCAAGGAGTGGGATAGCTGGGTAAAAGGGTGGTTCCATTCCTAGTATTCTGAGGAATCTCCATACTGCTTTCCAGAGTGGGAGCACCAATTTGCATTCCCACCTTCCCACCAACAATGTAATAGTGTACATTTTCCCCCACATCCTCACCAACTTTTATTGTTGCTTGTATTATTGATAATTGCCATTCTGATTGGAGTAAGTGGAAACCTTAGTTTTGATTTGCATTTCTCTAATTGCTAGAGAGGTTGAACATTTATATTTTGTTTATCCATTCATCAGTTGATGAGTATTTGACTTTCTTCCATTTCTAATCAGTTTTCTGTTACTCTAACAAACAACTGAGATAATCAACATATAAACAGAAAAAACATTATTTTGGCTTGCAGTTTTGGAGGCTTCAGTCCATGATCAATTGAACATACTGGTTTGAGCCTGTGATGGCAAATTATGGTGGATGTATGTAGCACAGTAAAACCCTCCCTCATGGCTGGGAAGGGAAAGAGAAAGGAAGGAAGGAGCAGGGGTCCCACAGTCCCTTTTGAGAGCTCACTGCCAGACTTCCTGCTAGACTCCATCTTTTAAATGTTCTTCCACCTCCAATAGCATCACACGCTGGAGATAAAGCTTTTAGCACATGAACCTTTGGGGCCACTTATCCAAACCATAGCTACGATTATTAGTGGTGGATAAACATGTAAATATTGTATTTGTGGGAAAACATATTTTCAGCTATCTCGGGCATATACCCAGGTCCAGAATGTCTGTGTATTGAGAAGTACTATTAATTTCAGTAATATGGGTGTTCTAGAAATTAAATTCAGTAAGTAATCTAAGTGGCAGAATTAGGGTAAGAATCCTAAAGTCAGTCAGTTTGTATTTATTATCCAATTCAATCCTATTTATATTTTATATATGAGGAAACAATCTTAGAGAGTTAAACAATTTTTTTCCCCACTGTTACACAGATTCAAATAGGAGATAACACATCAATCCAGGACTGAAGAACTCCAGACATTTCTACAAACGTGTTGCTTATTTTAATGCAGCATTTATTTTTATTGTTGTTGTTTTCCTGCTTCATTTTTATTGGCTCCATTTGGAATTTTTTTTTAATTAGGAAACTAGGGAATATTTTGTTAGTAAAATGAAATGTGAAGTCTTATTCTAAGCAGCCTATTACTTCTATGCTTTATGTAATTGGGCATCTAAGCCAGATAGAGAGCAAATGTTTTTTAAAATAAAAAAAGCGGCTGATATAAATAATGTGCCATCATTAATAAATAATGCATAGCACTGTAACATATATGCATTACAATACACATAAAGTGTCAACATGTAAAAAGCACAGACCAATTAGTGTTTAAGGGATAAACATTGTTAGCAAACACAGAAGAATGCCAATTTCTATTTGAGAGAAGACACTTTTCCTTGAGGCTCAGTGTTTGAGTTTGATATTTCCTAAAACTTTCCAAAATAAATGCTGACATTTGCCAGGTTTTTCCCCATAATTGAAAATAGATGCTACACAAAAACAATAAAAGCTATTTTTAATGGTTTGGGAATAGTCTTATGATGTGTTTACATTTAAAAAATATACTGATTTCTACTTGGACGGCTAGAACATAAAAGCCTATTTTGTCTAATAGTAACCTCAGTTTTGTGCAGTGGAATCCCTCAAATAAAGTGATATTCTCATTTTTAAAAAATTTGATTCACTGTACACAAATGGAGTACAACTTTCATTTCTCTGGTTTTACACAAGAGAGTCACACCATTTGCATAATCATACATGTACATAAGGTAATGATGTTTGTCTCATTCTATTATTTTTCCTTTCCCCCACCCATTCCCACATTTTCCTTTGTACAATCCTTCCTCCCTCCATTCTTGCCTCCCCCCACCTCCCATTATGTATTATCATCCACTTATCAGAGAAATCATTTGGCCTTTGGTTTTGGGTCATTGACTTATTTCATTTAGCCTGATATTTTCCAACTCCATCAATTTACCTGCAAATGCCATAATTTTATTCTTCATTATGACTGAATAATATTTCATTGTGTATATATACCACAGTTTCTTTATCCATTAATCTATTGAAGGACATCTAAGTTGGATCCACAATCTAGCTATTGTGAATTGAACTGCTATAAATATTGATATAGCTATGTCACTGGAGTATGCTGATTTTAAGTCCTTTGGGTATAGACCAAGGAGTGGGATAGCTGGGTAAAATGGTAGTTCCATTCCAAGTTTTCTAAGGACTTTCCATACTTCTTTCCAGAGAGGCTGCATCAATTTGCAACCCCACCAGCAATGTATGAATGTACCTTTTTCACCACATCCTGGTCAACACATACTTTTGCTTGTATTCTTGATAATAGATATTCTAATTGGGGTGAGATGAAATCTTGGAGTAGTTTTGATTTGCATTTCTCTTATTACTAGGGATGTTGAACATTTTTTTTCATATATCTGTTGATTGCTTGTAGATCTTCTTCTGTGAAGTGTCTGCTCATTTCCTTAGCCCATTTATTGATTGGGTTATGCGTAGTCTTGGTGTAAAGTTTTTTGAGTTCTTTATAAATTCTGGAGATTAGTGCTGTATCTGAAGTGTGTGTGGCAAAGATTTTCTCCCACTCTGTAGTCTCTCTCTTCACATTGTTGATTGTTTCCTTTGCTGAGAAAGAGCTTTTAAGTTTGAATCTATCCCAATTATTGATGTTTATCAACATAGAAAGTATTCTAATTATAATAATTTGTGGAGTTGTGTTTAAAAAATAAAATAATAGTATTTGGTTGCTTTCAAGTTTCAAGGCAGCATGATTGGTGGAGGAGCATGTTGAAAAAATGTGTGTCATTATGTTTTCCTGTTAGAAATGCCAGTTAGCAGTAGATGGACTGATAGGAATAATGAAAGAGATGAAGTAAAAAATAAATGTTTACTGACTCAACCTTGATCACCCACCCACCCAATAAGAGTTGGTTGAACATGTTAAAACAATTACTTTATAGAACCCATTTCTTTAAATGTGCTACTCGAGAGCTGGGGATATAGCTTAGTGGTAGAAGGCTTGGCTAGCATGTGTGAGGCCCTGGGCTTAATTCTCAGTACCACAATTCAGAGGGTGGGGGAGAAAATATTCCAGTTTCCATGTCATTCATGCACTCACTCATGTAGCTCCTTCTATCAAATAGATATTTTGTACCACACATATTTTGTACTCACAGTAATGACTGCACATGTAGTTCCTGACCTTGTAGATTTCACTCTTTTAGAGAATTGCATACAAAGTGCTCAATGAACAGGGCAGAGGATTTCTTCCTTCTCGAGGACTTCCTTTAATTATGTCTCTATACAAGATTGGTTTTTTAAGTGACTTTATGTTTTAGTCAGCTTTTTTGCTGGTGTGACTGAAAGACCCATCAGAACAATTGTAGAGGAGGAAACATTAATTAGAGGACTCACAGTTTCAGAAGTCTTAGTGTATAGAAGCCCAGTTCCCTTCCTCAGGGCTTGATGTGAGACAATATACCATGAAGGGAGAGTGTGGTGGAGGGAAGCAGCTCATATGATCAGGGAGCAGAAAGTGAGACTCCACTCACCAGATACAGAATATCTACCCCATAGTCACAAACCCACACCCACCTCCTCCATCTACAACCTACCAGCCTTCAGTTACCACTCATTTAATCCCTATCAGGGGATTAAGTCACTGATTGGGTTAAGACTCTTACAAACCACTCAGTTATCCTCTGAACCTTCTTGCATTGTCTCACACCTGAGCTTTTTGGGGATAATTCACATCCAGACCATAACGCTTTATTTCTTAATGAAGTACATAGTGTTTCATAATAGGTGAAGGATGTTAAAATATAAGTGAAGTGGAATACATCTTTCCAAAGGCAAAAGTGCCATGTGAAATGTTTGCTTATTAATTGTTTTCCTTTGTAATCACATAGAAACCCAATGGAACAATCATGTCAAGAGCAACCAAAGAGTAAACTGAAGGTCCCCATCAGGAATGATCGTGAATAGCAGGCAGAGTGCAGATCACAAAGAGAGAAGTTGAGGAGAGGGTCTTCTAGAATCCAGAGCTCTCATCAGAGGCACTTCTGCCCACTACAACTTTCTAGACCCCTGTCACATGGCCAGGTCCAGCCATCTGTGTAGTTTTTCCCTGAGAACTAAAGCCTGTGAGAGTCACAGAGATCATCTTGATATCTGTCTACCAGGGAGAGTTTACTAACAAAATAGGGAATGAAGATACAGAAGAACACTTTTTTCTTATGATTTACTTACTACATTTTCTTCCTTTTACATTTAAATTCTATATGCATGACTGGGGTTTGTCTATTTTATTATTATCTGTTTTATTATTATTATCAACATTATGATAATGTTGATATTTAAAATTATTATCTGAAAGATCACCAGAGGATATCTGGTTTCTTTCCTTCAGTAATTTTGCCTGCTTCCATTTGACAGAGGTATATTTATTTCAAGTTCCTGCTTCTTGCCCTTTATAATGAATGACATTACTTTCAGATATTTTCATTTCCAGATGTGAAATTAGGTAGCTTCAATAACATGGAGAAAAATATCAGAGAAAGAAAAACCTCACGTAGGAGTGTTCTTTTAAGCAAATATCATTCTTAGTGACAACATTGGAGAGATAGCCCTTATAGCCTTTTTCATAGGCACACGTGCACATCCACACAATTTTTGCTTTATAAGATGTTTGAGCTGACATGTGCAAATAGCCTGTACTGGATTTACTGACATGACAGATCATGGGTTAAGAAATAATGAGTAGGTCTCTGCCTTCAGCATTATACAAAATGAAGACCATTTCCTTATTCAGTAAGCGTCATTTTTTAAGCATGCAAGTGTCCCTGGGTTTGGGAAATATTGCTTCTTCAGCAACCTTAGTTATGCTCACTAGTTCAAAACAAATATGTGAAATAACTCTCATTTTTTGTGTTTTGTGCACCAGTCATTAATTTCTCTTTCTGGGTAATATCTTTTGCATGTCAGTTGTCTTTGTCTTCCTTTCAGTTCTTTCTTCAATGGAAATGGTTCACTTTGTAGGGCATGGACTAAGACAACCATAGGTGGGATAAAGACATGGTACATGAAGTGCTGGACTTGTGGAAACATGGGTTACTGTAGCTTTTCCTGAAGCCAATTCTGTGCAGCACCCAACCAGGATGATTTATTGGAGGAGAGAAGTGCCTTGGGCAAAGAAGTACGGAAAAATCTATGTGCTTTCCGAGAAAGCAGAGGGCTAATATTTGGAGAATAATAATACAGGACACCTGGCTAAGTTTAAATTCCAGACAAACAACAAAAAATCTTATTAGCTTACATTTATCCTGTGCACTATGTCAGGCATGCTTACATTAAAAAACAAAAACTGTGATTTATCTGAAATTCAAATTTTCTGAGCATCTGAAAGTTTGGCAAATGTACCAGAATGTCAGCCCCATGGTAGCATCTTAATTGTTTTGTTTTGCCTTTAATGGATTCCAATGCATCACTGAGTTGGTAGGCTCTCTGAGAAGTAGCATAAAGGAAAGAGACTGGCAGAAAAATCACTGGAAACAATGGATGCTTTGTTTGTCTTGACCCCACAGGAAGTACGAGGTCAAGTTGGGGGAAAAAAAGAAGAGGAAAATACAATGGGTATCTGTTGTTTTTATCTGACCAAGACACTTATCTGTTCATTTTTTAATATCAAGAGTGTTTCTTTGGAGAACACTTCTTTCTTGCTCTCAGCTCTTCCGAAGTGGGTGGGGCTGATCCAGTCCCAGGCTCTGAAGACAGGGAAGTGGTTTAGTCCTAATCGTCCAGCACATTCCTTCTGCCTGGCTACAGTGCTTGGCTCAGGAGAAGACTGCCAGCCTTGGACTTTCTTTGGCATGATTTTAAAAGAGGCACCACTTCCCCTGGGGCTGCTATACGGATGGGATCTTGAGCAGGAGGTAGTGCTGGAACCCACTTTCTTCCCTCTTTTGGAGAGGCTTCCTGAAAACTCAGCCAGGAGATGAAGCCCAGCCAAAGGAAAGAGTTCAAGAGAATCCGGTGACATCACTGAGGCATTCGGGTCTGACTGAGGCCAAACCTGGAGTCAGTAGATTAATTCTCCTCTTTCTTTTTCTCCTTTTCTCTCTCTTCCTTCTTCTTCTTCCTTTCCTCCCTCTTCCTTCCATTGCTTCCCTCCCTTCTGCCTTCTTTCCTTTTCCCTTCCTTCCTGTCTTTTTGTTGTTGTTGTCCTAGACTATGTTGAATTAGGTCTATCACTTACAACATAAAACTCCTGATTTTCACACAAAAATAGTTCAGAGTTGTATTATTCAGTGTATTAATTTCAGGGTAAGGATTCAGGCTTCAGTCTTTGAAGATTTCTCAGCTAGGAGGAAATGGGGTTAGAAAACTTGACCCAGGAAGGAAGGTTAACCTGGAGGTGGATCAATAGGAGATGGATTTAAGAAGGTGATGCATCCCTAGGAGACTATCAGAAACTCTTTGGTGAGCAGAGATGGGACACTAATCTGGATTATTGAACACAGCATGGATACAAGAATGACTACAGAATGAGAATTAAGATGTGACAGCTGGCCAAATGATGGCCAGGGGAGGACATATTTTATTCAATACATACTGTTTATTAGATTTCTAGGCAGTGACACTTATCAGGAGGAAATCTTGAATTGACTCCATTAGAGATGTAAAAAACATTTTTTAAAAATACTATAGCCCAGAGAATTAAAGGAATAGAATAGGCAACTTGTTGAAATTCACTGGAGTTTTGTGGTTTCATTATTTGATTATTATAAAGTTATTATAACTATTGCCAGAAGCCAAGAGACTTCCTCTTTGGACTTAGCTTCTATTTATGTTGCTGAATAAACATCCATTTTTATAAAAGCATATCCATTAATAACTTGTCCACTTGTGCATTTTCCCCAGCCACCATATTTTCTCAGTCTATGGGTAACATGTATGGCAGGCACTGTTAAGCTTTTAATGGCCATTTATTTATTTCTGTAATATGTTCATTCAAATGTTTTCATTGAACATCCAGACATTTATTAGTCATTTGTTTACCATTACACAAATTTATGGAACCATTAAATGCACCCTCTTGGTGAGCTGTCAGAGAAGATTTCTGGTGAAGAGGAGCATATTGTTGGGAATTTGTTAGAAGTGCATCCCAATATTATTATTTCTGTTTATTATAGAACCAAGACAATTCAAGTTATCTCACACAGACTTAAAAAGCTGACTTGAAAAACATACTCTCTTCAAACTGAGAGGCTATCACTTAGAGAAAGAAGACTAAGAGGAATAGGGTTGCTTATTATTGGAACTCACTTAGCAAATGAATCATAGCTAAAAAAATAATGTGAGTTTAATAATGCCCAAGACACTAGGTATCATATTGCCTTTGGGGTTCACGTTTCAGAATGGTCAGTGACAGATCTTTCTTATACTTCAGTAAGAACTATTTCTTGAGTGGGTTCTAAGAGTCTTTAATATTGAAAATTCTTTCTTAGCACTAGAGTAAGTTTCTCAGCTATTTCCATCATGATATCCATAAATAATAAAACATGGTCTTTAGAAGCAAAAGTGAAAGAAGTAAAATTACAAATATTTAAGTGAGAAAAACTTGCATTTGAATTCTGTTTTTGACTGCTTTGTACTTAGGTTAAGTGCCTCATACTCTGAGCCTCAGAATGCTCATTTGTATGATGGGGATAATAATACTAGCTATATATAATGATCAGAAAAACAAATACAATGCACATGAATGCTTAGAGCAAGTTTACCACATTTGAGGACTATTAGGTGCTAAACTTGTTACTCCCCTCATGATATTATTCTCATTATTTCCCTTAAACATCTTATCAGATTGATAAGACTGGTGATTTGTGCACTGCTTTGAATGATTTAATGCCCGATACCTCCATAGCATCAAAAGATGCTTCTCTCCCATAGTTAAAGTATGATGACAACTTAACTGAATTTCTGCTTTTACTCAAGAGTTAAGTTAAAGCTCCTGTTCTTAATTTAAATCTTAAAGTGGGGTTTCTTTGCTGAGATTCTGAATACTGGGCTTTTAAGGCAACATACAAGGAAACCCATAGCATTTAAATAGGGGTACCCCTCCCTGCCCACACAGGGCCCCTAGGTCGCATCTGGAATGTTAGTAAATTTCCTTCTTGGTTGAGTTCCAGCCCTTAGAGCTGAGCAAGGATCCAGAACTGCTGCCTCCCGCACATTCTCTCCACCCACTGCCTTTTCCGTTCACTGAAGACAGTTTCCCTACATTCTTCACTAGGAAGGAGGAAGCCTTAGGGTCCTACTTCAATTAAGAGCTAACATGTTTCCATGACAACAAAACGTACAAAGAACCTTAAGCTGATGAAGATGAATTAAAATAACAGTGATAGTAACTAAACAGAATCATTAGCTGATTCTAGCATCCAGCAAATTGGGCTGATGGCCTCAGAGCAGAATCTCGACTTCATCAATTAGATATAAAATGGACTTCAAGGTTCTTATTCCAACAAGGAATAAGCACGAAGCATTCATTAGCCCTCAATTTTGTTTATTTATTGGAATCACCTGTGATTCTTTTGAAACATGGACAAGTCACCTCTAAAGTCAGTAGGTCTGGGCTGGGGTCCAAGAACCTGCTTTAGTTTTTAAATGGCCACAAGTGATTGTGACATAGAGTGAGGACTGAGGACTGCTGAATTATGATGACATTGTGAATGACATGCCAACAATCACTGACTAACCCTCAAACTATCCCGTAGTATCACAAAATAATAGTTAGGGGCTAGTAGGCTGATATACATCAGTATGTGGGGTTCTTCCAACAACTCATAAGAAAAGCAGATTCCCTTCTGAAGCATTCCACTAAGATACACTCCCATATTTCAAACAGTGTGACCACTTCTAAACCATTTAAAGTTAGAGAGGCAGCATGATGACCTCTTGGCCCCTCATCGCCTGGCAATTCTCTTCATCCATTTTGACAACTAATGTGTGGCTGGGAGAGGAGAAGTGGTTCAAGAGTGAAAGGACTTCTTGGTGACTCAGATTTTCTATGTTCATCATAAGCAATCTCACAGTTGACTATAGGATGATTTTTCTCATTAATATAATCAGACTGGAGTTCAACTCCCATCTCTTGAGTTTTCTCATCTACAATATAGGATTAAAATTTCCCCTTTTAAGGATGCTGAGGAAAAGAGATAGTCTGTTGAATATCTACTAACATAGAACTCTAATGACATTATCTAGAATGCTGAATATAGTTAACTTATTTTTTAATAAAGGATAACTACTCTTATTTTTAATATTATGTAAAGGAACTAAACCTAGAGAGCCAGGTAATAAGAGAAGATAGTAGGTACTATCATTTGTAATACTACAATCTGGAGGTAATACCACAGAAAGCCACCTGAACAGGTGCAGTGAAATCCGTTCCAGGTTGGCTCTTCTTTATGAGGAGCCAGGAGCATTTATTTTAACAACCACTAACCCTATGTGTTTTTTTTTTAACTTGGTCAGAAGTTCTGAATATATTAGAAATGTCTCATTTTAATGTCCTGACATTCATATCTCATATTTTTTCATTTTGTGTATTAAAAGCTCAACAGGGAAATAAAGCAGGCACATTTATAATGACTCAGTAGCATTTTTCAATAAAGTTGTCAAATAGAATTCATGCTCTAGTTATGAGCTCACACTGAAGTGAATGTGATGGAGCATTCATTGTACATTTAACTTTCTGATGCTCTATTTAGGGACAAAGAGTCAACACTATATTAAACTGACCTTCATTACTCTGTGTTTTATAAAATGAAGACGCTGTAACGATGGATGGTCCCAGTTTGTTCAGGACTAAGGAGGTTCCTAGAATGCTGGACTTTCTTTTTTAAAACTAAAACAATCCTGAACCAACTGTGACTAGTAGTTCACTCAATATGTCTCCCAGGTTGCAGTTTATATTCCTTCATGCCAAAGCCTCTTTCAAGGTGGAACACAGAAGAACTCAATATTATGAAATAAAGAGCAAAATACTGTCTATATTCCATCCCTGGTCCTCACCAGGTGCTGAGTTAGGTTAGAAAATGAAGGAATTTCAACAAATAAAGGAGTGTGGGCAGCATGCTTAATGAGTTACCATTGACAATCATTTGTACTTGAATATTCAGGGAAATTATTATAATGTACTGACATATTCAAGGATACCGTTGTGTGTAGAAGTGCCTTGAAAACTGTTAAGCCCAATTACACATTGAAATGGTCTATATGAACATGATAATTTCTGCTACTTAGCAAGAACCTATTGTGAACTAGGTAGTATTGAACATCCAAGGTCTACATTAATGCAGAGATGATCCATTTCCAAAGAGACCTGGAGAAGTTCTACAACTGATTTTGCTATCAGTTTTTGTATTAAAAAAAAGGAGACATTTTCACAAAGAAAGGACCAGGGCTATTGAAATGACTTTCTTTTTAACTGTTGGAGTGAAAGTGAAAAAGATCTAACAAACCCCAGATGGTCCTGGAGCAGTGATGGGAGGGTTAATTTTATTATGGATTTCATAGCACTGGGAAGTGTCAATTGATTAAGGGAGTTTGCAGTTCTGAGTGTTTCAGCCAGCTACCCATCTGTTTCACAGAAGTTTGTTAACACAGCTGGAAAAGATGGAGTTGCTAAAGCTTTCTTAGGCCTTTCAAGTCTCATCTTCCCCCACCCCCCAGTAGGAGAGCTAAAACAATTAGATTGCCTTCTCCAAAGAACTCAGTAAAGGAGAAAAAGGGGAAAAAGGTCTTCTCTATTTCTTTTCATGGCACTGAATATTATCTCATTTGAGACATTATTAAAATACAATATAAACCCTAGTTTTTTACAGTTCTGACTTTGCCTGTTGGTTGCTCTTTTCTGTCTTTTACCTATTTTTGATGAATATATCATCACAAATTAGCTGGAGGTTGCAATGTCATCCAACAACTCTCTCTGCGGTTGAATCTTCTCAGTCCCAGTCTAATTTCCAAATCAGATCCCTTGCATATTGGTGGTTTTAAGTCATACATAGTCCTAGAATGGAGATAATCCAGAACATACATTCTGCCCATTCAAAACATATTAAGAATGACTAAAGTTAGAGGGGTGCTGCCTGTTTGTCAAAGTGTTCCCTGGTTGAACCATGGAATCAGGTAGAGAAGAACTATCGTTCATTAACTGTGTCTTCAATCCAATTTCTTTATTTTTTCTTTATTAATCACGTGTCCACAATCATATTTTAATGTAGCTATTATCTTCAGGGGTTGAAGAAAATGGAACTTAAAGTTTAAGTAAGTTGGCAGAAGTCACCGAGGAAATGAATGCTATAGTCAGGTCTCTAGGGTTGCAAAATCAATTCCTTTCCCACTATTTTATTTTCTTGACCAAAATAAATGTATTCCTGCTTAGAAGGTTTTAAGTCCCTTTACATGTGGCACAGTTAACATACAACCAGAATTTCCTATTTTCAAGTTTAAATATATGTGGAATTGAAATATGCTTAAATTCTTTGTCTTAGTTTCTTCATAAGAAGAAAAATTATCTCTTTGATACTCAAAATTTTATTTTTACTAACTTAAAAAAGATTTATCATTCATGGGCTTGGTCAGTGCCAGTCTTAAGTATGTGTTTGGAATAACAGAGTATATAGCCAATCTGACTTCTGCCTCGGAACGCACAGACTTCAGTGAAAGGCTTCTCAACATTAATGTCAATAAAAAATACCTGGAGACAACCTCCTGGTATTATGGCTTTAAAAGGCTCAGATGGATGTAGGAATTGCCATTTTAATAAGTCTAACTAATCTTTAGATGAGAAGCAGTATGGGAGGTACAATTTGAACAAAAACTCAAATTACTATTTTTGGGGGTGGGGATTGGGGTTTGAACACATGCTTTCTTTACCACTGAGTTACATCCCATCCCAGCCTTCCAAGGTTGACCTTGAACTTGTGATCCTTTTGTCTCAGCCTCCAGAATAGCTACCAAAGCTCAAATTACTAATTTAATTACTAATTATAAATACATTGTGAGAATAGAACAAGATGATAGAAAAGGGAGTAAGAGAGACCTTGAACTTAAACGAACAATCAAAACAGGGAATTGATATCCATCTGAATGAGTTAGAATTAGCCAGGTAGGGCCAAGGTGGAGGGAAGTCTAGGCAGTGTAACAAAGGAAGAAGAAAACTTGAAAATATTTTACGGAAATATGAGCTGCTTTTTTTCTTTTCTTTATTTGTTGAGGAGAAGGGCAGTACTGGGCATTGAACCCAGGGTCTTGAGCATGTTAGGTGAGCATGTTCTGCCACTAAGCTGCTTCCCTAGTTCTTCTTTATTATTTTATTTTGATACAGGGCCTTACCAAGTTTCCCAGGCTGGCCTTGAACTTGCAGTCTCACTGCCTCAGCCTCCCAAGAAGTTGGAATTATAGGTGTGCACCACCATGCCTGGCTCTGAGTTGCTTTATTATTAATTATTATTATTATTATTATTGTTCTAATTAGTTGTTCATGACAGTAGAATGCATTTATAACATTTTTATAAGTCATATATAAATGAAATACTTTTTGCAGCTATAATTTTTTTCTCTGAATTATGCAGATATGCAACTTTGCACAATGAAGCGCTGTCATTTTCGCTAGTACCAGCACTACTGAGGCTTAACTTTTCTAGCTTAAGTGTTAGATCAAAGAGGGGCTTTCTTCATCCCTGAAGGAGGCCACAACTCCAGAATCTAACTGCAATGAGTTCCAAACAATTTTGAATAATATTGAGAAGCTAGATAACTCACTGTAATCCACCATGCTCAGCCCATTCTCATTGTTTCAGTGTGATGGGAACTTGCCTAAAAACTTCCTGAGAGAGGAGTGTGGCTGATCCTCAGCTTCTATTACAAATCGTCTAAGGGGCTACAAATTATATCCTTCAGCATCCAGGTTTGGGGTGAGCTCTCAGACTCTCAGACAAGTGAGATTGTACGGACCTCATGAATACAGTCATTTTGTGTGTCCTGCTGTAGCAGGGCAGTTCTATGCTCTGTGGAAGACCAGTCTCTTTAGTATAATCAGTTCCTCTCAGGCTCCAGCCTGGCTGTGTGACCCACACAGTGGAGATGTTGTCAGAGGCCTCAGTCACTCACTATGTCCGTAGGCTTTGCACATCTCTAATATAGAGTCTCTTGTGTCATGATAGTACTATCCACTGAAAGCATCATTGTACAGCAGAGAAATGATGGGCCTTCCTAGCTGAGCCTCTTCAGAAGGTGGCTTTGAGAGGCTCTGGGCAGATTCTGACTTTTAGACAGTGGATGGAAATAGGTAACCAGGTTAACTTTATAGGTCATAATTCCCCATCCCAATGGGTGGGGAGAGAGAACACAAAGAAACACAAATATTTTCTTTTTCTTCCTCTCTTCCTTCCTTCTTTCTTTTTCCTCCCTCCTTCCTTTCTTCCTTTTGTCATGCTTCAATTACAAAAACATTCCTAGGGTACCTACTATGTGCCAGTTGCTTTGCTAGCCAATGGGGAAATGGAAAACACAGGATTCCAGCTCTAGGTATTCTTCTCACAATTTAGTGATGGTTTTGCTTGTGGTTGGGGGACACGGATAAACAATTAGCTCAGTGTAAATGACAGGTGTAACAGAATTACTGCACCTTAAATTTAATGTTTTTCCTATATGTCTAGGCACTACTTAAGATGTTTTATAATAATTAATTCATTTAATACTCACATGAGTCCTAAAAGACAGTCACTGTAAGTAGAATGGTTTTGCAGAATAGCGAACAGATAAAGATGAGGCAATAAAATTGGGTGAGTCCATATTTGAGCACAGGTATTTTGATTCTAGAGCCAGCACTTGATCCACTTTGGTCCCCCACTACTTAAATATGACCAGAATATAGAGAGGACATGGAGAAGGAAGTGATTTATGCTATTGGGCATTAGTGGTGACTTGAAAGAGAATGTTTGAGTCAGTTGAGCCTTGGATGCTAGATCTGGGGTTGCAGAAGGAGAATATAGGATAGTGTCAGATGAATAACCTAGCTTTCCTTGTAAGTTCAAGGAACTTAAAGGAGAGTGGGAGAGACAAACCACAAAAAAGAAAAAAGAAAAAGAAAGAAAGAAAAGGAAAGGAAAAAAGAAATTTACTGTGTTAAGTACTACATTCTAGAATTCACAACAGTGTACAGAGGGACATTTCCATTTTCTCCCATGATCCTTTTTGCGTCATGGAGGAGATCTTTGTGTCCTCCCTGCTCCCACAGCAGACGTCCCTTCAGTTTCATCACCAGAGTTGGGCCACTTGACTCACCATAGCAGTCATTCATCTAGTCAATTAAATTAGCTGAGACCAAATTAGAATGACTCTGATTCAACTCCTGGACAGGGATTAGTGACATTTCCCTAATACAAGGCAAAGAAGTTGTCTGATCAGTACTGTCTTTCTGCCAGGAAGGAAGATGACAGGGTAAAACCAATTTGGCCACCAGTGACACGCTGACACTCTGCTATGGATAAAGCAATCTTGTGAAGGGATTTGAAACCCAATAAAAAGTGAATAAAAGCATGTTGAATACTACTGGGGAGCTTCTACACAGTATTGAGACTTTATTTCTATTTCACCGAAAAAAGGATGAATGAAAAGGAATTGCTAAGGGAAGGGGAAGAGATTATAAAATTGCTAATAAAATGCCTCCTATTACTTACACAGTGCTGACCATGTGCCACATACTGCTAAAGATTTATGTATATATTTATGTATATACATACATGCTTATAGTATATAATATAGACATATGAACTACATTTATAATATGTTGCACTAATGCACATTATTCCTATGAGCTAGTTGATATTATTATTATTCCATGTTTTGATTTTTTTGTATCAACAAATCTAAGCACAATGAGATTAAGCAAGTTGTCTAAAGTTGCATAGCACATAGTAGGTAGATATGTTACAACAAAGTTAGCTATTTTGCTGTGTAATACTGTTGAGAAACGTGCCAATGCCTATTTGTAAGTAACATAAATGACCAAAGACTCTAGTCATTTAATAGTTGCAATTACATTCATCCTATTTTGCACCTTAGTTAAATTTTATCTATGTACTTTTATAAAGTCTGTTATACACATTTGCTTAAAAAAGAAAAATGTGTTAAGAATCCTATATGTAATATATGGTTCAAATCAATTCTAGGATACTACTTTCATAACTTGTTTCTCTTTTGATAATTCTATGTCACTTCTCAAATTCAAAATTCAACCTGGTAAAGGGGGTCTGTAGTTCTAGGGTCAGAGGGAGCTCTGGAATGTGCAAAGATAGTCTTAGACCTACAGCTGTGACCCCAAGTAAAGATTCAACTACTAAAGGACAGATCTGTGGAGTTCTCCACCCAGTGAAGCTCATTCTGTCTTTCTAAGGTATATTTGATTACTAAAGTATGTCATTAACAAACCCAATCACCTGCCCCTAGCTGTCAATATTTTGTGATTTTAAATAGTTATTAAGAGAATGGGAACATTACACAGCTACAGTTCTTAGATTATATGAAAGTGAGCACATATTTCTTAAAAAGGAAAGAGTATAAGGGAATAAGCAAAGACTATAGTCATTCTTTTATTTCAGGTAGTATGATGATGAGTGGTATTTATTTCTTTTTCAAGGTTTTTTTAAAAATTTTATGCAATGTGCAATGTCAATGTTTACAGAATAAATCCACATTTTTAGAAATGGTTATAATTTAGAGGGAATTTAATAGCATGTGTGCATGCTATTTTCCAGGTGCTGTGCTTTAAATGTCTTATCCTGTTGGAAAGGAATGATGTTGACATGGTACAGGTACCAAGTAGTCTATCTTCTACTCTCTTATCTTCATTTTTTTCCTGTTCTCCTATTTTTGTCCAGGCTGCCAGCAGTGTTTCCTTTTCTCTGTGTGCATATTAGACATATCATTGTAGTTAAACAAGAAAGCCTAACTGTATTGTCATATATCCCTATAATAATGCTATGAAGAACCAGAATTTGAATATTGAAATTGATATTGAACTACTTGTTGAATCCCAGGCAGCAGACATGAACTAGTTCAAGGTTTTATATCCAGGGCCCAATACATCTTTGGTTACTTGGTCATTGGATATAAAATCCATGAATGGTTGTCATAAGCAAATGATTAAACAAAGAAAAACATTTTTTCTTTTTCTTGCAGCTCCTTCATAAATAGATAGCCATGAGCCTACAGGTGAAGGATAAGTCATTTCAAGCCACTGAGGAAGCAATACAAAATATTCCAAAGACTGTGACTAGTGATGAGGGGATCCTCAATATGGTGTGCATGGGCCAGTTATAATCAAATTGTAAACATTGAAAACTTCCTTGGCCAACAAGAGGCCCACAGTTCAAACACCACCCACCACTGTGAAGCAAGACCTTACCCATTGGAGGACTGAGGTGGGGAGAAGCCAGCTGGAAGACATTTATAGTACATGAGGAAGAAAACAGGATTTGTGGTCATAACTAGGATTCCAGTTTTTAGATCTGCCATTTATGATCTCTGCTATTACAATTAAGTCAGTGTGTAGATCTATGCCTGGCACAGAATAAAATTCATAGATTAGAAACATGACTTGGAATATGATATCAATCAGAAATTAAAAAGTATTCTAAAATTTTATTGTAGTAATATTTTAACCTTGTAAATATATATATATATATATATACATGGATATTTAACTACATGTGCTCATATATTATAGAGATCTATATATTTCTCCCAATACAAAATCACAGAAAAATTATTCAGAGTAGATTATGACTAACTTTAATTTGTCTTCTTTGTGTTTTTCTGTGTTTAAAAATGTACTGCTTTGAGCAGAACTTTTCAGTAAGAAAAAAGTAGAATTATATACATATGTACACATACATGTATGAACACAGAATGTTTGCACAAATAGATATAGGTCTATATGTACTTTAATTATCTTGAGCTTCTTCATCTTAAGAGTGGTGAGAAATTTAACTCTTAAGGTTATTTTAAAGGTTTAAATTCACAAACAAATATGCATTTTTAAAAAAAATTTAATATGAGAATAAGAATTTACTCAGTGTTTCAATCCTGGGATTTGGGATTGTCCTTTAGATTATTAAACAGGCCTCATTATAACTGTGTATACTTAAAGTTTATCAATCCATTCTGTTTTTTTTTTTTTAGTTACTTTCTTTCTCCTTTGGATCTATTCAAGTTATCAAAATCAGTGACAAGTCTCATCTCACTCTTCTGACACGAACTGAAATTCAGATGAATAGTTAAGAATCCTTTAGATTGGAAATAAAATTTTAAAAAAGATCTCTTTAGATTTGATTTCACAGGCAAATTGCTGGGGAAAAATCAAACACTGTAGCCAATAGACCTATAGGTCATCTTTAAATTTGCTGCTGGTTCTTCCCTCTCAAGATTCACCATATTTAGTCATAATTCTCTCTCATGACAAATAAGATAGCTCATCACTTAGTCTGCATTTTTGTGGCTACCACCCTTCCTCTGATTCTTGGAAATAGTTAGCTAGGATTTTAGTTTTTACATTAAAATGATTTTTGGAATTTCTTGTCTCTCCTCCTTGGAGACTGTCCTATACACCTCTTCATCCTTCAGTATCCTGAAGCAAACCTGCCTCCCATCACTTGTCCGTGTTCTTGTGATTTCTGGTGCCATTAGAACAACAAGAATGCAAGTAAGACATCCCATATATTGTCAGGGTCTCAACAAGGAACAGAAGAAGGGACTTCAATGAAATGAGTTTATTTTAAATTTTAGACAAGATTAGGGAAACCATTAGGGATGTAGAGACAACCAGAGACTAGCATCAAGGAAACTGCCTGTGTAGGGAAAATAAATTACATTACCTGAGCCCAGTGAGGTCAGGAACCATGGAGAAGCCCCTGTCCTATTGAGTTGATCTCATGAAGAATGCAGCCACTGCCTAAATAAGAAGGAAATGGGAAGAAACATCATGGGTGACCCCTTCCCACCTTCGGATCTTCCCTCTATACCCTCTGTTTGTCAAGCCCAACCAGAGGCATGAGTGTGTGGGAGCTGGTGATTCAGTCCACTTGAACTCAGTACAAGGCATGGAAAAGAAGAGAAAGGATCTGGGATGTAGACTAGGAAAGTACTCACCCAGTATATCTAGCGTGTCCTATGATAGAAATGCTGCATGCTTATCTTTGGTAATTCTGTCAGCATTCTTGAAAGTAATTGTTATCCTTTCACTTCAGTTTAGAAACTGAGACCCATATGGCATGAATGATGTGTACAAGTTCAGGACTCTGGAAATTGGTACAATCAAGATCTATACAGAGGCTTTTCTGAATTCAAAATCCTGTTCTTTAAGAAGAAAATCCTAATACTTCTGTCCCAGTATTAAAGCTTTCTAAGGTTCTCCAATCTGTTATTTGAATTTGACAGCCATTGTCAATGTCCATTAAGTTCCATAGCCACTTATTTTGTCTTCTCTTTCCCAGGAATCAAATCACTTGCACTCATCTTTCTAAGCCCAACTCGGATGCCTCCCTCCCATGGAAGCCTCTTTAGTGCCCGAGTGACTGGATCTCCTCTTTCACCTACACCTCTGTTCCTCTCAAGTTCCTCCTTCAGCATTCAGTCTACCACTGCCTGCAGTATTATTGATCTGATGATTCTCCAATAAACAAGGGAAATAAAGCCCAGATTGGAAACCAGTTGATCATGATACTGTTCCTTCCAGGAAGCAGAAATGGGCTTCAATCCAAGATCTTCTTAACTGACCATAAGCAGCATTGTTGTCATGTTAACATCATAATTAGAGATACTATGGGGATGTTATGACATGAAAACGGATTCAAGTCACTTGTCGAATGGATTGCAGAAGAGTTAGGAAATTAGCCAAAAGAAAGTTTGTGGCCAAAAGAGTAATGTGAAAGGAGTAAAACACAATTTCTCTCAAATAAAGATTCTTCTGCATTTGCCAACAAGGGATATGTTGAGCCCTGTGTCTGAGTAAAACTTGCTAAGTCTTATGGTCTCAAAGCTGAGAATCACAAGGTTCTTATAGAGGGATACATAGGAATATGTGAATGGATTTGGTCTTTCTCCAGTTTTCAGTCCTGCAGAGATTTCTTGTACCTTCCATGATAAGGTAGCTGTGGACTGAAATATGAGAATAGAATTTTTGAACAGAGAAAATTTATCATTGCCTTTTTCAATGAAACTTGAAGACACCAGTTTCTTTCTTCCATAGTCTGTTTGGTTTGTCCCAGGCACACACAAGGCAAGTAGACGCCATCTTAGTATCCATTCAGGTCAACATTAGAAAGCCAACGATGTGGCAATTAAAAGGCTAAGATGTTATTAATGTGCCACATCAGAACCTGGCTTTAGAAACTCTTAATAAACATAGCAAGAACATTTAAAGCAATAATGAACTTTAGTGGCTTTTAATGTTTTAATTTTTTCAGAACCAATTTACTGAACCCTATTGATAGAAGAAAATAAATTTGTCATTCTGAACACTTACAATTTGATTTGTAAATTAATCCATACTTAAGTCAATAATTACTTCTTAATTTTTTTATCATCAATACAAATCAAATTTAAAACCTCCTGAACTTACTGAAAAATTAAGAGAAGACAATATGTATATAACTGCTTAAGGAAATTTTATTTTCATGTAAAATGTATAATTTTTATGCTATACAGTTTTGCATATTATTTTTTATGTTTTCAGTTAAAATGAGGTTCATGGCTTCATGGATTAATTTCTGTTTCATGTCAGGTTATCTAGAAATAAATTAACTGACCAATAGTAATAACAATGATAGTCACAAATTGTATTTATAAAGTGTCCATGAAGTTTCAGACGTTCTGTTAAGTGCTTAGATGTTTCTTCTACTTTAACCATAACAAACTATCTATAATGTAAGCATTATCATTCCATTGTCCATATGAAACAATGTGAGGTTCAAAAAATGTTAAGTTGCTTGTCCAATACTACTTATATTTTAAAAATAACATTCAGGAATTATACCCAGATTTTTATAACTAACATCCCATCCTTCTGAATCTCATGCATACTTCCTACAGTGACTATAAAGCATTGTGCTAGAGGTCATGAAGAGTTCAAGATAGAGAGACAGAGAGATAGATATATAGAATATAGATAGATATACAGATATGCAAAATGAATATACCAAAATAGCTAATAGCAGAGTTATAGGAAGAAATGAAATATTTTGGTATATCTCCTTACATAATTGATGGTTCACAGAGATGCAAATTCAATATGGGCTAAAGAAATGAAGATGACTTCATAAAGAAGCTAACATTTGAGCTGGCTTCTGTTGGACGCACATACCTTGAATAGGGAACAGGAAAATTTGCTTGTTTGGTGGAAGCAAGAATTAGATGGAGGAAGACAATCATGAAATTGAGAATAAGAACAATGAAAGGAAGGAAGTGGAAGATGAATAAAAAAATCACAGATCCTCTCTCTGCTTCATAATAATCAGAGTTATTATTAAATGAGTGTCACATGCTGTGCTCATTTCATGCATTTTTGTGATAAATTTAAGTATTAACTCTGAGTTGGTATTAATTGTCCATATTTGCTAATGAGGAAGATGGGGCACAAAGAATTAAAATAACTTGTTTGTTGATCAAAATAAGCTATGAAGCCAAAATAAATCTAATGTCTTATATTACTTATGAACTTGGATTCTTTAAGCACATTCCTAAATTGACATCCAGGATATGTGAATTGAGATTCTGTGATATTTACTTGAAGGTGAAGGGTTAAGACTAAGATTGGCTTAAAAACGAATATAAGAGTGGAGAAGTTCCTCCATTCTTCTCTCACCACCCCCAACCCCCCATCCCCATTATATATCATCATCCACTTATCAGGGAAAATATTCAGTCTTTGATTTTTTGGGCTTGGCTTAATTCCTATAGCATAATATTCTCCAACTCCATCCATTCAGGGAGTATGAAAAATGGTGGAATGAGACAGACATCATTACCCTATGTACATGTATGATTATACAAATGGTATGAATATACATTGTGCATAACCATAGAAATGAAAAGATGTACCCCATTTGTGTACAAAGAATCAAAATGCGGTCTGTAAAAATAAAAGTAATTTTCAAAAATAAAATTAAAAAAAAGAGTGGAGAAGTTATAAGATATCCTTCATGTCTTCTATTCAACAAACAATGATTGAGTGCTGGAGTTCAAGCTGTGATATTGTACCAGGTGCTTCAGGAAGTCTCAGAAGAAAGAGTGAGGGTCCCTGACCTCAAGGAGGCTCTGCTCTAGTGTGGCAGGTGAGAGATGTAGACTAATAAACAGCTTAGGGAGTGATATGTGACTGTAAGTGAAAGAGGCACAAATGAACAAAGGGAAAAGGAGCTCATTTGCAAATAGAGGCAAACTCAAGAAGACTTCATAGAGGTGGTGAAATCAGGGCTGTCGGATTCCAACAGGATAGAGATGGAGAGTTAAATCAGTGTGAACTTAGGAACATGGAGCAAGAGTAATCACATATGAGCTTCATCTGGTCTGACAAGGATTTGAATACATGGAGTACATGAATACGAAGGCCAGCTGTACAGTTCCATGAGGTCAGATTGTGCAGGGTTTTGAGTTCAATAAAATAGTCTGTACTCCAGCAATGAGGGGTTATTAAAGAGTCATGAGGTAGGAATAGAAGCTCCAAAATGAAGATCGTTTTCAACCCGTGTCTCCATATATCTAGATCTTAATAAATAGTTGGTGAAGGAATCAATAAGTTGCTAGCACAGGGCCAAGACTGTGTTTCAGGAAGGTGCCAAGTGAGTTATAAACGGGACAGAGGAGTCAGAAGGAAGCCAGCTATGGGGCTGCTGTGTTTAATCAAACAAGAGAATCTCAACTTCCTGCTGTGGGAATGAAATTCAGAGGCAGACTGTCACAATTCTCATGAAGGAAGCTTGATCAACATCTGTCAATTGAGGTTGGATGGAGAAAGGTGGAAAAAGAATCTGATCTGTTGCCCAAACATTTGTCTATTAAAAAGACAAACACTAGAAACAGTTGGTTGTAGATTTGGAGTTGATTTGCTCATGTATTCTAAGAATGTTTTTAAGGACCTACTGTGTACCCAGAACTTTTTTAGATATTTTTTAAAATACATCAACTATAAAACAGATAAAAACTCCTGCTCTCCTTGAGCTTACATCCTACAGGTGGGAAAAGTGCAGAATATCAAAAAATAAACAAAAATCAGATTGATGATTTAAATGTTGAATGTTATGAGTGTTTTAAAAAAAGAACATGGTAAAGGAATTTGTGTTGTGACAGGGACAGATTTTAAATGAAGTTAGAAGTATAGGCACCATGTCAAGGTGATTTTGAGGAAAGATCTGAAGGAGAGAATGGAGTTAGACTAGGTGATCAGAAAAGAGACTCAATGTCCTCTGGTTCTGCACCCTCAGATTCAACCAGAAGAGGATTGAAAAATTTTTAAAAAGAACGTCTGTACTGAGAAGGTACAGGCTTTTAAACTTACTATTATTCCCTAAATAATGTGGCATAGCAACTATTCACATAGCATTTGTATAAGGTCTGCATTATAAGCAATGTAGATTTGAGTTAATATGTACAAAAGGTTGTGGGTAGATATCATGGAAATACTACATCATTTTCCCTAAGAGAACTGATCTTCACTGGGTTTTGTTGTATATGGAGTCCTGGAAAAATTCCTCCATGGCTATCAAGGAACAACTGAGTGGAAGTCATTGGCTTCAAGGTGCCAGGAAGAGGGTGATAAAAAAGGACATCTCATTTCTTCTTGGAGCCCAAGAGAACTTTAGGGAACATCCACACTTAATGACTGAAAGGTAGAAACAATTAAGAAGGGACAAAGTGGTTGATAATATATAATGGGGGCGGGGAGGTAAGAGAAAAATGGAAGAAGGATGGATTGTGTAGACTGAAATGAGGAGTGGGAAGGGGGTGGGAAGGAAAGATAATAGGGTAAGACAAGCATCATTACCTTATGTACATGTATGTATATGCAAACAGTATGATTCTACTTTGTGTACAACCAGAAAAATGATAATTGTATCCCATTTGTGTACAATGAATCAAAATTTAAAACAAAATAAAAAAAGAAGGGACGAAAGAAAAAGCTTTATATTCACTTAGAAATGGACAAACTTTTATTAGATTTAGGTAGATGTCTACCTTTCCGGAAATTAGGTGCAGTTAGGTAAAGCTGCACTCAGCCCTTTCCAGTTTTTCCTTGGGTTGAGCAAGAACTACTTGTGTAATAAGAGCCTTCTGTGAACCTTTCAATTCTCATTTGATGTAGAAAAGCCAGAAGACAAAACTAAGGTTGCATGTCAGTTTTTCAGTTTTTCTCTGTTCTTCCTTACATGCACTAGTATACAAGACGTAGAAGTTGGCCTACAGAAAGTACAGTGCACGTTCATTGAAATAAAATTGAACTAAACAACATCTGATCTTAGGAGAGGTTCAGACTATGCAAGGACTGCTTTCAGGACAGACTTGAATGATATGATATGCCAACTTTGACATAGAGGATCACTTTGGTGTGGATACCATCTGCTGATTCTAAGATCTGGCTGACCTTCCCACATAGAGTTGAGTCTCCAGAAGGTCATTAGGTCCAATTCCCTTCCTCCAGGCGGTCAAAATATAAAACATCAAAGCTAGCGATTATCCATTCTTTTTCATTAAAGTAGGTTCCTGAAATCACATACATTCTAGGCCATCATTTATATTGAACCAAATCTCTCTTGATGAAATTGAAGATCATTTTTAATTCTTCCTGTTGCCTGGTTGAGTGTGTGAGTCTACCATATAAGCACTTTAGGACTCTGATTCTGTTAATTTGTTCACAAAAACAACCATGCATGTGCTTCTACAGTGAAATTTTAAAATTTCTGCATTTTCAGGACAGATTCATTAATGACAAAATTAATTTTAATTTCTGAAGCTTGATGTTTAAGAATTACGCATCTTGCGAAATTTAAACTTCAGATTCGGTTCTCTAGAAATTTTCCCTCTTGGTTCTCACCACGTGAGCTGGAGACAGACCTAGCAATAGAATATGGGATCTGTATTAAATAGGGAAAATTACTGACATTTAAAAGATCTTACCAGGTCTTTTCTCTATTCAGATAAGTGAGCCAAAGGCCATGATAGCAGCTTGTCTGGATTAGAAGAGTGACTGTTTGTACTCTTGTTTAGTTTGCTCCCTAATGGGGACCAGAATGTCAGGGGTCCTCTGTGTGAGAAGCAGAAAAGAGGGGAGATGCAGGGTGGGGCCTGGTGGGAGAAGCTGACTGTGAGGTATGTGGGGGGAGCGCAGAGGGAGTGGGATGGGTGGCAGCAGAGATCACAGAGATCAAAGAATCATCAAGAGCCCTCAGCCCTCCATAGCAGAAAAGCCTTTGGCAAGTCTTTGAAGTCCAATTTACCCTCTGCCCCCAATCAGGAGTGTGTCAAGGAACTTGAGTGAGCAGGGTTCAGGCAGGGGCTTTGTGAGTCAGATAGCATCTTTGTGAGGCAGATAGCATCTTGGGAGCACCCTAGCAAAGAGGCATGCAGGACAATTACACTAATTTCTGATCGACAATCACTTACCCTCTAATTAGTAGACGAAAACCTGAGTTGACTGGACCCTTCCACCTTGCCAGAGCGCTTCAACAAACAGTAGGAACTCCTGATGGCAAGGGGGCTGCGGTTCCTATCCTTAACCGACTTTCTAAAGGAACTGCTTTCAGGAACAAAAAAATCACCTGGACGCATCACTCCTTTCCCTGGGAGAGTTTTCATTCTCAGTCATGCTCCTATATGGACTGCCTTTTCCTTGTCTGTGATCCATTGCTTGTTTTATTGTCTGCATTTCAAAGCAACTATGAGTCTCATACAATAAAATAGTTATATCTTTGTTTTTTTGTTTTTTTAATTGGCAAACAAAATAATTCCCAACTGCCCTCAGGATCTCAGGATAACAAAGGTGTTGATAGGACAATGTACAGTCTAATTGACCTTTGAATCCACAACTCTCAAAGGGTGATTCTGAGATTGTCTCACTGACATTGTGGAACTTCAAAGTGACAACTCACATAGCTACTGATTAAAAGGGAGACAATGTTTGCTCTTTCTGAAATGAAACAGGAATTCTGAAGATAGACATATAGCAAATTAAATAACTAATATGTAGTTTTCTTTAAATCAATATCCCTTTTCCATGAAGTTAAACTGAGATTGCTAATCTCCTTTCTTCAATTTACCCAGGTCTATCAACCTGAATTTCTTTGTTCTGCTTCATTGATTTGCACTAGTTATTTTGTTTGCACTAGTTATCCAGTTTTATTACTAGGCCTGGATTATATGAGCACTTTTCACTTTAATGAGGAGTAGGAAAAGCAGAGATCTGTGGGGAAAATCATCTGGAACTACAGTGGCCTGAGACAGCCACTGAAGTTAGGTGATATGTCCAGCCAAACACGTTTACTCATCCAGGACCCTGTTAACATGTAGTGTTCTCCAAAAGGACACTATCATCTGTATCCAGATAAAGAATGAAAACTGAGCTATAATCTTTACAGAGAAGTCATATAAATGTCAGGATGTTAATCAACATTTTCCAGCTTAGTCTCTTCCCAAAATGATTGCATTAGGGGCTCAAGTCCTTTCCTAGCTCTTTAAGGACATGAAACTTAACATAAGGGGAAATTCTTTTAGAAACATGGGTTATCTTCACTTTGCTTAGTGTGTCATACCTCTGCACTAGAAAAATCTCATGTATTATTCAATTGAAGATAGCTCAATTTTGAGAGACAATTCAAGACATTCATTAAAAAGTGCTGGAATGACGAAAAAGAAAATTTGATGATTCTAGTATATTTCCAGCTTTCAGACTTCAAAGGAAAACAGTGAGATTGTGTGTGTATGTGTGTTAGGAGAGAGATGTACACAAAGAAATTTTTACAAGTCTTCCCTTATTGAGTTTATATTCCTCTCAGTAACTTGGTCTTGAAATAACAGAATATCTAAGAATGAAAATGAAGACTTGGGCCATGTAAAAGAATAGGTGGGCTAGAGGTTATGAATAGAATAGTATTGGATTTCAGAAATCTTAATAAGCATTTCATCAAAGACATTGTTTCAGATAGGAAGTGCTGGGGGAATTGAGATTTTCTTTTTTGGTGCCTACAACATTTTTATTTCAATTTTTAAAATTTTCTTTTCTTTTATTTATTTTTATTTTTACAGACTGCATTTTGATTCATTGTATACAAATGGGTTACAACTTTTCATTTCTATGGTTGTACACAATATAGATTCACACCATTTGTATAATCACACATGTACATAGTGTATCAATCACCAAACTAAAATATTTGTATAAGAGAAACTGGTTGTAAATAAAAAATTATATATATATATATGTGTGTGTGTATATATATATAATTATATGGGTATATATATATATATATATATATATATATGGGTGCTTATATACTTAGTATCTTGGTAAGAAAAACCCATGGAAGGCAATATATTCTTTTTGACATTCAAAAGTTTGGGAGTGGTTAAAAAATATGTGAGGTTATTTTGATAAGATGCTTTGAAGCATAGGGAATGTGCAAGAAGGAAAAGCTGTGGGTATGTGTGTTGAGGGGTTGTGAGGGGTGGGAGAATAAGAAGGGGGCATCGTGGGGTTCAATATGCATTCATTTTCAAGCACAGAAACCAGGCCAAAAGGCCAGTGTGCTTAGATATACATTAGGATTAGTATGAGCAATCACTCTGGGGCTTTTAAGAAATGTAACAGTCTTTAAAAAGGAACATTGAGTAATCCATAAAAATAATCAAAGATATGTGGAAAGGCTTGCTTTTCATCCCAGCATTTACAATCAATAGCCAAATTTTTTTTTAAATTTTATTTTGTTGCCCCAAATTGTCATGGACTGAAAAGAAACCAAACGGGTTGAAGAGAAATGGAGTGTTCTGGAAAGATGTGGATGAAGTCTGGGAATTAGGAGAGAAGATTAATTAATCTTGTTTTTTCTTTAACAAAGTGAGTTAAAATAGAAGTCTACCTCAATTATCATCATATGTTGGTGTATAATTAGAGAACCTTCATTTTATGATATTTAAATTATGAAAGAACAGAGAATTGAATGTTTAAACATTGTTCAATGAGGAAGATCCATGCATCAATACTACTATATTAAACCAACCATGGGAGGGGGGGAATCTCAGCGTAAGATCTTAAAGTTGCCCTTGGATTTACTGTGAAAAATGGCATGTGGGGCCTGACTTGGACGGCCAACAGAGAACAGATGCATCAAAGTCTGGGTTAGATTACACTGATCTCTTAAGGTTCTTTTATCTAATCTCTTTCTGGCTATTTCTAAGTGCCAGGGATATGATTGCCACTTTATAAATATCCGAGATTATCCAAGCTTCTCAGGAGAAATCCGTCTGATAGACATCAAAACCAGCCTTAGGCATTGTGTGTTCTTAGTCTTCCTTTTGCAGAAACAGAGGCCAAGGCCAACCATGTCTTTTTCAACAGAGACCCATAATTTATCAACTTCTAATTGTTTTCATTTTTGTTTTACTTTCCTGTACCTACAACAGCATTTTTGAATGCTAGCTCATTTAAAAGCATAGAGCCATAGAGAATATTACTTATTGACTCCTGAGTTAAATAAGTCTGCAGATTACCTCTGATCCATAGGCCTGGTCATTTAGGAGGGTGAAAAATAAAACAAAGATGTATGAAGTGGAAATGTGAATATTGGAGTAAATTCTAAGACATGGATATTCCCGAATGGTCTATCTTTATGCAGAAGAATGACAATGTGCTTTGGAGTTCAGCACACTTGGGTTGGAGAACCATCGCTGCTACGTAGTAGTGGAAAGATCTTTTGACTGGTTTTAGAGATAGATCCATGTGCAATGTGTCTAAATGCATTCTGCTGTCATGTAAACTAATTAGAACAAATTTTTAAAAACTCAAAAAAAGTAATTAAAAAGAAAAGATCCTTCCAATGTCATGAATAATTTCCAGATTCGAGGGTTCACTAATCCATAAAACATAGAAAATACATACTTCACAGGGTGGTTATGAAAACTGGAAAAGGCAACTTACATAAAATGTTTGGCACAGTACCTGACACTCAGTAAACACCCAATAAAGAGTGGCTGTTTTGTGACCATTATTTGTGAAATATAAAACATGTAAAAGATTGAGGAAAACTGTAGAAAATGGGTCTCTTGGCAAAGGGAAAGACACTGTAATGCATCCCTTAAGAAAATGTGTGATACATGCGGGCCAAGTCAGACAAGTTAAATCATAAGGGGACACACTTACTTTTATATATTTTCTTTACACTCTGAATCCCAGACACCCTGTTGCTCTTTTGTAAGACGTTAACAGACATGGACATCTGAATCAGCTTGGGTATGATTCACATGATAAAATATGTCATAGCTTTGCTCATTTTTCTATTTTAGTGTCTAACAAAATGCACGAAAGTAGTCGCTGAAAAGGAATTTGAGCAACTTCGTTCATACAAACCATATATTCAGGACAATTTTTGTTCAATAATCATTAGCTAATTTGAATTCCTAATGAATATATATGTTTAATTATCTTTTTCCCTTTAGCTCAGTACAGATTGAATGAATACAGGATCTAAAACTCGGCGTACCCAACCATTGAGATTTTATTTTTATTTTTCTGGTTATATACAGCAGGGCCAAAAAAGTTGATGGATTTTGCTGTGTGTCTCAGTTCCCTGGGAAATTAACCTGCTTGGCCTTGACCCTGAGGTCTGCTTGTGTTGTCCTGTGGCTGCTCTTCCTCTAAACCACTCCTGATGTCCCACTGGCACATTCTCAGTGTGTGTCCTTGTCTGACCAGGCCCACTAGGTTGCCAAACAGTGGGACAGGATTATGTTACCCATTTGTTCCCCTTCAGCATCCAGATCCTTGCAAACTGCAAAACCTTAGACCCTGAGAGAGTCCCCGGCACTTCCTGCCTGGGTCCCTCTGTGGTGGTGTAGATATGAGGTGTCCCCCAAAAGCTCATGTGTGAGACAATGCAATAAAGTTTATTGATTGGGCTATGAGGTTTAACCTGATCAGTGCATTAACTCCCTGATAGGGATTAATTTGATAGAAACTTAGGCAGGCAGGGTGTAGCTGAGGAGGCGAGTCCTGGGGATGAGACTTTGGGGTTTGTACTTTGTCTTTGTTGAGCAGAGTTCTGTCTCTACTTCTTGACAGCCATGTCCTAAACCTACTTTCCTCTGCCACATTATTCCACCATGACATTTTGCTTCATCTTCGGTCCTGAGGAAGGAGTTGGCCGTCTATGTACTGAGACCTCTGGAACCATAAATCCCAAAATAAGTTTTTCCTCCTCTGAAATTTTTCTTATCAGGTCCTTTGGTCCTAGCAGTGAGAAACCTCACCCAAACACCCTCAGACTTCCTTTTATTCGTAAGTAGGCGCCCACTTCTTCCTAGCATTTCTGTTGAATAAGGTGAACCATGACTCTACTTTGTTGATTTTATTTTTCTCATATGGTTTTCGGATACAAATAACATCAAATGCAATGCTGATTTCTATGTGGGAGTCCAAAGTAGCCCAAACTGACCCACACTTTTCTAGGTATGTTATATTCAAAGCATAATCAAATTCCTCTGTCGAAAGAGTATCACTATATAATGTAAGTTTATTTTCTGAAAAGTAATTTTCCAGAAGAGGAATGCTAGATCAAATGATGTGAACACTTATAGCTTAATAAAGAATTAGTTCCCCAAATTTTTAGAAATTCATCAGTAGTTATATGAGTTTCCTCAAAACCTCAGAGATGTCTTCTGGTAGTCCAATATTAGATTTTTGCCAGTCTGAAGAGACATAAGTTTTATTTTTATTGTTGTTTTTATTATTTATTTATTCAATTTTTTAAATTGACAAAGTTATATGTATTTATGGTGTTTAACATTATGTTCTGATATATGTGTACATTAACCTCAATTGGTTAAACTGAGTTGTTCAAAACATACCTCACATACTTTTTTATGAGAACGCTTAGAGTCTACTCTCTTAGCAATTTGCAAGCATACAATATACTGTTGTTAATTGTAACCTCCAAGAATGTAATAGTTCTACTGAAATTTTCCTTCATTCTAACTGAAATTCTGTGTTCATTGACCAGTATTACCCAGTACCCCCATCTCCTAGACTTTGGTAACCGCCATTTCACTCTCTTTTCTGAGTTTGATTTTATTGAATCCATATATGGATAATATCATGCAGTATGTTTTTCTGTTCCTAGCTTATTTCACCTAACATGATATCCTCTAGTTTATCCATGATGCCACAAATGATGGGATTCCTTCTTTTTTAAGACTGAGTAGTATTTCTTTGTGTGTGTGTGTGTGTGTGTGTGTGTGTGTGTCACTTTTTCTTTTCCATTCATCCTTAGAGGCACTCTTATGCTGACTTCCTGGCTTTTATAAATAATGCTACAGTGAACATGGGAGGGCAGCATCTCTTCAACATATTTACTTCCTATCTTCTGGCTGTGGACCCAGTAGTGGGAATGTTGGATCCTATGCTAGCTCTATTTTTAATGTTTTTAGGAACATCTTTACTGTTCCACAATGACTTCACTGTTTTACATTTTCACCAACAGCACGTAAGGGAATCCTTTGCTCCATATTCTTGCCAACATTTATTTTCTCTTACCTTTTTGATAATAGAAATTCTAACATGTAATGAGGTGGTCCTCTTTTGTAATTTCTATTTGCCTGATGAGTAGTGCTATTGAACATTTTTTCTATATACCTGTTACCTATTGTATATCTCCTTTTGAGAAATGTCTATTCAAGTCCTTTGCACATATTTAAAAATTGATTTATTCATTTTCTTACTATTGAGTTCCTTACATATTTTTATATTAACCCTTAACAGATAGATAGTTTGCAAATGTATTATTCCATTCTATATCTTGTTCTGCTTTTGATTGTTCCTTGTGATGACAAGAAGCTATTAAGTTGATGTAATTCCTTTTATCTATTTTGTGTTTGTTGCCTAAGTTTTTAGGGTTGTTATATAAAAAAAATCATTGCCATACCAACGTCATGAAGATTTTTTCCAATGTTTTCTTCTAAATAGCTTTAATTTCAGGTTTTACATTTAAGTTTTTAATATTTTTTGAGTTGATTTCTGTATATAGTATGAGATGGGGCATAATTTCATTCTTCTGTCTCTGGATATCATTTTCTGATACACTATGTCCAAGATCAGACCTCACCCCAGCCATAAGTCAGGAAGTGTTCCTCATTCATTCATTTATTGTCATTCAAATACCGTTTACTGAAAAAACTGTTTTTCCTTAATGTGTGTTCTTGGGATTTTCCTAAAAATGAATTGACCACAAGGATTTATGTTTGGACTCTCATTCTATTTTACAGATCTATGGGTCTGTATGCCAGTACCATGCTGTTTTGATTACTATGGCTTTGTAATAGATTTTGAAATCAGGTGGTGTGATGCAGTGTAGTTGCAGAAACTGAGTCTGTAGTGTGGGCACCCACTGGGTGGTCAAGGCTGAAGATCACAGCTCACTTGAGGCTGGAAGAGGTAGTGGGGCCATTCCTGAAGTGGATCAACAGTGGCTGCTTCCTATAAAGCATGAAGGGTGGGGTCTGCAGTTATATCTTCATTTTGGGGGTTCTGTGGTAGGAATGGCTATTGATTAACTCAGTAGCAAAAAGTACCATGTCCTCTGTGGAACCAAACCCTGGAATTTATGTTGACTGATTCCAATAGCATGCATCTTTCTTCTCTCTTCCTAGTGACTTCAAGCATAGACAATATGCCAATCCCCTCAGCATGCCTGTGTGGATGTCCTCCTAGTTGATGATCTCTATGTGGGTATTCTCCTGGTGTATGTCCTCTGTGTGGACGTCCTCCTAATGGATGATCTTTGTGTGGCTTTCATCCTTGTGGATGTCCTCTGTGAGGATATCCTCTGTCTAGATGTCCTTCTTGGAGATAATCTCTGTGTGCAATGTCCTCTGTGTGGGTGTTCTCCTTGTAGATGTCCTCTATGTGGATGTACTCCTTGTGGGTGTTCTCTCTGGGAAAGTCCTCCTTGTGGATGATCCCTGTGTGGTTATCCTCCTTCTCAATGATGTCTATGTGGATTTCCTCCTTGTGGATGATCTCTGTGTAGTTATCCTTCTGGTTGATCTCTGTGTGGATGTCCTCCATGTGGATGTTCTCTGAGATTTTGTTTGTTTGTTGTCATTCCACTGTGTTGCTGCAGATACTTGATTTGCCCCTTGAGCTTCTTCATTGATTTTTGGTTTGTGAATACCTAACTAGGTTTTTTTTTGGGAGGGGGGAGTGATGAATGTTGATATTTGTATTAATTTTAATTTCTTAAAATAAAAATGATACTGCAATTATTTTTGGAATTCGATAAACTGATTCTGATTGAATAATTTGCTGTTTTAGGTGAACATGCATAGAACACATTTGCAGAAGAATGGGAATAAAGTGTTGGAAATTGAATATCCCAATTCTGTTTATTCTACTCCCACAGAGAAAATCTCAGTCCCTCTAAGAGAAGCCCTCATCCTCCCAAAATGATTCTGTTGCAACATATGGAATTAGTATCCAGACTCCCACCACCTTCTCTTTCTTAGCTACACCCTCTTGGGTCACTTAAGAAGGCTGAGCTCCAGGCTGAGCTCCACCCATCCCCACTCTGGAAATGTTTGTTAGTTCATTTATTTATTCTTATAAAAGTTGCTGTTTTAGTCAGTTTTTTCACTGCTGTGACAGAAAGAGCTGACCAGGGCAATTTTGGGGGAAGAAAATCTTATTTAAGAGCTCATGATTTCAGAGAGCTCAGTCCACTGATAGCTGGCTCCATTCCTTGGCAGAACAACATGGCAGAAGAGAATGGCGGAGGGAAGTGGCTCACATGAAGATCAGGAAGCAAAGAGAGACTCCACTTGCCAGATACAAATATATACCCCAAAGCCACGCCCTCAATGCCCGACTCTACCTGTCTTTAATTACCACTCAAATAATCTCATCAGGTCATTAATTCACTGACTAGATTAAGGCTTTCATGACCCAATCATTTCCCCTCTAAAACTTCTCCCATTGTTTCACACATGAGCTTTTGGGGACACTTCACCTCCCAACTATAACAGTTGTTAAACATCTGCAAGCTTCATCTTGTTCCTTGCAAAGATACAATGAAAGTACTCACCTTCAGAATTTTTTCAATCATATGGTATAAATTGTTCAGCATAGTGTTTTTCACCTAGAGAGTGTTCATACAAAATGGTGTAAATAGCCAAACCCTGAGACCCAGACTGTGTACTTTAATTGAAGAACCATGTAGGTATTAAGCATTAATATTTTATTATCAAGTTTTGGAATACTAAATCACATTGCTTTTAGTCTGTTCTTGCAGCTGTAACAGACGTACCCTGGGTGGGAAACTTAGAAACAATAGAAATCTTTCTTCACTGGTTTGTAGGCTAGAAAGTCCAAGATCACAGTATGAGCAGATTACCTATCCAGTCAGGGTCGGTTCCATCAGTGGTGTCTTCTTCTGGCATCCTCACATCCCAGAAAAGGAGAACAGGGAAAGGACTATACAGGTCACCTCAAAGCCCTTTTATGAGAAAACCAATTCTACTAATGAGGGCAGAGCCCTTATGACCTGATCACCTCTAGAGGCCCCACCTCTTAATCCTACAGCTTTGGGGACGAAGTTTCTACGGGAATATTAGAGGACACAAATGTTCAATTCTTAGCAAATGCCTCATTGAATGGATTCTTTTCCTGCAAATCTTCTCAGATAATGTTACTGTTACCTCCTATGAAAGGCTACAGTAGGCTTCATCCCCTCAGTCTTATTTTCATTGAAGTAATAATTTTACGAAGGAGCATATTGAAGGATTGAAGGATGGCTGGTCCTATGAACAATAGTTTGGGAAATGCTCACCTGTTACATATGACTGCTTAATCTTCTCTATTTTGCTGAAAAAAATATTTCAGGGTTGGAGTTTTAGTTTTTCCTCTATTATTTGTTTTGGGTAATTTATTTAGTCTTTTACATAATAATCATATTAACAGTAATAAGATCAGTAACACAACAGAAATTTAAATATGTGTTTATTACATTCCAGACTTGTTCCAAGTGCTCTATATATACAGGCAGGTCTCACTTAATGACTGGGGTTAAGTTCTGAGAAATGCAACATAAGTTGATTTAATTATGAATAATTGGGTGAGCATTGTGCAGTGTCCTTACATAAACTAAGAGGGCTATGCTATCACTAGGTGGCATATCTTATGGGACCACCTTTATACATATTTCCCTCCTTGATTGACATGACATTTTGTGGGTGGTGCATGACTATACTAATAATTTTAGATATCCAATGGGCAAGTAGGTATAGAATTTTTTTTACTTAAAAAATGATTTGCACTATAGCATATCAGAGATGGAAATCCATATAGTTCAACATGACTATTTTTCTGAAGCTCACAGTACTGGTTAATGGTAGGCTTGGGTCTAAAGAGCAAGTCCACGAACTTCTGTCCTTCTGAGTTCCAGAATTTTACTTTATGAGACCCACCTGATCTTTGTCTAACAATCTAAATATTTAAAATAGTTTAGAGGTCACTTTGTTCAGCTACTCTTTCCTACCATTATGAGGTCTTCTAAAATTCCACACTCTTAATTTATTGTGTCCCCAACTTAATGATTTCAAAATAGAGCATGCAAATTCAAACAGAATTCAGCTGTTCAAAATTTTCCTCTACTGAAAATAACCTCCACAGAGTTTAAGACTGTGACCTCAGGAATGTTGCATTTTCCTATCTAAAATCGAAAGAGAAATGACAGAGTTAAGAGGCTTTACAAATATTCTAGTCTAGTGTTTCTTTGAACTCTTGACTCTGGTTTCTTGAGAAAAAAGCATAATGCTGGACATTAAACTTCTCCAATGGAACGAAATGACAGAAAAATATTTCTACCTTCCTAACTCTGTTCTGGAGGGACCACCAAGGTGAGATGTGATTTTAATCTCTGGGAATATTACTATCTTGAACTTTGTGCAGAACCTGTCAGCAAGAGTGCTAAAGATGGCTAACTGCTTTGCAAAGGAATAGGAGAACAGCAGGACTGAGCTGAGATCATTGCCTCCTTTCATTCCGAATACAAAGTCGCCTTCTGCCAGCACCTCTCATTACTCTCAATGTGAGCCAGGTTGGACCTGTGACCCACTTGGGTAAGATTCTTGCATCACATTCCCAAGCTGGGTAGTCTATGGTCTCTTGGACCTGTCTCCTTCTCTTAGGCTGTGGTACATCAATGGAAATTCTCAAACTGGAACGGTTGTTTCCTTAGAGCTGTTGAAAAGTATCACCTTTGACTAATCTGTCCCTCAAAGCAATGGATCTACCACTGCCACAAACACAGTGATTCATCAGATGGTCCATGTTAGGGCGGTTCAAGGCAACTGGATGGGGGCAGGGCATCAAGCAGCCTGCACATGCGCAGAGAAACGATGTAACCTGCTCATGTCTGAAGAAGCAACCAATCAGGCGCTGACAACCCCAGCCAATCTCAGGAGGACACGGAGCTCTCAAGTTTCCCCTCCCCCACTACGGAGTTAGAAAAACCCAGTCCCATAGAGGCCACTTGGTGACTTGACTTCTCCGCCTAGCACCCTGCTGGACCAGTGAACCTCGCCCAAGAGCCATCCCGCAATAAAGTTTCTTTTGATGTACATCTGGCCTGTCTGTTCTCTGGTTACCAGCGTCTGATCAGTTTACCCCAGCCTGATCTTACAGTCCAGATAGCAGTGGTTGTAGGAAGTTGGCCTCTTGGCCTCTGTTGTCTTCTTCTACCCTTTGCCTAATAAAAAATTGCTTACATGAGATAGAAAAGTGGAGAGACAGGTTTCATGAGGACACTTAAGAGCCTCTTCATTTGAATATCAGCTAATATTCTTTAGGAACTCTCACTTTAAACTATGTGTACTCAAAAGCACTCTTTGTTATTAACAAAACAATTTTTTTTCAATATTCAGGAAACCCACATTGTATCCTTTGAATTATCATTCATAAAGTTGAAGTTGCCTTATATAGCTTAACTGATCTAGGAGAACTTTTCAATGACTTCTATTGTGATACTCATGACCCATGGCAATAGTACTTATAAATATTTAGTACCTGACTCGGGGGTGGGAGAGGGACGAATACCCTGATTTGTAGCATTTGTCCATTTCTGTGGTGAAAATAATCTCACTCTGGCCAGTTTCAAGCTACCAACATGATTTCACTAAAGGTAGAACTGGGAAAAGAGGTACTGAGGCACTGTATTATATAATGTTCCCACCAAATACAGTAGACACATTATCTCTTGATACTAGGCAAAACTGAAAAGTAAAAAACTTAATATTAAGCAATTCATAAAATTTAACTTTTTTAAAAAGGCCGGCCTCTGGAAATTTAACAATTGTCTTCTACAAGTTGATACAGGGTGTCTAGCACACACTATTGCCCTGGGAAAGAAACAGACAGCATGAAGGTGGCCTAGAAGGACTTGGAGGAGCAGGTGTCTGATCCAGGAAGTGGACAATGCTTAAGAGCAATAACTCAGGAGTCAGTATGCCTGTGCCCCACACCCAGCTTCTCTAGCACCCTTGGATAAGTTACCAAACCTCTCTGTTTCTTTTAAGGTAAAAAGCAAATTCTGGTAAACCTGAGTTACATGGACACTGGGACTTTAAATAAGAGAATGTTTGCACACTGGTACTGTGGGTAATACTCAAGCAATAATTCTTGACTGCTGTTATTATTATTGCCAAAGTTCAGCTAGACCAAGAAATGGACAATTTATTTCCCTTGCCGGTCTTAGAATCTTCACATGTAAAATAAGGGGTTAAATACAGATGATTGATGATTCCTCCCGGTATCCGAATGTACAATGATTCAGAACTGTGACTTTTTTGAGTCAGATGGCCAAAATTCAAATCTTGACTCTCTTTGTGCTAAGTAGCTTTGCACCAGTTACTTTGCCTGTGTTATCCCTGGTTTCTTTATCTGGATATCAAGAAATAACACAGGAATTTATTGCATACAGGTTTTATTTAATGTTAAAACAAGGCAAATCCTAAGGAAAGTCTTAACCAGGTGCTTGGCAATAGGAGGTATTCTAAACCAAGATGTTTTACTAACAGTATTAGTGCATAATAGTATGTATAGTATTTGTAGAAGTGTTTTAAGTACATAATAAATCATAAATATAATACATAGTATTATTATATCAGGTATATACTATGTGCAATATAGTATATTATAGTAATCTTAATAAGAGTACTGACATTTATTAATATTATTATTTATTACTTATTTTACATTATAACAATATTATTATTGATGCAACAGAGTGCAAAGGTACAAGCATTATTTTTTGTATATAATATAACTTCCCAAGATAAATCTGCATCCAAGAATATGTTTCATGATTTATCCAAATTAATATTAATAATAAAATGTGTAATGTTAATAACAAAACAGATCATTTTTTTGAACATTTATAGGTGTTAAGTAATGTAGTAAGTGCTTCACATGTAAGTTAATCTCTTTGGATCTCTGTTTCATCATTTGTAAAATGAATTTAATATCTATTATGTTGAAAAGATTATAAATATGAATATGTTCAATCCAGTGTCTAGAACAATGTTGTGTGCAATAAGAGTAGCTAATAGTAATAATTGTAATAATAAAATCTACTTTATAGGTTGGAGAATAAATTAATACTTTTTGAAGTGTTTACCATAGTGAATACTGTATAATAAATGGAAATTAATGCTTGCTATTGTGATTACATAAGAAAAATAAATTGTGGACATTCACCACCAGTCTTTACCCTTTAATACCAGTCTTTACCCTTTAATATCCAGAATAGCTTGGTAGGCCAGGTGGAGGTCAGAGAACAATTCAGGATACAGAACTCAGAAGTGATTTTGGAAGGAGCTGATGCTGGGCTATTGCCTCTTGCTTCTATGGTGATGGTGGGTGGCGGGGATCTTTTGCTGAGGTGTGAGAGCTAGGAACAAGTAGAGGGCAAGCCACAGCAGGGTTCCTGCAACTGAGGAAGAGTCAGACATTTCTAACAGTTGATTATGAGGTGTTGCTGGTTACAGGGCACAGTGTCAAAATAGCATTGGCCCAATTGGCAATGCTCATAAAGGATTCTCTCCAGCAGGGTGGTATTGAATTGGGACAATTGGGTGTTTGGCAGAATCTGTGGAAAGCTGTGGTTTTTTTTTGGTGGTTGATGTCATTTGTTGATTTGAAAATATCATGTATTTTATTATTTTAAACCATTTCTTTCTTCTTCTGTGGATACCTCAGTGTATACTGTTTACTAGTTATGTTGAAAACATTATCAAAATATTAAGGCTCCCAATTTTCCTACCTTTGTGTTTATTCACTATATTTGTTATGCATCATTTTAAGAACTCCATAAACGATCACCCACAAGGTAGTCCATATGTCCTAACCTCTTACTGAGTAATAAACAAATAGTCATTTGGTTATAAAATTAAGTATTCCAGGAAGCTGTGGTCCCTTCTTCTATCACCCCACAAAGGAACAACGTGAACTGATCCAAATAGGATATGAGAGTGATATCATTTTCTTTCTTGGCATGTACTGCCTCTTCCTTGGGAGAATAATTACTTAATAACCTATTGCTTTCCTTTTCAATGGTTCCATAAAACATGGTTTAGCTTTTTCGAACAAATTCAGAATTAATGCTATATGTACCTTAGCAGAGTCAGATTCTTGGAGAAAATATTTTCTGGCATATCTGACTATGGGTCAAACACAGGGTAGCGTTCTCAACCAAAGAAGACATTGTGAATGCATTCATAGAAATATAAACCCTAAGGGAATCCCATAAACCTAAATAAAATTACATAAAGGAATACAATGTGCATATGCAAGTTAGTAAACATAGAGGAATATAAATATAAATATAAATATATATATATATACATATATGTTTGTATGCATGCATAAAATTTCAATATTCCTTCTAATAAAAAGTGTAATTAAAATAATGAACATTCAATTTTGCTCATCAAATTTGAAAGGTATGACAAGTTCTGTCTTATGCTCTTAAAAATGTAGTTAAAAGTATTTTTATTAAATATTGCAGATGATAAAGTAAACTTTTACCTTATTTAAATACTATAAACCAAATATCTAAAATATATATAATCTGTATTTTTGATACGGTAATTCTTCATCTATAACTTTGTGCTCAAGAAAGATAAAGAAACTCATGAAAACATTACTTAAAATGGTTTAAAAAATTTGAAAAGTACCTAAAAATTCAACATTAGCTACCCATTATAAAATAATGTTCTGCAAGCATTTATATGACATGTACATTTCTCAGGTAAAAATAGTAAGAGTGAAAATTATATTGAGAGCTTTATAATTTTAACCATATTAAAACATATGAATAAAATGTCCAAGAATGAGGTTGTTTCTAGCTAGTAGGGTCATGAGTTATTTTTTGAGTATTTCTTTAATGTTCTCCATAAAGTAGGTAATCAGAAAACTGAAAATAATAGACTACTTAGTGCTCATATGAGAAAAGCATAGTGAAACACTTGTGAAAGACACAATAGAGAGAAAACTAAGAACATAAAGAGATACAAATATTAGAGGAAACTGAACTAACTGTTCCAGAAATTATTGCAAAACTTTTATTTCTGTATTTTCAGTTTTAAATACCTAGAGTTGAATTTGTGACAAACTGAAACCAAGAGAAAAAAAATTAAGAAGAAAAGATGTCATTTTTAAGGAGGATGTTTTCAAATTTGGGATTGACAGTTAAAAATATTTCTTTGACGATGCAGGTGAGTTCCTGTCCCTCTGGTCCTTCTGTACCAGGACAAGGATTTCTAGAGAAAAGGACAGGAGAAGAGGATGGATATTGCTTTACAATGAAATTCCAGATTTTTTTTAATGCTTACTGTCTTTGAAAAAAAAAAATCAATCTTTGTTCTCTTTCCTTCCTGTTCAGAACATGGCTCTGGGGTAGCGCCATCAGCTCCACGTAGTGCACTTGCTCAATTAACCATATCTTTCCTAGTTTCTTTGGGGGTTGCCTTAACTCCTCCAAGAACTAAAAAGTAGAATTGAAGTTGAAATGGCACAATGTAGACCAACTAACCTTCATAAATGAATGAATGAATGAAGAGCTCAGGAAGAGGGAAATTATTGGTCATATATGGCTTATTACCATTCTCAGGATGCTTTTCTAGAGCAATAGACAGTCTTTCTCTTGTGCCTTGGCAGCACTGTAATGACTTCCTGCTTGGGCTGGAAAAGCTGGGAACTGCCCAGGCAAGGGTGCCTATTGGCACCGGAGAGGTGAGAAGCAGGCTGTGAAGAATGGGCTTATTTCTTCTTTCCAGCCCCACTTTCCTGTTTTCCTCACTGCTGGTGAGTGTTCTTCACACAGGTATTATGCCTTTACCAACTTTATTTCTACTCCTTCCAGAAGCAATTGCTTTCAAGGGACTTTGAAGAAGGAAGACATGTCTTGTATTTTTAAGAAGCAAACAAAATGACTTTCTAATTGTCATTTCCCCTTCTTTCTTTTTAAAAATAACATATTAATGGGGGTGGGGGAAGGAAAGATAGTAGACTGAGGCAGACATTATTACCTATGTACATGTATGATTACATGAATGGTGTGAATCTACCTTGTGTACACCATAGAAATGAAAAATTGTACCCCATTTGTGTACAATGAATCAAAATGCAGTCTGTAAAAAATAAAAATTAGAAAAAAAAGAATAGAGGTTGTAGGACTCATGGATAGATCACTGAAATATTTAGAAAATGCATCATGTGGACTTGGTAATGAATTGTAGGTGTTAGAAAAAGACCAAAAGATAGTCATGAAAATGTGGGGCTTATGGCTTAAACTACTGAAAACTGGATGGGTATCATTCACTGGTTTTCACAGTGCCAATGAAGAGACACTTTGTAGGAATAAGAAAATGAGTTTAATGTTTTATATATTGAGTATGAGATTCTCATCAACTACTCAAATAGAGTTATCTAATATGCTATCTAATGTGAATACAATATCTGATGCTCAGGAGAGAGATCTGCACAAAAACAAATGTTTAGAAACCTCATTGTGAATTGAAATCAAATGAATATATGAAATGACTCAGGGAGAATACACAAATTAAGAAGGTCTAGGGCAGAATCCTGATAAATACAAAGGAAAGATTATATTGCATGAAGATAGTCATTAATTTTGAAAAGGTTGTATATAACTTTGTCAAAGTCCCAGTGGTATTTGCTGCAGGAATGGAATCCCAGCAGCAGAATGTTGAGAACCAAGGAACCCAATAAGACATAGAGTCTCCATGGGTTGATTTATGTGAATGTTTTGGGCAAATTCAAACATAACAAACTGAATTCTCTAAGTTGTTTTGGGAAACAGAAAAAGCTTGCTAATTGAGTGAGCTCACTGATTGAAGCTGATATGGTACCTACAGTGGACCATTACCTCCATGAAGCCCTAGCTGAACGGGAAGTGCAGAGCAATATCATGGCAGGCTTGAATGTTTAGTTTCCATCAATGGAGAAACAACACTTGCTTGTTTTCAAAACAGTAAGCGTAGAAACTAGCAGTAAGAAAGTTTTTCTCTCCTGTCAATTCTTACTCATAGTTTATTAAACTTGCTATCATAATTCTTTGAAAATTTTCTGATAATATAATCTAGAAAGAAGAGAAATTGAGTTAATTAACTTCATTAAGACTCTTGCTGTTTTTCAGTGTCAGCACTTGCTGAAGGTCATGCTGCGAAAAATCGTTGTTTCTGGACCTCTAGATTCCACTGTTTCCTGAGAGAGGAAAATAAATGGCCAGTTTTTTTTCTTCTGAGGATAAGAGTGGTTTTCTCCAACAAAATAAAACAGCTATTTCTTAAGTGCAATGAACAATGTGAAGTTTACTCTAACAGAATAAATATATCCAGTCACTGGAGATTGACACAGATTAGTAAACAAAACAAAACACACAAATAAATTCCCACCCATAAATCTTAAGGAACATAGTGCTTCTCAAAGCAAGAATATTCCGTGGTTAGTTGTTCTTTTTCTCTGAATAATAAATATTAATACAATATGGCTGCAGCAAATGACAGTATTTAGTTTTCCAAAGATGGCGTGGGAATGCGTAGTTAACTGCAGAGTACTGCCAGCTGTTTCCTCAGGATAGAAATATCCCAAAAGTAATTTTAAAATGCTTCTTTCTTCTACTTGGGAAGATTTTGGAGGCAAGCTCACTTTATGACTGCTTTTGAAATTTCATGGCTATTGAAATCATGCTAGAAGCGACTAAGATTGCGGAGGATCATTTGCATTCCTCAGCGAATCTGCAGTCTGCCGTTCTTCAAAATGTTGGTTGATCAGAAAAGAAGACATTCCCTTTTCTTTGTTTATACAACAGATTTCATCCCAGGATCTCTCAATGCTTTACACACATTAATTCACCATCTAGTCCCTTTAAATTTTGGAATGACATTTAACAATACCTCTACTCTGCATTGGTTAATGACTTTCTGGAGACCTTGGATGAAGTCAAGGAGACAGGACATGACTGCCAGCTAGTTGTCAGATGAGCCAAGGATAGCAAACAAGATTTTTGCTTTACTGTTTTAGCCACCAGATGGATAAAAATTCATAGATATTAAATAATAAATATGACAGACTAAAATGTGGCCTAGAAGAAAAAGTTCTTGACTAAAGTCTGCCTGTGTGGGAACTTGAGCATATCTCTTCATATTGGGACTCCCAGTCTCATTTCCCATGCAGGGTGAACAGATTTCTAACATTCCTTCTAGGTCTCCTATTTTAAGTTTCTACAAACTTTACTCTGGAATAGGGTCCCTGTCTGAAAATAACGATGATTCAAAATATTTCTGGAAACCATGGGGTAGAGCAATCTCGTGCATCTTTTCATTTTTCCTAGCAATATTTATTGAGTTCTGCTTCTTCCTCTGTGGCCCTCAAACCTAGTTCTCATTTCTTTCAAATTGCTATTTCCCTTGGTCCTTTTCAACAAATACCACAACTAAAATCAGTCATCTAATTAGATTATTGTATAATTAGTCACAGTCTTTATCACTTTTTCCAGGGAAAAAGATGACAGATAAATAAAAAGCAGAGTGACCAGGAATGCCATCCTGCAATCAGACTTCATAGGAATGAAGCACAGTCTGCAGGTCGTTTAGTGTGTGACTATGGACACATTAATTAATCCATTCAAACTCCAGTTTCCTAATGGGTGAATGGGGAAGAGTACATACTACTAGTCATATGCAATTTTGAGGAGAGTAAATGAACGTAAAAAACTAGCACATCTCCTTCTCTTTTTCTTCTCTTCTTTTTGATAGATACCTGTGCAGACTCCATTTATGCAATCCTATATGTTTCGAGTTAGAAGTTAGTAACCATAGTTCCCAGAATCCCTTACCACCTATCTTCTGGTTTAAATTCCTTCAGTGACAAAAATTATATGAGTTTTTGAAAATGGAATAGAAATGGAAATTGCTGTAATTCCTGTCCCCAGGGCAGGCCCATGCCTGAGCTTTGATATTAGACAAACAATGATTGAGGTTTGTCTTTGGCTGTCAGGAGTCCCCATGAAAAATTGCCGTCTTGATATGGTAGATAGCTGAAATAATTTATGGCAATTTTCAATAATTTTTGCACTATCCTGATTTCTTGAAAGAAAACAATGAACTCTTCTTACCTTTTGCAAGTGCCTAGTTCAACCTTGTCTTCAGTGCCTCCTAACTTGGTTGCTTTTCATTTTCTTGACTAAACACTAGCTAAGGTATCTTCTTATTTTCTTGACTGTTGAATTCTGCTACAGATTACTAAGTATGAAAAGGAGGAAGTGATAAATACTAATAATAACTATTAACACTGACATCTTTACTCAAATGACATCTTTTTAGTGAGTACTTCTTAATCACCCTACCTGGAACTTCAATCTTGCCCCCATTTCTCTGCTCTTAAAAAAAAATCTCTATATCATGTTTCAGTGTTTTACATTATATTGATCTTACTTATCTTGTTCATTGTATTTGTTTCTAGGAAATTACTAGGCTCATGAGGATAAAGATTTTAACTGACTTTCTGTTGAATAGCCAGCTTCTCATTCCAAGTGTTTGGAATATGGTAGATTCTCAACAAACACTTGTTAAGATAATGAATGAACTGAGTACTTATTATATGCAGATTTCTTCCAAGTGCTATATGTATATGATTTTAATCCTAAAACAAAAACCTATTCAATGGCTGTTACTATATCTAATTTACAATAACAAAGACCGACACAAACGCCTAAGAACAAGATCTTGAACTCAGACTGACTCCCAAACCTCTATTATTTACCACAATACCACAATGAATACCTTTTATTTTGCTAGTATTAATATAGGCACTTGATCTTGTTGTGAAATTTCACAAAAATACCATGTGCTAAGTACATTTGTTCTATTGACCAAATGAGAAAATCAATCCCTATAGAAGTTTGGTAATTTTTACAAGATAATGTGTAACTAAGTGACCCAGTTCAATTCCTCACCAATCTAGGCCTGCTTCTGAAGTCCCAGGACTATGCATTCCACCAAACTAAGAAAACATTTCCAACCTCATCAATTTCTTTGTTATTGAAATCAGATAAAACATGAAGAAAAGTGATGCTATATGTACTGTCTATGAGTAAAGCTAGAGAAATAGAGTTAAACCTACATGTACTTTTTTTAGGGCAGGCACATTTTAATATATGGGAGGTCTTCTTGTCAGATATTAATACAATCTTGGTCATAGCATATTACTTTCATTAAGCAATAACTATTTCCAGGGTGTGTGCCTACTTGGCTTATAATAGGACACAGCATGCCCACACTTACAAAGCTCAGCACAAGCAGAGCAGCTGTCTAAAAGGAGGGATTTTTATAGGATGAATGAACAGCTCATCTTTTCATAGAGAGGCCAATTTTGTAAAACCACACTTGGAAAAATCAAGGTCAGCTTTTTTATTGTTCTTTCTTTTGTTAGGGAGAGAGAGGGGAAAAAAAAACCCCAGTGAGACACAGAAAGTAGAAATTCTTAAGAAGACTCTGATTATGGATGCTTTTTTGAAAAAGACCTTGCCCTCCATTCAGTGATCTTAAAAACGTGAGAGAGATGGTTTGGTCAAAGAGAAGACTAAAATGCTTGAAACAGTCCCTCTAATTTCCATTAGGAAAAAAAATCAAAACCTTCTATACAAGACAGTGACTACAGATGGGTGTTCTTCATGGGCCATAGCCACCACTCAGGCAGGAGGAAGATGTGAATCAGAAATGAGTTGACTTTTCCCACCCCTGCTCCATTCCCTCCTAGAGACTCAAGAGTTTCACTTTCCACTTATTAAAATACACAAATGTGGAATTTGTGATTAAGAAAATTGTTTTAATTTTTCTTTAAGTGTACATTTACCTCATTCTTCTTATTTACAGTCCTAACCTAATGCAGTAGACTTTTAAACCATCTTATTTAATAATTTCTGCCTTGATCATGATTTTAGCTGGACAGTTATTTCATTTGCAGGGATAAAATAATTTTAGAGAGCAAGGGAATATTTTTTTCCTCTCTGTGATATTTTCATTGTTCAATACGGTCATGTTGTTGAGATGCTTTGTGTAATAGAAGCTCATTAGTGGAGTGAAGTAAAATTTAGTGTCCAGTGTATAGAGAGATTTCTAGACTGAGAGTCAAGAGACCTAAAATTTGACCTTGGTTGTTCTACTAATTAAGAAAGTGATATCAGATCATTCATTTAGGATTTCTGGTCTTTATAATTTTCTTCTATAAAACATGAATATTCTACGACCTGAGAGTCTTTTTGTTTATATTATCAGAAAAGAAAGTAAAAGGAACAGAAAACCTTATTCCCCCTAAAAAAAATAAAGATTAGGTAAATTAAAATTTTAACTAAACCCTTTAAACCATGTTAAATGGTAAGTCAGATTTGTAGATAAGTCACCAAAACAACTTTTTAAAAAAATTTCTATCAGGGCCAATAATGACCAAAGAAAGCCAAGGAAAATTCTATTACCTAACAGTAAGTAATAGTAACAATAATAACATTTGAGCTCAACTATGAGCACAGTTCAGTTAACCCAAACTTGGAATTTTATAGATAGGAGTATTTTCATCTTATTTGTAAATACAGACAAGTGTCATGATGCTTGGCTCATGCCCATAGCTATGGTGATCGATAACTATAATCATTACTTGGACTTGTGAAGGACTAGCCATCCTAATGACCAGGTAAAATTTGATAGACTATGGCCAAGTGACATGTAAGAATGTTTGCCCTAGAAGAGGATGTTAGCTAAGGTTTTGGCCTTATATTGAAATATCCTTATCAGATGAGGGTCTGGCCTTTACATTGCAATGTTTCAAGTTAATGCAACCCTTGAAACCTGTTGTACTTAGAAGAGTCAGTTGGCTCAGAGATGACTGTGAGGAGCAGAAGTCACCTCTGTCCCTGTTGAGGTCTCTGCTACGTCCATGGGCACAGTGGACTCAAATAGATGTCAATGAGAGTGAGCACTGCTTGTGTTGTGCCTGTTGTGAATTGGCCTCTTTGAGTTTATGAAATGACTTGGAAGAAATAGAGGGCACATGATGCTCAAATGCCCTCTCATCTTGGCATCCAGCATCTTCCATGGTTCTCAACTGGTGATAATCATGGTGTGTTTGCACAATTTAAATTTCAGTAGAATACTTTCTTTGGAGGGAAGTTTTGGGAGGTTTCCCAGGTTTTTTTGTTTTCCTTAATCACTAAAATGTGTTTTTGACTTGATGCAAATTAACTTGTGTTATTGTGCTACAATTAAATGTGTACCGCCTGGCAATTATTTTTCTTCCCTTTGAAAAACATTTCTGTTTGTTTATTTTTTCTCTGCAGCTCAGAGGAAACCCAATCCATGTTGGAACAGGGCTTTTAAAGACATGGATGTAATTTGGTGGTGAGATGGATTCAGCGCTATTCCCATGACCTTTTCTGATCTCATCTCCTCCCTTGCATGCTCCTTGCATCCTAGAGGTGGAAATGTTGAATAGTGCAGTCAGTCATGTGCTAGCGGTCTCAAGAAATCTCCATTAAGTTCTTTTTAAACGTCTAAATCAACTATATGAAAATGTTCTAACTTGCCAGCATCACTCAATAATACACAAATGCTATAATCTTTGCAAAGTGATCAATTACAACCTTTTTTTTTTTAAGGAATGTGTTTTAAATAATTTGAAAGGGCTGTGACAAACTCAAAATAAAATCTAGAAATAAACATGTTATTTTAGTGATTCAACTAACTCTACAACTTTACTTGAATTTGATTTATTTTATATTATAAGAATAGTTGTACTTAAACCAAAATATGCCCGAGGGCTATTTCAATGAAATAGTAACCTCACTGTAGTTTCGAGTCTCCTTAGTCTTTGCAGTTTTATGGAGGAACATAGTGGGAAATAGGGAAGAACAATCTTCTAATAGAGACTTTTCAGCAGTTTTTTAATTTTTTGTTCAAATACTACCTTTAATTGTATTGTATGCAGTGAGCTTACTTCACACCTGCAACATCTGAACTCCTAGTGGACATGTAACTTGGGGTCACCATCTCTCTACAGTGGAGGAACTGAGGCAGAGGAACCTCTGTGCATGGACCTTGGTGAGGCCAGAATCTCCATGAATAATTTGTAAAATTTGAAACATATGAGCAAGGATCTGGGGAAATGGCCCAGGGTTTCACTAGTTCTCAAAAACTTAACTTGAAAAAGTTAAGGCATCTTGCTTCATGAGAGGGGTAATCATGGGTTTGTCACATAGTTCAGGACCCTCAAATGCTGTGTGTTATTTCTTTGCCCTCGTATCCTAAGTTGTGTAGAATTGTGTGGTAGAAATGCCTGGTGATTGAGGGAGGTAGTGGGAAGACAGCGAAAATTGGCTGCTCAAAGTGAGGCCCTGTGCACTGCTATCTGTCCCTATCTGATGCCTGTGACTAATTCCATCTTTGAAACTGTGTCCTCCAGGACAGGAAGAAAGTGAAGGAATCAGCAGTTCCACCACAGAGCTCTCCCTTCCCTAAGTGTCCACCAAAGCAGACTTTTTAAGAGTCCCTGGCTCGTGAGTTAGCTTGACTGAATCCTTCTGCAATGTATACATAGATCAAAATATCGTATTATATCTAGTAAATATGCACAATCACTATTTGCTTATTAAATATAAATTTTAAAAATTGGAAGGGACCCATGGTCAGAGGTAGAGCACAGCATGCTCCCCTGGCCTATCAGAGTATCAAGGGCTACAGACCTGACCACTCACACTTGAACTGCAGTGGCTTCCTTCAGAAGGAAGGCCTCAGATCTTCTCAGATCTTCAGATCTTCTGGCCTCAGATCTTCTCTCTCCTGTAGCCTCAGTCTTGCTTTCTTGGAAGACCATCTTCCATAAGCACCAAGGACTCTGACAGAATTGATCCTTGTGGACACAGAATGTGGTTTGCATGATCATCCCTTAGAATTGCTGGGCTGAGATGTTCATGTGCATCACTTAAGATGTGTCCTAACAGTGCAGACACAACACAACTGGACCTCTGTGCTCACTTTACCATCAGATTTTTATCCCACAAACCATTTCCTCTACTAGCTTTTCATACACATCTTCTCTCCACAACTGTGTCTTTATGTGCCATTTCTTCCTTCTGTAAATGCTTTCTGGGTCCTATTTTTGTCCCTATGTAGTTGACCTCCAATTATACCTCTGTGCCTTCTGGTGGGTAATTTTCTCATTGAGAAAAACTGACACAGAAAGAGAAGAATAATGGATTCTCAACATTTTTTTCAGTACCTCTTCCTATCCTTCAAATGCAATCTTACATAGATGCCCCATACAAAGAGTTAAATAGAAAACTTAAAGTCTCTTCTTTTAAGGATATAGTGGCTCCCAAGTATATGGGACTCAGACCTAAAACAACTCTGGAGAACACACAAAAAAAACAAATTAGCAGAGAAGTGCTACCAGGCTTAGATTATGATGTCTGTAAATCGTTTTAAAATAGTAGCTACTATGTGAAAAATTCTGCATGTTATTTAGTTTAACATGTAACCCAGATACCTACCATATTTAATGAAAAAATTATCAGTCCAGAAACCATCAGTGAATATGCTAATCAAGAATGCAAGATCCAGAACTGAATCCTGGCCCTCAGGAAGTGTCTGTCTAGAAGAGGCTACTTCCACTGCTTTGTTACTTCTATCTATATCCATAACTACTATTTGCTATTTGATCATATTGGGTGTCAGAAATGGAGTATTTATTGGTGAAAATAGTGCTTTGTTGATGAGAGTGATAAATATTTAAAATGTTTACAAAAATAAAAAGTATGTTCTAAGTTTGTATTGGCTAAACTATTTAGAAGATAGTTTGCACACATTCATAACCAGTAAGAATATAGGGAGAGTTTGTGGTCTACATTCTTTGAAAAGATGACCTATTCTAAATCCCAGATTTCTGCATCCAGCTTAGATTCTGGAGGATTCTGGCTGTCTGATTCAGCTGCAATGGTGACGGAATCCTGCCTCTGGAATGTTGTTGTGTCTCCTGTTGGAATATGGCCTGTCTGCCTCATGTGAACTTTCCTTGCGTCCTTGCCATTTGTACCTACAAGGACAGTGAGTTGAGACTTGTCATACAGAGAGGCTGTATGAACTCTGTTCGCCCTTTCTAAGAATTGTTTTGCATGTGTTTTGTTTGTATCTGTGACAGAATTTAGACTGAGACCTGGTTCATTAGCTCTGGTAGTGAGGTAGCAGATGAGGTGATGGCTCTTACCAACCTCGAAGTTCATTATTAGTCACTAGCACAGAGCAAAGAGTTGCTTATAATCAAGTAGGCTAAAGTTCATATTTCATGTCCTTTACTGCTACACACTTTATTTGGAAGAATAAGAGCACAGTGGGTACAATATTTATATACTACTTTATTTAACTTTGACCCCAGTTTAATTATTCATGTGTTTTATTTTCTTGCGGTGTTTTAATGCCAAGAGAAGTTCCAGAATCATCTGATAGTAACTTTCACAGCATTTGCTAGATTCAATTTACCCTACAAAAAAAGAGATCACTTTTCTTAATAACTTTTTAACTGGCAAGATAAGATATTTATGCAGAAAAATTACTTACAAAATATGAAAAGTTTTTTTTTTCTTTTTAGAAGCAGTACCTCTGCAAAATATCAACAGGCAACAATTATGAAGTTTACAAGGAAAATACAAAATGAAATTAATAGAGCAAAAATATATTTAGGAAAAAATATTTAGTTTGTCTAATAGCAATGAACTAAGAAAAATGATTTTTATAATCTTGAACATTTACTTAGTTGTATATTATATGCCCTTTTTGAGATCACAGTAATCTTTACAACAAAATTCAAAGTTTTGAACACAACTTTAAATCAGTTGAAGTCTAGCATATTTCGGAGTCATTCTAACATGCAGTAAGGTGAGAGGCAGAGTCTTATCTCAGGTAAGGTGGGGCTCTTCACAAATAATGCAACATTACATCTGAAACACGAATCAAACAAATCTCAGAGAGCTTTAGAGAACACCAACTTGGCAAAGTGCTCGTCTAACCTTTACGTTTAACTAAGTTTAATTTTTAAAGTATAATTTTGAATCCAGAATATAAGGTAGCAATAATCACAGGTCTGCATGGGTTAACAAAAGAATCAAAGGATAGCCTTAAATCTTCTACAAATTTAGGAAGCAGTGTTAATGATAAGAAATTGACTTAGTCAAAGCAAAGAGATATAAGACAGGTCTTCAAATGACATTGTATCCCAACTATGTCAGATACATGTATAAAAAAAAAGCATTTATTGCACTTATTGGTTATCTTGCCAGCAAACTTACATAAACTTTCATTTTATAAACTTTTACATAACACTTAAACAAGGCTTAGACAGTTCTCAGATGCATACATATACTTAGTCACATATATTTGGGGTGTCAGCAATATTTTTATAACCTAAATAACAGTTGTTTGTTTAACCAGTTACAAAGTAATCACTTAAGATTTTAAAATAGGTACAAACCATAATTCCTTTAAGACTTAGTTTCTCCAAATAATAAAATCTAACAAATACAAGAAAATTATCTTGAGAGGTAAGAGCAGATCAGTGTTTTGGACTTTGCTTTATATCAGTACATTAAAGTTCAAATAATTTCAACTGATTGTGCTAATTGTAGCCAATTTAATTACAAACACAAAATTTTTGAGATTTACCTTCCACACATCTGCAATTAACTTAGGCATTCACAACTTTACATCTTCAGTTTTGTCCTCTTTCATCTTGGACTTTAGCCCAAGAATATTACTTTCCCAGAAAAAAATACTTTCTCATTCAGAAACACTTCTTTTTACCTTCCAAATTTCCATTCTAAAATATATTTCCATACCTATAACTTTCTTTTATCTTTTCTGGTTTGGGACCCTTTCTTAAATTCGTATTCTTAAACAATCCTTATAAATATTATCTGTGCATTTAATATAAACAACAAATTTCATTCCAGGACAGGGCTGGACAATCTAGCACATAATGAAAACTGTGCCTTAATCTTTTGTCTCCCACGTTTCATTTAAGGGGTTGGAGTACAGGATATTTTTGAGTCTGACCTGTTATTGATGTAACAATGTCATCAACTTTAAGTGGGTTCTCCACTGTCAATTGTACCCAGACGCTCTTTTTGAGCCTTTTTCTTATAATAGGCATATTGATGTGCAATGAAGGAGGCCCTTTCCATCCTTTTCTTTAGGCTTCCTTGAAGATCCCTTTGCAGAGGCTGCCTACAGAACACAGGTTGGCCTTAGTTTCTGTCTTTTTCCATCACCCACAGAACAGATAGCAAATAATTCTGACTTCTGGCACTAATACTAACTCCAATTAAATGAAAGTTGTAACTATAAAATTATAGACATTGAAGTTATAATCTATTACTAAAAAAATAAAAATAAATAAATGAAAAAAGACCGGTGAAACTGGCTTGCTGAGTGTTTAAAATAAAAAACTTGGAGACCAAACTCAAGGAATTAAAAGGGCCAAGGAAAAAGCAGCCAACATGTTGGCCTTTGCTTCCCAGGTCAGCTAGGACCTAGAGAATGATGGGACCCCTCTCTGGGCCCTGCACCTCTGGTGAGTCACCTGATCTGCTGAGCAGGAGAGATCAAAAGCACCCTAGAGAATAAGATGCCAACCAGTGCACATTCTGTAAAAAGGAAAGTCTTTGGAGATGGAGATGTCCCTGATGCTTCCAAGAGAAGCCATATATGGTTGGTCAGACCCCTACCCATCCTGGCAGGTGGCACCACTGGTAGAGGAAAGCCACAGAAGACAAGAGGCTTCACACACATCCCCAAGAGTGATCTCTGAGGAATCTTAGCTGACTCTTAAGAGTGGATAAAAACAATGTCAGTTTGACCAACTTGGTTCTAAACACCTGGAAGGAATATATAGCCTGAGCACAGTCATACATGGACATTTAAAAGGAAAAACAATCTTTTTTAATGTAACTTAAGATGTACAATGGGTCAACCCTACCAAAAGTAAGTAAAGTTGGAGGCCATAAACTAAGTGTTCTTGTGTGAGAGTGCCTATTAATAATAATGATCTCAAAGGACTCTAGAGTCACATATTGGTCCTGAGTTAATTTTGGTCTGATCTCATAGATCCACAAATCTTCCTAACCTCCTACATTGATAAACTTGATTTGTTTTTCACTGATAAGATTATGAGTTTTCAGAGATTATGGTTTTCAGATACTGGTTGATATACTAATTGATTTTGTGCTACTTGTTTACAAAAAAATAATGTTTTTCTGTCTTGTTTATTGTTGACTTAGCATGATCCCTGCCCTATGAATGCCTTGTCCAGTCACCTGCCATCTGCCTTTGTGAACCTCTGGACTGCTCTGATACCGAATACCCTTAACTGTCCATGTACCACCTAATAGAGAATAAGGATTTTGGGTTACTCCCCTGACTTCACCCCCTTTCAGCAGGAAGCAGTTTGGAGATATTGTCACCGATTTTTCCATAGAAATGGAATGTAGAAATTGACAGAAGGGAAATGTAACTGTGGTCCATTTTATGCTTTGCATATAACCCTTGCTGCTCTGTCACTGCAACTGATTATTAAAAAGGACGTGTTTCTTTCTCTTCCTCTCTCTCTGCTCTTCCCTAATTTCTTCCCCTCCCTAATCTCAGGGGAAACACAATTACCTTTCTTCCCCATCCTAAACAGACAATCTGTTCTTGAGTACACAGCCCTACAAGAAGGAAGTAATCCAGACTTTGGGGATGGTACCAGAAGATCTCAGAAATAACTATCTCCCAAATTAACAAGTGAATTACAACTCCAACAGAGGACATGTGGAATGTAGCCTTTGAATCACCTCTTTAAAAGTCCCCTGTTCCTGCTGATGGGCAGAATCACAGTCTTTTGGACAGGAGCCCCTGTGTTTCTCCTTTGCTAGCAAAGCAATAAACGTTCTTTTTCCTTTTTCTCAAAAAATAAAATAAAATATAAAATGGTATATAATCAATATAAAAATAAACAAATAAATCCAATAACAATTCAAAGAGAGAGAGCTGAGTGTTAACTATTTGACCAAGGAAGATATGAATATTGAAGCAGCTGTGTCATATACTTGGGATTTGAATGGGCCTCATATAAGCAGGAAGTCACTTTGACCAGTGTCTGAGGACAACCATGGGTTATTTTGAGCTTATGAAATGCCATACTATGGTACCCATGGTACCCTACTCAATACCATGAGGAGCTGGATGGGGCTGCAGGCCTATAATCCCCACAACTCGGGAGGCTGAGGCAGGAAGATCTCAAGTTCAAAACCAGCCTCAGCAAATTATCAAGGCACTGATCAACTCAATGAGACCCTGTCTCTAAGTAAAATATTTTTAAAAAGGGGTGGGGATGTGGCTAGGTGGTTAAGTACCCCTGGGTTCAATCCCTTGTATCAAAATAGATGATAGATAGATAGATAGATAGATAGATAGATAGATAGATAGATATAGATAGATGATAGATAGATAGATAGATAGATAGATAGATAGATAGATAGATAAATGAAATACCCTAAGGTGGAGGCTGAAAAGCTGATTTTAATATATTTGGTAATTTTTTTCTCCAAAAATCTCTCTCTTGTTTTTTGTGGGACGCAACCTCAAACTTCTTGAAAGGGTGGCAACTACACCCCACGAAAATCTTGCTGGGAGGATACCATCCTTCTGTGAGGATTAGGTACAGTGGGTTGGCCTCCTTCTCCTCTTTCAAATACTTGTTAAGAAACAACACTCGGTTCTTTTCCCAGAACAAAATGTAGGTAGGATTTTGAAATTACCCTGGCCAGGGTTTTCCTGAGGCAGGAAACTAGCACTGAAGTTAATGAAGGGTCAGAGGGGGGAACTGTAAAACATCCTCCCCTGAAAAACACTAAAATTTCTGAAGTTTGTGAAGCATGTCTGTCTTCTCCTCCCTGAAACACATCTCCTTCTTCCGACTCTCCCTCATTTCTGTTTCCCTATCTCATTAATCTTGTGTTGCTCTGTTTTACTAGACGGAACAAGGCTTCAAACCACCTTAAACTGCAATCCAATATGTAATTAAGATAAGGATTCTATAATTCTGTTCTGATCTTCTTCAGGAGTTCCCATCCTGTTCAGCTGATGACCAGGAGAGAGAAATTTATTCCAGCTAAATTTATTCCAGCTAGACAGTCTCCATACAATTTTTAAAATAAGCTCTTTTCACTAGGGTGACTTGGGTAATATACCACTTACCAGAGTCCTGTCACTTTCCTTCTCTCCAAGAAGCCAATGAGGTTCTGGGAGGAGAAAATTTTAAATGACATCACAGTAACTGACAGTTGTGCTTCTTGAAATGTTTGGAAAGTAGATGCCACAGTAAAGTAGGAGTTCCGGGGTTTATTGAAAGGCAAGTTCAGTGAAAACTAAAATGGGGAAGAAGCATGATTGGACAGGGAAAGCCTTCAGACTGCAGATGTGACACCTTTGAAAGAAAACAAGGAAAGAAGCAAGCTGAGACTACAGTGCAGTTTTGACAAAGGTTCTGCTAATCCTTCTGGAAGAAGGACTGATTGTAAGAGAAACACCATCTTGGGTAGAAATAGCCAGACCTTAGAACCCCTCTGTTTCCATTCATGGCAAAAGGCTAGTTAGCCCAGGGAGTGTGTGCTGCTGTCTCTCAATAGGCAAGTGGTTTGAAAGTATTAAGGAAGGTGTTGACTTAATGCACTCCTTGCAACTGAACGGAGGGTTCCTTTTGAAAGATGAGAGCAGTGCTCTTCCAGGACAATAACAGTGACTCTGGAGTCTTGGCTTTGCATTGGTCTCTGCCTGGCTTTCTTCTCTCTTGAGGATGACACTGCTGAGGGTCCATGGGTACCACGCCCACAGCATCTGCTGCTGTCATTAAAATGAGGCCAACAAAACTTGGAATCTTGTCTCCTTTGTCTTTATCAGGACTTTTTGATCTGTCCTGGAAAATTGGACCCACCTTGGCTCTTGGTATGCTGTGGTGGCTTCTAGCAAGATCTAACTAACCTTCATGGGGCCAGGAGGGAGCCCCATGGAAATCCCCGAACACACAGCAACACACTTGCCATTTAGAACACGCAATGCCAGCTCAAATTTGAATTTGAACAATTTTTTAGTGCACATTTGTCCCAAATGTTGCAAGAGACATATTTATGCCAAAAACAAACTAAATGAAACAAAACAGGAAAATTTAAAAGCCAAACTGAAAACCAACTCACACATTGATCTGAAACTCAAATACTGCTGGGTTACCTATGTTTTATTTGCTATATATGGCAACCTTATCGAATAGCACTGAAACAGTTCAAGATCTCTCCTTCCCTAGCCACAGTGAAACATCCTATTTGCTGAAACTCCCTCTACATTGGTGAGGGGAAAGCTTGCCAGGAGATAGTCTTCCAAATAGAAGTAAAGCACAAAATCTTTCACCATTGTCGCAGACTCTGCATCAACTTCTCCAGCCTATTTCTTTTCTCTTAAATTTTGACAGGCATAAGGGAGCCTGAGTTCAATATTTAGTCACCTGAATCCATCTCCTCTCTTTCCCTTCTTGACACTTATCAGAAAGTGAGGTCTTTGGGCTATTTCCTCTGTATTATAACATTTTTTCTTACATTTGACAGTATAAGCTGGTGAATGAATCTGCATTTATCCAAATTCAAAAGAATTCTGGAGAAATGTGAGAAAATCCTTCCTTACACAATGAAGCCCAGTCATTACTTTTATTTCACTAAAAAGATCAAAATTGTCTGCTTCATTCATTCATTTATTCATCTATTCAGTAGGTATCAGGTGTATACCGTGTGCTGGGCACTCTACTTACTGAGATAGAGAAGTAAGCAAAAAGCACTTACAGTCCAGAGGATTGAAGACTCAGAGCTGATGAAGGGACCCTTGCTCCAGGCAGCATCTGCCTTCCCCTTCTCTAAGGTAATTAGCCTCAGGGTTCCACCTCAGAGGAGGAAATTGCAAGGAGATGTTAGCAGTAAGTAGGGAGATCAAAGATAAGGACTTGATAATTGGAAAAATGTATGATTCTTTCAGAGAAATAATGTATTAATATGGGTGCTATATTCTTTTGGTGTGATCAGCAAACCCGAGTTAAGGTTAAAAGGGAAAGTTTTTTTGTTTTGTTTTGTTTTGAGTACCAGGGATTCAACCCACGGGCATGTAAACACTATATCCCTACACCTTTTGATTTTTTGTTTTTAATTTCCAGACAGGGTCTTGTTAAGTTGCTTAGGTCCTCACTAAATTGTTGAGGCTGACTTTGAACTTGCAATCTTTCCTCAGCCCTCCAAGTCACCAGGATTACAGGTGTGTGCCACCACTCCAACTGGGGAGTTATATTTTGAAGTAGAAATAGAAAGGGATTGAGAAAATTAGAGAATAGAAAAATAAGATGTATAATCTCTGCTATAAATAAAGCTTTCCTTTATTAGGTGTCAGCTCTTACCACCAGAACCATAAATCACCTATTTAAATTGGTAACACATTGTGCTTGGCTTTGATTCAATTACATATTGATTTGTGGAACAAATATTCATTGATCACCTGCTGGGAGTGAGTGTGATGTTAAAGATAGAGGAAGTCCTTGGTGATGGAATAATTTGTAAATCATTATCTTCCTGTCCTCCGAAGAGCTCTAGTAATGAGGATTAACATTACTAAAATATTGAGGAATATTATGGAGGTGTGGAACAAAACCACTTAGTAGCACTGTGCTTGTTACCGAATTCAGAGCAGACTTTATAGAAGTGGGGATCCTTCTCTTCTCATGTGAGCTGAAAGCAATTTCATAGTGACAAACAGGAGCAAAAGACACTCTTCACACTATAAGCAGAAGAATGAATCTGACTCGGAACTCACTAGACTTTCCAAGGATAATAGGGGATTTGTTCAGTAAAATTGCAAAGGGGTCATTTATCTGAGAAAAGAAAATCATTGCTACATTAGCAGTTTAGAACTTTTCCTATAAGTAATGGACAGTCAAAACCAAATTTTGAGTGGAGATGTAATATAGAATTATACTTAAGAAAAATCACTCAATTGAACACTTTGGTGGTTGTCAAACTTGATTTTGCATCTGAAGCACCTGGAGGTCTGACTAAAGTAATATTGCTGAGCCCCACTTCAGGGTTTGGCATTCAGTAGGCGTGCAGAGGCACCCAGGAATATTCCTTTATTGCAAGTTGCAACTTTACCTCAAATTTTACCTTGGGAACTGCCAGCATATTGGACAAAGTCAGGATGAAACACAAGAGAGGGAAAAACTAGACCTAAGTTCCCTTTTTATTAAAAAAAATTTTTTTCTCAGTCTCTCTTTTTATAAAATTTTTTTTTCTCAGTTCTTAAATAACTTTTTAAAAAGTTAGTCTTTGCCATCAATGAAAGTTCTTTAGATTATTGTTCCTTTTCCAAAGAAATGTTATTTGTTGAACTCTAAGAGGTCAGGAGCAAAGGGAAAAAATAAGACAAAACAAATATAAAAGTGTTCATATCTGAGTGTGTGCATATGTGTGTGCAGGTAGACTTTGTTTTTTACTCTTTTTTTATATTCCTTTTTGACACTATCAGAACTGAGGACCATATGGGGAAAACAAGGACCAGAGTTAAAATTTTAATTTTTTCCTGCTCATAAAATTCCTATGTTTCAACTGACTTCTTAGCTTTCCAGGGGTTAACTCTGCTTACTGTATGAAGTCAGGGAATGATGTCACCCCCATCTTCACACAGGAACCCCTGACACCATTTCTCCCTCTCATCTGTTGGAGCAACCTAGAGGGGGCTTTGTTCCTCTGGGTGGGTGGGCTCCTGGAGGTCATTAGGTCTTAATGACCTTTGCTTCCGGGGAAGAGCAGCTCTGTCAGGCTGAGACACTTGCTCCCTCACGTTTCATCCACGAAGGGTCCCAGTGTTGTGAGCTCTGAGTGCAGGCTGCCCCTGACTTAATTGAAGGGGAAAGAATGACAAAAACCACCTGCACACGGAGCAGTTCATCCCAGAGTGTGGTCCTGCCAAGGAGAGGCCACACAAACACTCACTGTGCTTCTTAACATCTCCACACACATCCTGACACCTGAGCTGCGTCCACGGTCTTCTCAACTGCTTCTGAATGTCATTGGTTGGGTCATTTTAAATCAGATAATGCGCTGCATGTTGCCATAAGTTTAACTCTGCCACTTAGGAGCTGGTTAAAAACTACAAAGCAAGGGTCAGTCAGTTATCTAAGGGAGCTGTGATGTGGTAGAAAGAGCTCTCCCAATGTGTATTTTAAAAGATGATTGTATGTCTTATGCCTGCCCAATAATAGGGAAAAGTTAATTTAGACAGGTTCATGAGCTACTTTATTTTCATCATTTGTTAGAAAGGTAGAGTGAAAGTTCCATCACAGGGCATGTTCAGAGAGAGGATATGAATGAATTTGTATGTTGTGATATATCACATGTGACATATTCTGTATTCTATATTCATAGAATACAGAAATATTACATTGTCTACTCTCAAACTCATTATGGCCACCTAATCTACCCACTGTTTCCTCCCTACTGTTAGAAGACAGAGCAGTTTCTATACCAGAGTGAAGACTCAATTAAAGACTATATGTATATATATATGGTAAACCATAATACAGGGCTTATGTGCAGAATGATCTCAAGTCATTCACTGTGGTCACCTCAGCAGAGTGACCCTTGTACACTGGAAATGTGAGCATGTCAGTCCCAACCTCTGCCCCTTCCCCTCATCCTCCCAAAGCCCTTTGATGGCTGCTTCTTCTCTAGGACAAAACCCAAATTAACTCAGTATACAAACCTGCAAATCCTCAGCCCCATCTACCTGGGAAAAGCACTCTGCTTTTCCTCACTCTGTGCTCATGCAATATTTATTTATCACCTTTGCTCCTTCACGCCCAGGTCCTCCCTTTTGCTATCTGGTCTTCACACAGGCTTCGCCCTCTGCCTGGAACATCGCCCTCTCCAATCCCTTTACAGCTGGCTAATATCCATTCATCCTTCACATTCCTTCTACATGTCACTTTCATAGGGAGCTGTCCCTAAACTGCCAAGACAATTCAAGCCCCCCATCGATGTGCTCACACAACCAACTTCAGAACTAATAACCCCTGAATTACATTCAATCATTTTCTGCTGTCTCTAGCAACATCGACTAGCAATTAGATGATTCCTAATTTAATTATGATACCTCCAAAACTAAGCGAAGGTCTGATCATAACCATCCTGGGCAAGCCAGGATGACAGGCACTAGTGCATATTCAAAATATATTTTAAGAACAAAGTTTAAAGAGTAAATCCTCTCAGTTGGCTGCTTTGGTTACTGATCCTTAATTAAGGAGACCCTAAACCCATTTCTCGTTTTTCTTCAAATTTAACAAATAAAATATTTAATCCTGCAGTTGTTTCTGCATCATTTTCATCATTTGCATACTATCACAGGGCAGTAAACAGATATGATCGTGGACATAAACAGCTAAAATGGTATGTGTCATCTAGTAGCTGTCCAAAGCCTTGACCAAGTTTTCCAGCAAGCAGAGAGGAAAGCACCCAGCTCTCTTTAATCGTGAGAGCCAGAGCTTCTCATAGTGGAGCATGGTGCCTCTCTTAATTCCCCACTTTCAACTCCAGATCCTTGTGATCTGCAGAGATGTCACTCTATGTCACTTCCCAGGGCATGTTTTAAATAAAATCATTTTTTGTCATTGTTCTTTCAGACACACATATAAAGCAGTTCTGTGCTTTCTTTGGTGATTTTATTAGTCAAAGTTCAGTTTTCATCTAAGACAGTCTGAGCAGGATGGGGCAGAAGGCCATGTGCCAGCTGCAGACAGCACCCGCCCCTGGGTTTCAGGTGAAAGCCCACTGCTTTTGTTTCCATGAGACTTCAAGGAAAGGGGCTGTGGCAGTATTTGTTTAGTTTATGGTGACCTCTCAGATGTACTGCATCTGCTCTGCATTCGAGGATGTGGGGCTCCCTTCTGGTGACTTGCTGCCTGCCTCAGACAACAGGCATGTTTGTGCTCCTTGGCTTTGATCTTTTCTGCCTGGTATCTAAATGGAGCCTTTCTTGTGCCTTCAAAGCTAAGTGAGCTGTTCAACTTCCAGTTATAAAACAGCCCTGATCCTGACACCAGTGGGCATCCCTGATCCTCTATACCACTCCAACACCTTCAGTGGCAGGTGACAGAGATCTGAGTCGCAGTGTCAGAAATGTGTGAAAATCCAATACAGTGAAGGAGCAAGAAGGAGCATTGGTGTTTCCTGGAAGGATATATCACAAGTGTCCCTATCTGAGGATGGGACCTGGGAGTTGAGGTGTGGGGATAGAAAGGAGCAGAGGGGAACATAGGAAAAATCAGCATTCTTTAAAGAAGACACAGCAGCGTGGATAAGGTTATGGACACTGGGTTCCAACAGTCTTGGCTTTGAACAGTTAATTATTAACTGCGATGCATTTGACAGGTTGTCAAGTCAACGCTCTCCTATCAGGGTGATGGTAGCACTTAACTACTTTATCATGAATATTAAATGAGAAAATACAAATATTAAATGAGAAAGTACAGTACTGGACACATAGTGATGACTCAGTGAAAACTATCATCTGTTAACAATAACATAGTGCATTTTCAACAATAATTTCTGTCCAAAATGGTCTCTCCCATTCCCTATCTGGGGGAAATGGTGTTCATTTGTTAAGACCAAATTAAAATGTCTACATCCACGAATATTTCCCATTGACACTGCTATGCAGTCAACATTTATGCTGTATGCTGGGAGCACATAATTTAAGACAAAATGTGCTTTCAAAGGCTATTTATCAATTTTCTGTCTTTCTAAAGTTTGTCACTTACAATTTAATTTGACATATTTTACTCTGAATCATTTGTGTGGTTAGTTGGCTGGTATATGAGACTGTTAGCTCCTGAGGCCAGGATCTGCTACAACTCTCTACTGTAAGCCAGTTCCTGCTCAGGATGTCTGATCATAGAGGATGATCTAGTATCTAAGAGCTCATGGTTACCTCTTCCTAGCAATGCAACCTTAAGCATGCTGTAAAAGCCCTCTGTTCCTCAGTTTCCCCATCTGAGAAATAGGAATGTTTCTGCTTCTATATTCAATTTGTTGTAATGCATTGTTTGTGAAAGGATATGTGAAAAGTTTGGAGCCCACCAGACATATAGTTACAAGAGGGAAGGTTATTTTAAAGTTCCATTCAGATAATTGTGGATGTTTTTATTTGATCCTGCAATAAAAAATCTGCAGGTGTTATTTTCCTAAGAGTTCATTGCAATGAACAGTGAGAAATGATTAATGAATCTTAAGTGCTAAGTAAAATCAAAGGACATTGAGAGCAGAAAAGGTAAATCATATTCTATTAATACTGTAAAAATATTTTGCCTTCTTGGTTACTGAGAAAGTATCCCAAGGATGCATATGGATGCCCCAACCATGCTTTGAATACCACAGCAATATGCTATCATGAGTTCTTATTACCTTTTCTTCGGACAGAAAGAACTGGCATTGTGGAGAAATGATGGAAGGAGCCATTAAGATGCTTACCTATTATTAAATAACTAATTTAGGACCCAAGCAAAATTTGACTGCGGTCATCTCTTTTAATCCCTCTTACAACACATATTCCTTCCCCAAAAATGCAGACATGAGGAAAGACAGTATTATTCCCCCAGCCCAGGAACCCTATTTTCTCTGAGAACATCACATTCTGGGAAGAATATGGCATTGTTATGCAAATCACATTGAGTAAGAAGACCTGCCAATCTGATGGGAAATAAATTCCAGGGTGAAATTTAAGAAAAAGCAGAAAAACTGATGTAAAAATCTAAAGGAAGGGTTTGGGAGAAGTCAAAAATACATAATTTAGTCTGCAACTGAAGTTTCAAAGAGACCAGAGGAAGACTGATTCCTTCACTCATGCCAGAGTGCTGCGGTCTCTTGCAGCACCCACAGGAGCTGGACAGCTTGTGGCTGGAGTCCTGTCCCTCCCTTGACTTCTGCTTGCACTCTCCTGCCTCACTATGCCCTTTCTGACTTTCTATTCCAGGGCAGTGAACGATCAGGCTCTTAAGATATTCACAGATACCTTTGCCACCTTGGTACAATCAAATTAAAGTTGGCAGAGAAAGAGGGAAACAGAATAAAAGGAACCAAATAAGTCTAAGAGTAAAACATACCTACCATAGTGGAATGTGCTTAATGTCATGATACATTCATTTATGACATTGTCACCTCCTGATTCAACCAGAGGATGGAGAAGAGAACTGGCATCTTCTGAACACCTCCCACCTACCTGTACCTGTTCCACCACTGGTCATCCCTGATCCTGGAAGACACTAAGCAGGAGTGTGTCCTATGCTTCTCACTAACAGAATAATTAGATTCATTGAGAATGACTAAGAAATCTTAGACTATTCCCATTAAACCTATATGAAAATTTTAGTTCTCCCCAAATTGAAAAATACCTCTAAATGTTAAGGACTTATATATTTTACATTTTGTAACCTATATTGTGTCTATTTCTTTTCAAGAAAATATTTAAGGCAAAACTTCATAAGAAAAATCTGGGTAGGTTCCTGTTTTTTTTATTAGTTTAGCAAATAACATAGTTATGCTGTTATATTAGGAATAAAATCATAAACCTAAAATAGCACCTTAAAGTTCAATTTGGTTTACGAAATTAGATTTGGTTTAAATTAAACTTTACTAAACCATCTGTAAATAGAAATTTTTCATTAGGCATTTAAAAAACATTCACTTTGAGGCCTGTATATGTTGGAGGAAGGAGAAAACCACGTTTGAGATTTCTAAGATTTGAAGAGCTTTATAATATTTTTTACCACCACTAGAAGAAATAAAATTTTCCATATGACTTTGTACTGTTAAATTTGTTGTCATCTTTATAGCAGCAATTCCTGATAACATTTAAAAATTGTTTAAAAGTGTTGCAAGGAACCATATTATGCTAGTGATCAAATAGGCAATTCTGTAAGCTTCCCATCAACTGAAACTATGATTATGTGTTCAATTTTGTACCTATGGTCTTAGGCATTGCCTAAGATATAGTAGTTGCACTATTTTTGTTGAATATTTTCAATGAATAAATGTACAAAAGGGTAATGTCTATTTCTCATCAGACTAAGCCAAAAGTGGTACTGCATGGGGTCACTGGTAAAAATCACAGAACTGAGAAAAAGCAGAAAGTCATGTGCTGTGGTTTGGATATAACATGTCCCCCAAAGATCCATGTGTTGGAAACATGGTCCCTAGGGTGGTAGAATTGAAGGTGAGGCATAGTGGAAGAGGATTAGGTTACAGGAAGCACCACCTGGAAGAGATAAATTTAGTTCTCATAGGAACTTATCAGTGCTAGAGAGAGTAGACATTCCCCCACTCTGATTTTTCTTTGCGTGTACCTATGCCCCTTTGGCATGTGACTGGTTCTTTTTCTGCTTCTCTGCCATGTTGTGATGCAGACCAACTTTGCTACCATGCTGTGTGGACTTTCCACACACCAGAGTCAGGAGCCAAATAAAACTTCTTTTGTAAATACATGTTCAAGTGTCAGGTATTCTGTTATAGCAACATAAAACAGACTAAGATGCCCTAAGATTGTTGAGTATGAAAGGAAAGAGACCAAGAGAAAATGAAGAAGTAAGATGATATCTAGAAATAAATAGCCCTTGAAGTTAATAGGTTATTAGGTTATTACCTTGAAGTTATTAGGTAATGGGGTGGGGTAAAATTATTGAGAAGTGATCAGGATCTAAATCTATATATAGTGAACATGTGGTATCCTGCTCCTCTTACATGGAAATATCTACATTTTCCAAGGGATGGACAAATTCAAAGTCACACTTCACCAGAGCAGAAACCCCTAGTCATTCTCTTTAGTGTTTTCCTGGAGGAGTATATTTCTAAATGCCAAATTTACCCTATCTGTAGGATTAAGTATAATAAGCATAACATCTTTGTCCAACCATAATTGTTTTGTTCTCCACCCTCTATAGGTCTATGGAATCTACAGCTTGGAAAATTCATCAATATTAGAGATACCAGACCTATATGTTTAAACCCAGAAAGTTTTACATCATTTTAAGTCCAGCCTCCTAGATTTCTCCTCCATACATAAATTATTTAGTACTGCTTTTTGTTTAAATGAAGTCCAGTAACCTTTTCCTCACTTTATTTTCAAAAGGACTTCTGACATATGAATAAATGAGTGATTTTCAACGTTGATGTTCAAGGCAGTAAAGGTGACTTTAGTTGTTTCAACACTTGCACTCTGAGCCATGTGTATGAAGACATATGGAATCAAGAGTGCTTGTTATGATATGAGTAAGCACAGGTAAGACAGCTTGCTGTGGTTGACTTGTTAGTGAACCTGGAGACAGTGTCCAGATTTGAATACTCGCTCTGACTCTTACAAGCCCTGAGAACTTGCTAAATGAAGGCCACAAGTGTCTCCCTCCTGGTCAGTTTCTGGGTGGAGTAAATATTTTCAGAGCAGTGTCTGATGCGTGGGGTTTGTAGCTATGTTAAGCATTGTGAGGGAAAACAGAATTTAGGCCCTGCCTCTGTTTTAAATTGGGCACATACATTCAGGCATAGAGAGGTTAAGTATCTGTCTAAGAGATTCAGGTAGAAACAAGGCCCAGTTCCATTCAGTGCTTGTGGTTGGGGTCCACTTTTTTTTATTCCAGCACTGTGTATTTACTGACTTTTTAATTCATTTTGAAGTTTTTGGATTTTATGTCAACCATTCCCTCTACCACATGTCATGTGTTCATGCCTCGTCAAAGTCTTGCATGCTATTCCATCATGACTTGATCTCAAGCAAAACGACCTACTTTTTGTATTTTCAATGTGTGTTAGGTGTAATGCACACAGGATGATTGGTTAGATTTGATTTCAAAAAGATGACTTAACTGTCCTTTACAAGAGACATCCAGGAACAGAAGTGACTGTCCTCCTTTGTACCACAATTTTAACAAACATAAACCACTGAGCTGAAGATTCAAAAATGATTTGCCATTTAGGTTGTGGTTACAGCATCCTCACCTCTAAGAAACAGACCACAGCATGCCAGAGCTGTGCCAGAGGCTCATGGCTCCTCTCCAGGCCCGGTCCGGAGGTGGAGAGGCAGGACACTTCTGGCAGAGGGAAGAATACCCACATCAATCTTGTCCTTCTCTTGAGTTTGGGGTAGGAACTAGTGGGTGTTTATTCTCCATCAAACGAGCCTGTCAATCCACCAAAACATCAGGAAATGTGCTCATTGCTGGGTCTGGATCATTTCAGCTCTGCATTAGAGGATTGGCATTCTTCCTGTGGGTTTCAAAATACACACCACACACACACACACACACACACACACACACATGCACATGTGCAGCTCATACAGGCTTTAGGTTGTTTTTTTAAATGAAATGACACATCTTTCTTCATTTACTGTATCTCCTCCAAACTTCCACCCCAGTTTGGCCTTGTATTTTTTTTTTTTTTTTAAGGCTTTGCATTTCAAGCCACAGAAGAATCCTGATCTTTTTCACTTGAAAAGTGACTTGACATTCATGAGGAAATTTGTAGGAGCAGAAAGGCTTTGCTGGACCCATGCTCACCAGCTGTATCTCCCCGTGACTCACGGAAGGGGCGCTTGGTGATTCCTTGCATTATTCTCTGAATGCCATGACCTGTGTGTCAAAGTGAGAGGATGGTTGGGGACGTTTCTTGTCTATGAAAAGTAATGCTCCAGGGACAAAGAGGTTCTTTTACTGGGCAGTAAGGACGACCACGAGGTGGGAGCCATAAACCAGGCAAGCCTGGGCAGTTGCATGCTGACATTTTTCATTCCTAATATCCCACAAGTATTTCAGCTTCAACAGAGCCTCTGTGCAAATGAAAAGGAACTTTTTTGTTTCTAGATTTTGTTATATTATGTTTGAAAATTCCTACCAGCCTCCCAATTACCCATGTGAAGATAGACTGGCAAAACTATTTTTCCCCACCTTTATATTCTCCATTTTACAAGCAAAAGGATACTCTAATATTGTGTTATTTCCACTAGGCAAATAAAATCCATGCCTCATGCTTCCCCAGACCTTTTAGCCATGCTTTTAGAACCCCAGCAGCTATTGTTAATCCTGGTCTGTCCCCAGCCCAACCCTCAGCAAGATGTCCAAGCAAGCAGATTAAATCCCAGACATCATAAAATTTTAAAAAATGTAAGAATTATGGCCAACTTCTGTAAACATGAGTGACCTATTCTGAAGAAAAGAACAAACATCTTGCACAAAGAAAGGCTGAGATGTGTGTGTGGTGGTGGCCGCCCGGAGGCGGGGACTGCCAAATCAGCAGGGGATGAGCTTAGGTCCTGGAAATGACTTAGAACCAGGGATTGAACCCAAGGGCATTTAACCACTGAGCCTCATCCTCAGCCCTTTATTATTATTGCTATTTTTTTTTAATTTTAAGACAGGGTCTCACAAAGTTGCTTAGGGCCTTGCTAAATTGCTGAGGCTGGCTTTGAACTTGCGATCCTCTGCCTCATCCTCCTGAGCAGAGGATCACAAGGCATGAACCACCATTACAGGCGTGAACCACCATGCCCCGCTTTTTTTTTTTTTTTTTTTTTTTAATGGGAGAGGAGAATAGGATCATTTCATACCTTTGATAAATTTACTACTTGTTTTTTTTTTTCTAGCTAGAAATAATTTGCAAGACTTTTGTCTCTTCTACTTCCCTCTACCACCCACATACCAAAGCAGTCTATCTAGATCCTTTGTTCTTTCAGAGTCCTTCCTTTCTTCCTTCTTTCTCTCCATTCGTTCTTCCTTCTTTCTTCCCCTCCTCAAAGATTTCTTTTTTAATGCATGCTACATGAAAGACACTGGGCTCGGGAATCAGACAATGAAGAATAAAGACACAATCCTGTACCTTACATTTATAGGCTGGTTAGAAAGGGATAGTAAGTAGAAAAGGAGATGCATAAAAATACCCATAACAACTACTCTGAGAGCAAAGTCTAGGGAGTTGTAGGGGCAAGGACTGAGAATTTATCATTAGAGGGGTGCAAGAATTATTCCTAAGGAATGGCAGTGAAGTGACTACCAGAAGTGCAAACAAAACAATTAAGAATGACAGAATCGTTGCTAGAAGCCTGGTTAGGATAACAAAAGAGTCCAAAGGTAGTAAGTAAATGCTACCTGGAGTGAGAAAAGCAGCATAAAGCCTTCCAAAGGAGGTTATACTTGACCTTAATATTGAACCATTTAAATTTTATTCCCAAGACATATTTAATTTCACCAGAAAATAATACCAACTTATATTTAACAAATTAATTTCCCTCCAATGTACATAAGATTGTCTTCACTTCACTGCCTAGTAGTATAGATTCTTCTTGCTTTTCACCAGATAGTTTCATTGTTTTCCCCTTTTGAATTTTGAGGCATAATCAAAAGTCACATACATTTCTTTTTTAATTCACAATAATTTGAATTATATTTTAGAAATAAGAAAAATAGATTGATAAGTATTATCAGTAAGATTAGAATTAATTATAGGTGAATTTTCTTCATATGTAGAGATATATTAAAAATATAGAAACTAAGGGATATTCTTTTCTTTACACATATATTTTTTTTAAACCAAAACGTGTGTTGTGTGTGTGTGTGTGTATGTGTGTATCTCTCTTAAATGTTGAATAAGTGGTGTCCTTATCAAGGCCTTTATTATGTTGGTTTTTTGATTGGGTATAGGTGATCTGAAATTCAACTTATTCAAAGCATGAGTATTAGATACAGATTTCTAACACTTGTCGTGAAAAACACTGAATTTCATCAAGATAATCTGTTGCATATTAACTATAAAGGTAATAAGAGAAAGCAGTTTTCTCATCTCATAACCTTAATATCATTTTCTTCTGACAGGTAAATTAAATTACTATTTCTCATTATTTTACCTCATTTGTGATATAAAATAGTAGGATTCAACTACTATTTTATCCCTCCTTTACCCTCCCCTACTCAGATCTCCCTTCCTATTCTCTAATTGTCTCCCTGTTACTTTCATGTCTTCTTTGACTCCAGAGATTCCACATATGAGAGAAAATATGGAATCTATGGAGTCAAAGATGACATGAAAGTAACAGGAAAAGTCTCTTTCAGAGACTGACTTTTTGCTTAACATTATGGTCTCCATTCTACCCATTTTCTCAAAAATGACATGATTCCACTTTTCTTTATGGCTGATCAATAACTTCCTTGTGTATCTGTACCACAGTTTCTTTGGTCACTCATCTTTTGATGGGCACCAAGGTCAATTCCCTGACTTGGCTATTGTGAATTGTGCCACAATAAACATGGGTATATTATGCAGCTATTGTATGCTAATTTTAATGCTTTCTGGAATTAAAGGAGTGGTATAGCTGCGGCATATAGTAGTTCTACTTTTGGTTGCTTGAGGAACCTCCACACTGATTTCCATAATGTCTGTACTAATTTACATTTCCATCAAGAATAAGTAATAAATCCTTTCCCCACATCCTTGCCAGCATTTACTGTTTTTTTTTGTGTGTGTGTGTGTTGTTGTTGTTGTTGTTGTTGATGATGATGATTGACATTCTGAGCGGGGTAAGATGGAATCTCAATGTAGTTTTGATTTTCCTTCCCTGATGGCTGAAGATATGAAAACATTTTTTCATGTACCTATTGGCCATTTATACTTCTTTCGAGTAGTGTGTGTTCAGTTAATTTGTTAACTGAGTTGTGTTTTGTGTTAAGTTTTTGGAGTTCTTTATACATTCTGGCTATTTACTCCTTTCTTGGATGAGTAACTGGCAAAGAGTTTTTCCCTCTCTGTGGACTGCCTCCTCACTCTGTTGTTTCCTTTGCCCTGCAGAAGCTTTTAAGCTTTTTATTTTCTAAGTGTTTATTGATGCTATATAAAAACATAACTGATAACATTCATTAATTCTAATTGTTTACCTTGTAAGTTTTTTCAAAATTTTTATTATCATGTCCTCTAAGAATAACAACACTTTGAGCTTCTTCTCTTTAATTCTGAGTCTTTTACTTTTGCTTGTTTATAGTATATTTGCTGTGCCTTGCAGTATAGTGTTCCATGCAAGGAGAGAGAGCAGTTCTTGTGTCACTTATAAGCTCAGCGAGAAATCTTTTCTATTATGCTACAAAACACGAAGCTTGCTTTTTTTTTTCCCCAGACCATCACTTGAGTAAGAATGGTATCCTCTGTACTGAGTTTTCTAAAAGGTTTTTAAAATTTTAATCATATATACATATATATTAAAATTTTTTCAGTTCCTATTCTGCATTCATTAAGATGATTATATTTTCCCATTGTATTTTGTGGTAAAATATAAGGTTTGATTTATTTTCTAATGTTATATCATTATTACTTTCATGCATTGAACCTAATTGTGTTATAATGTACTATAATTTGTTTGCCCTATCTAATGTACTATCTACTTTGTTTATCACTGATTTGATTTGCTAATATGTTATTTAGGGTTTTTGCACTTTTGTTCATGAGAGGAAGATTAGTTCATAATTTTCCTCTCTTACAACATTATTTTAAGATGTACTGGGAAGTGTTCCTTCTTTTGACAAAAAGAGATTATCTGAAACAGATGTGTAAAATTAGTGTTATCTACTAAACATTATCTCTTCCCTAAATGTTTAGAAAAAATTCACCAGTAAAACCATGGATAAGTAAATTGAGTCCTAGAAAGTAATAGAATTTGTTCAGTTGCTCAGCAAGTTGTTATAAGAACTAAAACAAGAACTCATATTTATATACTTCCAATTTAGTGCTATGCTCATTCCAAATCTCATTTTAGTGCTGTTTTTATTAGGCTATCTGTATTAATTAGGATTTTTTCTAATTCTGACTATCTTAAATAAAGCATTATTTAATATCTGATATTAACTCATATCCATAGTGGGGAGCAGGGATGGTTAGAATGAGCACTTTCAGGTACTCTGAAATTGCAGGGACTGCACACAAATCGCCACCAATGGTGTCAGTTTCCTGTAGCATTAAAGAAGGTAGCAGCTTCTCAGAATGAATCCTGAACCCATGAAGCAAGCCTCACACCACTGTCTGCTCTGGCCCAAGGGGCTCTCTATAGCTGCTGCCAGAAGGTAATGGCAACCTCACTTCTGACATCCAGATCTTATGTGAGGGTTTCCTGCTGGCACACCTAATAGAACTCCACAGGCAGGAGTCTGGGAAAGAGTTTCCTAGTGTCATGCCCACGAGGTTCAAGGAAGAGCTTAGTAGCATGTTGATATTTCTGTGTCACAACAAAATATACATAGTGTCAGAGTTTAAAATAAATATTATAGTCACTCCGTTTCTTTGATAATGCACTTGAAGATGGACAATAAGGGTCAATCACCTTGGCATATTGTGAACTATTTAACACAAACTATTTTCCTCTTCAATTCTTTCCTTCTCCTACTTAACTTTTATTTAACTTGCAGTTTTATTTTTTTCTCTGCAACCAAAGACCAAATATCAGTTTGATGATAACATCATTGAATTCTCTTCCTCATGTGCCTGTGTTCGCATGTGTGTGAGTGCTCTGTGATCACAAGGTGACACGTAAGTACTTGCAGAATGCCACTTGAGTTTTACTTTATAGCCAATAGTCACTCAAAAGTGGCACCTGAATCTCTATATGGCTATGCAAAGAAACCTGGGAATTTTAGCACACAAAAAAACTTCATAAAATGACCTTATTATTTATGTAAGACAAACATATCTTACCATGAAGTTCATGTCAAAATAAGTAATATGGAAAGATATATACATAAGAGATTCCTGAATGTCAGGAAAAAATGAATTAGAAAAAGTTTGAAACTTTTCTCAGGAGGAAAATGTTTACAGTTATGTACAAATAAAACTGCTTATGATTTTAAGAGTCATGAGCTTCCTTCATCATTTACTTCTTTAATTCAGGTTACTAAATTCTGAAAATGAATAATGAAAGACAATGGCCAAAAAAACTATACATAAAACACTTTAGCATATATTTTCCAAAATATTTCAGATTTTAAAATTAGTAGCTTGACTTTTGGAGTAAATGTCTCCATTCTCCATACTGTGCATATAAAAATGGTCATTAAAAGACAATTTCTCCAACCATCATCTGTAAGTATCAAGGTGGCAGTGACTATTTGGGTACTCACTGTGTCTCTTTACATTTACATTTATTACCTTTTTTTTTTTT
>JAJEJO010000125.1:880540-1064550 GCA_020662805.1 Glaucomys volans | reverse complement strand
CACTTAGAATGTCTATTATCAAGAATACAAGCAACAACACGAGTTGGCGAGGATGTGGGGAAAAAGGTACACTCATACATTGCTGGTGGGGTTGCAAATTAGTGTAGCCACTCTGGAAAGCAGTGTGGAGATTCCTCAGAAAACTTGGAATGGATCCACCATTTGACCCAGCTATCCCACTCCTTGGTCTATACCCAAAGGACTTAAAATCAGCATACTACAGTGATGCAGCCACATCAATGTTCATAGCTGCCCTATTCACTATAATGAGATTGTGGAACCAACCTACATGCCCTTCAATAGATGAATGGATAAAGAAACTGTGGTATATATACACAAGGGAATATTATTCAGCCATAAAGAATAATAAAATTATGACATTTACAGGCAAATGGATGGAGTTGGAGAGTATCATGTTAAGTGAAATAAGCCAATCTCAAAAAACCAAAGGCCGAATGATTTCTCTTTTAAGTGGTTGATGACACATAGCAGAGGTGGGAGAAGGTATGGGAAGACTGGAGAAGGGTTGGATTGTATAGAGGAAACTGAGGAGTGGGGAGTGGGTGGGGAAGGAAAGATAATAGAATGAGATAAACATCTTTACCCTATGTTTATGTATGAATAGGCAAATTATATGATTCTACTTTGTGTACAACCAGAAAATGATAGTTGTACTCTATTTGTGTGCAATGAACTAAAATCTTAAAAACATTGTAAGGAATTAAATACCAAAAGTAATAATGTTGGTCATGTTTTCAAATAGCCTTTAACTACTTAATATTATCTATTAAAATTAGAAACAAAATGCAAAAAGTACTTGGTTTAAAATAAAAATTATTTAACTTTTTATATATCTATGCAAAAATGTATATATTTTAATTATTAAGTATTTTTCATAAATATTCCACCAGAATAAAATTACAACTTTTTTGCCCTTCCAATGTTAAATGACCATCTATTTACTAATGAAAATTTGGTATGAAACTTCGTGCATATTATATCCAAGCTTACATATGTAGAAACATATATATGTGTACATATGAGTCATATACTGGAAATATCATCCTGATTTCCAAATGCCTTAGGAAACAAAAATTGGAGCACAAATATAACAAGAAAATGGTCATCTTGCAATAGTGGGAAATGATTCTTTTTCAGTGTGAGGATCTATGTATTTATCTGAGAAAAAAATGTGTCCTTCTCCTTACCTAAGCAGGTCAACTGCTCAACTATTCCATGGACTCCATAACAGTGGGAACTTCTGAAATCAAGAGTGGGCAATGCACAAACTCCACCCCTCTGGATGGCATAGGCTTACATAGAGAGAAGCCTTTCTGCAGAACTCCGACACCAGTCATCATGAGGGCAGGTGTTTAAGGAAAAGCCTCTGCTGTGCTGGAAGGATGAGTGCAAACTGTCTAGTCCATCCCTTCTTTTATCTTCTTCATATACTTACTATTATCTGAAATTACCTTTTTCCATGCCTATCATCTGATTCCTTTCACTGAAATATAAATCCTCCTATAGGAAGAGAAATTTTTGCTGTGTTGTTTGCCAAAGCAACTTTGATGGTAAAACAGTTCATCACATGGCAGGATCTCCTTAAATATTTATTGATTGGAGAAGTGAACTACATTTAACTCTGACTTATTGCTCATAGGACAGAATTGCATCTCTAAAATGAATCATTCTTTTCTCATGAATAGGCTCTTCCCTCTTTCTCCAGCTTTGAAATGTCATTTCCCACGAATATGGCCTTTCATTCTTCTGAAATGGGTATTAGATTGAAATATGAAGCAAACTATTGTTCCTAGAAGTAAGGCTGAGGACATCGTCAGAATGTGCTGAGCAGGGCATTGTATAGCATTCTTATTCCTGATAAATTTTCATCACAAATTTCATTCATTAAAAATTGATTGAAATTGTTCTTTCTAACTTCAAATGAGTAAAATTTTAAAGATGCTAAGTTCTTGCTTTATTCTTCAAAAAATTAAAAAATAAAATATTGATTTCGTTTCTCTAGGACATCAAAAAAACCCTCTTAGAACAATTCCATACATTGCAGGGAGGCTACAGATTTCAAATCTATGATCGTTTGAATTAGATCAAAATTTACCCTTGTATTTTTTTTTTTTTTTGTGGAAAAAGAGATCGCTATGAATTTAATACCGTCAAGATTATTTCAAACACGGGGTTTTGAAAAGCGACTGGCTTTACATAGTAAGTGGTTTGTACAGCAAGATTATATGCTAACTTTCATGACCCTTATCTGTTTGCAATGCATGTCTAGTCAGGCCACATCTCGAAAAGCTAATTTATTAGTTCGTGTTACTGTTTGTATCTGAGGGTAATAATAAAGTTAAGTAAGAAAACCCTGCTGTACAACCCACCCTGTGAATTTAGTGTTGCTATTCCCTCTCTTTCACATATGCCCACACAAGATATGATTTTTTTTTCTGTGGGTGGGAAAAATGATGGTTCATTCCCCCAAATACTTTCATATGTAAGAAAAAATATTAATTCCAGAAACAATGGGAGTCAACTTTTCAAATGAATCAGGTAAGTAGAAAAGACAGGATTAAAAGAAGAGCTTTAATGCTTTAAAAGAACATCAACAACGATACACATATTACACAAAAACAATTGCACGCAATTTCTTTTTCATATGTATAGCTGATAATGGTTTTTGTAAAAGTTTTGACTTTATTTCTCTAGAATAGATCATGTATCTTAAGGTGGAAGGAAAACTGGAAGGAGGGAAGGAAGGAAGGAATGAGAAGAGGAGATCCATGTAAGATCCTGGTGCATTGCATTTTCAATTGCTGATCACAATTGAAACATAAATGGACACATGAATATGCTAAAAATTTAATCTTTCTGAAAGCTGAATGTAGTTTTCTGAAAGCTGGATTTGAAATGTCAGGAGCTCTTGCTTGTATTTCGTGGTTGTTGATGAAATGATAGAACCCCAGCCATTTCACTCCCTTACTTTACCCATTACCCGTGCATACACAGACCTATGCTTGTACAGGAAATTCAATCATATAAATGCTCACAATTTTCATTTTCCTAGGCCACCCCAGGCAAAGTGTAACAAAGCAACTGAGTTCACTCATTTTTCTGTACTTTCCATAGAGCTACTCAGACATTCCCCCAATGTTTATTGAGAACATCATATGACAGAAATAGCACCAAGAGTTGAAGAAACAAAACTGATATCTTTCCTGACTTCAAAAAGGTCACTATATTATAGTGGACTTAAAAACCCCCACATAAGTAACAAATATTTAGTACAGTAAGTGATTTATTAAAGTAGATATGATAGTGGCTTTGGCACATTACCTAAATTAGTTAGTTCATAAACTTTGGTAATTTGAATACTATTTTGATAATATGTGCTCGTTGGGGGATATCTGAACTATATTTTTAATATTTTTCTGAAGATAGATCCATCGTTTCCCCCTACGTATTTAAAAAGGATCACCCACGCATCATGTCAGCTGCCAAGGAAAGCCTTCCGGGGTGTTGGAGACCTGGTTAAAGGCTGCTGGCTGCTGCTGGCCAAGGCTCTAGCTACTGGGCTCCCTGGGGTCAGAGAGGAGAGCAAGCCATGTCAGAGAAGAGCTGAAGACTCTCTTCAGAGGCAGACTTCTGCCTGATTTGATCAGAAGCTTCAAAGGAATCAGAAGGGGAATCATTTTCTTACTCTGCAGTTCAACACTATTTTATTTTTTAATTTGCTCACTTTTCCTTTTTTTTTTTCTGTTTTCATTCTCCTGTCCTTTTGTAGTTATTTAAACACTTTCTAAAATCTCATTTTCATTTGTCTAGGGCCTTTGAGTATACCTTTGACAGTGTGACTTTGAGTTGGTCCCTCTGGTGTCACACTGCATACCTACAAGTTCATCCCATGCTACTCACACCATTTTGCTAGTTCCTGTGAAATGTAAAACCTTGCCTCTCTCTACTCCCCCCCAGATGGCCCCAGTTATAAAACAAGTGTCGTGAATAATTCCTCTTTGGACATTTATAACCACTGCAGGCAGTTTTACGATTTTTGCTTCAATTGGCTTAACTTAGAAATCACAATTTAGAAGCCTAAAGAAGAAATGTCTATTGTAATCACACATACATTTTTTGGTCTCTTTGTTCTTCCTTCCTTCCAAGGTTTCTTCTTCATTCTTTTCCTTCTGTTTAGAAACCCTCCCCTGATCATTCTCTCTGAGGATTTCCACTGGTGACACATTCTCTCTCTTGCCTTCTGAGCATGACCTCTTCCTTGGTCTCAATTCCGCCTTCATTACTGACAGCATAATCCCGGGTATAGGATTTCTTGAAGAATACAGCGCTTCTCCCCTCTGACTACATTTCTGATGAGAATTCCACTCCCTGTCATTCCGATTACATTTTCCTGTAGGAAAGGTGTCATGTTCCTCGGTATTCAAGATTTTTTGTCTTTAGATTTTAGAGGTTTGTTTATAATATAGATAAGCCCGCATTTCTCCAGGTTTGTTCTGCTTGGGGTTTGCCTCTTGAGTCTTGGCAAATTTGGGGAGTTTCTTTTTGGCTATCTTTATCCTTTCTTTCTGAAAATCTAGAAATCCAAACACTTTATCTTTTGTTCCATTCCCACAGGCCCTGGAGACTGACTCTTCATGGTCCCCACAGTCTCTCCTCTCTCTTGTTCAGATTGAGCAATTTCTACTATTCCATCTTAGAGTTCACGGATTCTTTTCCTTTGTCTCCATGATTCTGGTGTTGAACCTACCCATTGATCTTTTCATTTTTTATGATATATTTTAATTCTCATTTTTGGGGTTAATCTTTAACCTTTAATCTGATTCTATGCTGAGTAATTTTTAAAAAATGTATCTCATGATGTTTATGATCTCCCGTTTTTATAATAGAAGCTTTAAAATCTTTGATAATTTTATCATCTGTGTCATTTCCTTATTGATGCTTTTTAATTGTCTGTTTCCATTTGGCTGGAAGTCCTCCTGGTTTTCCATATGCTCCGTGGTGGTGTTTTACTGAAATCTAGATGTGCCTGTACGATGTTGCAAGACTCTGGATCTCATTTAAACCTTCTGGTCTCTCTGGCCTTCTTGACACTCCTCTGGCCTCAGAAGAAGGAGCGCTGTTTCTTCTTTCAGGCTTCTAGAAGCCCAGGTGCCCACTCAACCTCACAGATAAGGAGGGGGATTCCTCATTCCTGCCTATTGGGGCCAGGGTTCCTGGCCTCCCTGCCCTCCCATGGGACCCTGCACAGGACTGGTGGCTGCATTGCCAGCCAGCATGTGAAAGTCTTACAGCGGCTGAGCAGAGTGGGATTCAAGGCAGGGAGGTGGGTGAAATTGGCTTCCCCAGGGTCCCCACTGCACTCCCTACTCACACTTCCCTGACAACACACTGGAAGGGTGTTGGGGACCACATTCTTAGGGCAAAGTCTAGGTTTCCCACTTGGCCTTTGCTGGCATGGGTGGGTGTCTGCAAAATATTCTTCCGTGGTGTTTAGCGTAAGTAGAGCCATCATCATCTGAAGGTTCTCTGCCTACCTAGTGGGCTGTTTTCTGAGTCTTTAACTGAAGACTAGAAACCTCTGGTTTGTCGGTTGGTTGGTTTGTTTCTATTTTTGCTCTGTCTGATCTGTTGACATTTCCACATTTCCAGGTTACAAGTCTGAGATACATGAAATCCAAGGAAAACCTGAGGAACTCATGAGTTCCCAACTCCTAGTCAGAGTGTCTTCTTTTTTCTACTTTTCTGAGTTGTCTTATGTTTGTTTTTATATAGTGTCCAGGCTTTGGTGGTGTCCACATTGAGGTGAATAGGAATGGGTACATCTACTTCATCTTCCTGTAAGCAGAAGTCCCAATCAATACTATTAGCTTCTCTGATGGTTATGAACCAAAATTATTTCAAACACTGCTAGTGCATATACTTACAGTTTTAAATATATTTGCCTAAATTCTCTACTCTAAATCATCATGTCTTTTAAAATAGTTTGTCATTTGGACCTACTTTCCTCTTAATGAACTAATTCCTGAGTCTGTACAGTAGTATTATGAAAAGTACATTGAATTTAGAATCAAATATCTTGAATTTGTGTTTCAGTTCAATTGTTTGCTGAGAGGTACTGAAGAATTCATTCTACCAAGCTGTGAATCAGATTCTTCTAGGAAGTGGTGTATGTCTCTCCACAGTTCAGTTATGAGATTAAAGGGTAACAACATATCTGGAAACATAATGTCCTTGATATATAATAGGTGCTTCATAAATGGGGAATCTGATCTATTTGGAGCATACATTTAGCTTTTACCTAGAAAAGACAGACAAGAGGGTCTAAATTAGAGTGGATGTGAACTAGGAGGCAGAACTAGGTTACATAATTTTTGTGGTCAGTTGATTTAGAAAAAATAAATATGAATAATACCACTTCATAAGCCATAGAAATTATATTAAGTTGATATTCTGTAAAACCAAAATCTCAGTTGCTTATGGAAAGGTTTATTTCTCACTCACTCATATTCTTTTATATGAATGGAAAACTCTCCAAGGAAGCTGTATTTTACAGGTTGACTCAGGTTTGTATCTCTGTTTTAATACCAGTTATTAAATGTTAATAAGCAAAACAAGTTATTAACTGATAATTAAATGTATTCTCTACCTGGAACTAGCACAAGTCACATACACTAATTGTTTCAAAGTCACATGACCTGAACTGAAGAGTCAAGAAATTTCAATTTCTTTCTGAGGCTAAGTGGAGAAGAACCTTATACATTGGTGAGCATTATCAATATCCACCATCCTCACTTCCTTTAAGGAACCTGGTGAAGAAAAAAAGTGAATAATGTATACATGGCAAATATAGTAGCTTGCCCCTTTCCCCCTTATTAGAAAAAGCTGGATTAATTCATGTATACAGCAGACATATGCCTTAGGGGAGACAGAAATCCGCTTTTGGTCCTGGAGGTGAATTTTGATTAATCTTTCAATTATGGAAATTAATTCCTCTGGCTAATGAGTCCTGAGGGAATTCTGCTACATATTTCTAGAAAAAGTCATTGCTTTAAAACAGGAACGGGTCAACAGAAGGTGTCTTGTTCATCTTCTCTGACCTGGTTATGGATGACATTCATTTTATGACTGTGAGTAGGAGAGCCAGAGACCAAGTCCACCCTCTTGAGAAAGGCAAGGGAAAGACTTGTTAAGAATCTGGGGGGCTGGGGGCATAGCTCAGTTGGTAGAGTGCTTGCCTTGCAAGCACAAGGTCCTGGGTTCAATCCCAGCACCACAAACAAAACAAAAAAGAATCCGGGTCCTTGATTGTCCTATTCATTCACTGACCCTGTATATTGACCATATTGCTACACGAGATCACATATTTTCTTCAATATTTGAGTCTTTTTAGCTGGGTCTGCTCTTCTTTGGGGCAGAGCTAAGACCACTCATAAATTACTATGCATGTATAAAAATAATTATTATCTAAGGCATTGAAAATGTAGGCTTGGCAGCACAAAGTCTTTGAAATAACATATGGAGGTATATGACTTTCTCAATCTTGCCTCAAACTAATTAAAGGGAAATTGTAACATAGTCCCAACCCTCATCTTTAGGGCTGTGATAATTTCCTGTCCCCAAAGCTAAACAGTTTCATGCGAATAAAAGGTGCTTAGTAAAGTCAACCAACGGTTCTCCCTTTATAAACTGTGAAAATCCAGAGAAGAAATTCTATCACAGAGGCCAGTTGTTGACTGATTAGCAAGTGGTAACATCACTGTGTGAAGGAAGGGATGGGTTGTTTTATGCAGATTCCCCAAGGCCTGACTCTTCTGGCACCATTAACTGCTGGTTCTCCTCCCTCAAACATTAGCTTTGAACTTCAGAAGGACGATACTCCCAGTGGGTGAGCATTGACGTACAGCCCGAGTAGTGTGTGAAGTCAGTAATGCACTTTTAATCATTTTGGAATTTAGTTTCAAAGCTAAAGCCTCAATTAGGGGAATTAAAGGTAACTTAAGCATGACTTAAGTCATCTTGCCTACACTCCCCTAACATAAGCAGAGCCATTCTTGTGTCAGGCTCTTTAAAAATTGACTTAGAAAAGTGTTGGTCAATTTAAATGTTGATTGGTCATTTATTTGGCAGAATGCTGGGTCTTTTAAACAAGTGACAATCAATAAGACCTGGTCCCAGTCTTCAGGGAGGTCACCAATAGCCCATTAAGGCATGGAGAGAATAAGAGAAATGACAAGTGTTTGAGTATTGGAGCAAATAAAGGAAGGGGAGGTTTGGAATTGAGGAGTGAAGTGCCTGGGAGAATCGGCAAAGGTTTATGCAGGAAGTGACCTTGAGACTGGTGGTGAAGAAATGATTGGATTGAGGCCTAAGGAGTCTCTAGCATTACAACACCTTAAGAGCAAGAGATTTGTGTTTGAACCAATGTTGGTTTGCAACCTGTCTTTGCTCTTTAGGGTTAGGGTTGGCCACCTTTCTTCTTTTTAAAATGGGTGCAATCATACTCACTTTATAAACCTCATCAGAAAAACTCAATTTCATGGTCCATGTAAAAGTACTAGTTCCTGCTCTAGTTTTTATCTAAACTGTATTAATAATCATCATTATTTGCCTCAAGATTTCCTGAAGATATAGCACTTTGGATGGGTTCCTAAGGGAATTGCAACTGATGGAAACGTGGTTGATAGGCTTCACAGATGACAGGGACATATGGAAAACTCAGGGAACTGAGAGCCTGGCAGCCAGACGGTAGTTCTTTGTTTGGGTGCCCTACCCCCCAAAAAAGGCAGGAAAAGATGAAATGCAGGTGTGAATCCAAGAACTTGGGTCTGTGCATATAAAGTCACCATCAAGGTGTCAGAACACAGCTGCGTTCAGCTGGTTTTATTAGCTTCCTGGAACCATAGCATAGGCCATGATAAAGTATCAGCTGGACAGTCTAACACAGAGATACAGGGGGACAGCTACGGCTTCTCAGCATCACTGGAACAACCTTCTTATCACGGTTTAATTTTCTAACACTTTCCAAAATAAAAGAGAATTTGGAATTCTATGGACACAAACTTTTGGATCACTTTACACAGAGTTCTGGATATTATTAGTTTCTGTCATGCAAATGCAATACGCACAGGCCAGGAACTCCTTCTCCAACTACCACCTCTAGCTCTGTTAAGTATACATAATACCACTGTGTATTCCTTGAGGGTTAGATCTTGCTGAGCTCCATTTTAGAATGAGAATGCTTTTGTGCAAAGCATGTTAGGCAGTTACAGAGGCTAGTTGGAGTCAAAACTCAATTGTATCTCTGTATTAGTCTCTTAGTTTGAATCTTGAATGTAGTGAGAACTGGTGGAATTAAATTTTGGAACTGTGAAACTGAATATCAGGCAGACAGATGTGGAAGAATAAGAAAGCAGGGAAGATGAATTAGAAGGAAAGGTCAGAATGATTTGAAACTTGGCCAGATTTGCCATTGCTGGCTTTGAAGATGGTGGCAAAGGTCCATGTGCCAAAGAATATATGTAGCATCTTGAGATAGGAATAACCCTCCACTGATAATCTGCAAGAAAATGGGAATGTCAGTCTTACAATCATATGAAGCTATATTCTGCCAATAACCTGAATCCATTTGAAAATAGATTTGTTGATGGGGCTTCCAGAAGGGAACATAGCCCTGCTGATACCTTTGTATCAGTTTATAAGACTCTAAGTTTGACCCAGCTATACCACTCCTTGGTTTATACCCAAAGGATTTAAAATCAGCATTCTACAGTGATGCAACCGCATCAATATTTATAGCAGCTCAACTCACAACAGCTAAAATTCGGAACCAACCTAGGTGCCCTTAAACAGATGAATGGATAAAGAAAATGTGATATATATATCTATATATGTACCACATATATATGTATATATATTTATATATATGTATTTATAGATGATGGAATATTACTCAGCTTTAAAGAAGAATGAAATTATGACGTTTGCTGGTAAATGAATGGATGGAGTTAGAGAATATCATGCTAAGTGAAATAAGTGAAACCCTAAAAACCAAAAGCCAAATGTACTCTCTAATATGCAGAAGCTAATTCACAATAAGGTTGTGGGGATAGGGAACAATAGACTTATTTTTTACTGGGTAGAGGGGAGTGAAGAGGGGGAAAGGGTTTGGGAGTGGGAAGGATAGTAGAGTAAATAGACATTATTACCTCATGTGCATGTACGACTGCATGGTTGATGTAATTTCTACAATATGTATAATCCGAAAAATGAGAAATTACACTCTGTTTATATATGATCTATCAAAATGTATAAATGCATTCTACTATCATGTACAACAAATTAGAACAAATAAAATTAATAAAAAGACTTTAAGAAAAGAACTGACTAACCCAAACTAATCCCTGCTATGTCCAACTTTAGACCTACAAAAATTGACATAATACATTTACATTGTTTTAAGCCTCTAAATTTGTGGTAATTTGTTACAATAGTAACAGAAAACCAATGTACAATATCATTGAAACTCTAGAAAATTTGTCTTGACAATCAAGTACCATGAAAAAAAAAAAACCTATCCCAATTATCATTACACCATAACAAGCAAGAAAGTATTCACTGAACACCCAGACAGGCAGAAAATTGGAGTCCCTCCAGCAAAAAGTAAAGACTAATATACATGGAAGTTAGATTACCGAACTCATGAGGCTAGGGAAGTTCCCTCTGTGACTGAGCGTCACGGCATGTGAGTGCAGCTGCAACATCCTGGGATGAAGTTCCCAGTGTCAATTCTGAAGAAATGGCAGACAGGAAACAAAGGAAGTCGAAAACCTAATTAGTAAGATTAATCATGATAAAAACTCACAGCCAGTTTTCTGCTCTGGATAACTGTGAATGATAAGGGTATAATACATGAAGCTACAGACAAATCCCCTCATTCATGAGAATTATGATGTAACAGGTGTTTCCCAGCCTGGGGGTAGGAGAGCATGGAGGCTGGGTGGGATGAGAAGAGCGAAGAATAATAATGCTATGGCTCATTTCCACGGGTAGATGGCTAGATTACAAGAAGTCCAGCTGGCTCTCTCTTCTTGCCACTCACCCACACTTCTAGCACTTTCTGCTCCTGCCAGATGGCTGGGAAATAGAGACCAATAAAGTTCATTTAGATACTGATGTCAAATGATTAATATCATGCACTTATTGTCTGGCCTGGGAAATGCTATTTCTTCTTTTTCTTCTTCCTCTCTCTCCACCCTCTTCTCCTCCTCCTCCTTCTCTTCTTCTTTCACCTGATTGGGCCCTTACCACCTACGAGACTTTTTTGTGTAGATTATCTCATTTGATGTCCACACTGCATTCTATCATGTGGGCAGTACTATTATCCCTCTTTATAGGAGAAGAAACTGAGGTTTAGATGTGTCAAGTAGCTTCCCCAAGGTTTCAAACTGAGAGCTGATGACTGATCCCACACTTCTGACTTCAGGATCCATGTTCTTTATCACATTCTACGATTCCAATTTGTATAGGTATCTTGAATCCTCTGCAAATTGGCATCTTAAGCTGTTCTGCTTTGACTTGAACTAGGGTATCAGCTGCATCTGAGAATGTGGCACAGCCTAAGATTGTAGGAAGTGAAAGCTGCCTTGAGCTTCAGGGTTGGTGCCAAATCACAGCCTTCTGTTCTTGGGCTAGGGATGGAGTTCAGTGGTAGACCACTTGCCCAGCACGCGTAAGGCTCTGGGTATGACTTCCAGCACTGCCAAAATAACAACACACTGACATGTGCTATTGTCCACACAAGCATAGGGCCTGAATATCTCCCTCTTCCTCTCCAGGAGCAAAACTCCAGGTCTCCACAACCCCAGGGTCCTCCAGTCCTGGCTTCTGTCCTCCACTCTGAACTTGACTCTGCCCTGGCATCCCTCATTCCCTCTGTCTGGCTTCCTTCTCCTGCTTCTTCAGAGGGAGAGTCTCGGGACACTGACAGCTGGACTTTTGGCCCCTTATCTCAAGGCCTGTGCCCCTTTGACTCTCTCGCCCAGGCTGCACCAGAACTTCTGCCCAAGTCTGAGGTTCCGGGCTCACAACTTGCTGAGAAGACAGAGTGAACAGCAGGTTCCAGGAACCTGCCAAACATTCTCACTCTATACCACAACCTCTCCCCACGGTGGTCCTGTTTCCCCAACATGAAACCTTGGTTGATTTTAATTTATTCTAAATTTTGCCCTAGGGAAAATACCTCTTTCAAAAAAAATTGGCTCCTCTGATTCTCCATGCTTTGGGTATGGATGTGGAAATGTGCTGTGTTTCATCTCTATCAACTGCCCAGGCTCCTGCTTCCCTCACGCAGAGGGACCTGTTTATTTTCTGCAGCCATTCCATAGGCCCTGGTTGGAGTTCCACTCCACTTGGACTACATGTCAGCACTTCCTTTTTAACCTGATCTGGTCTTTAAAACAACCATTTGTTTAAAAAGTAATAAATGCATATGGTAAAATGTTAAAACAAAAAGGTTTTTAATGAACAGAGTACTTCCTTCTTGGTTTGACCAAAGAAGCCATTGTTAACTCTTCTTGCTCTGGGTGCCGGAGAAATCCTCCATGCAGATACAGAAGCACAATCACACACAGATGCATGCTTGTGTGTGTGACGTGTGTAGGCATGTATGCATATACATACATATTGCTGTTTATTTTAAACAAATGAAGCACATTCTACATAATACACAATAGTTTGTTTTGTTCCCTCTGTGTGGGAGGTATTCCAAGATTTTATGCATAAAACTCTGCCTTATTTTTAACAATCATATGGTGAACATTATTTCCCTAGCTATATCCTAGTTTTTTTTTTAATACTATAGTAATGGACATTTTAGTTGTTCATTGATTTTTATTTTGCTACTATATCATTATTTTAGTGACCATATATTTATATAAATGTCTACATGTATTCGTAAAGACACACAAAGTCTTTAAACAGTCTTTCAATTCCTGTTTTCTCGACTTCCATCATACTCTAAATTCATGTAATGGTATTTATTTCTTGGTTGGCATGTCTATGCTACACTTTCTTCACCAAGCTGCAATATCCATAAGGATGAGGGTTTTATTTTTCTTATTCACCTCTTTATTCCTGGTACATAGTAATAGACATAATGGTGCCAGGACATTGGAGATATTTAACTGGTTTCTGAGTAAATGAATTAGTGAAGAAAGAGAGGTTTTCATGTAGTGATATTGAGAGTGCACCCGTGGGGTAAAGTCCTCAAAGTGGACATAAGAACTTGAAACATCTACTGGTTGTCAAGGGTCACTGGAGAAAGGACGGGGCTGCCCAATGTACAGTCCTCCAAGAATGCTTGAGAAGGCCTGTTTTCGTCCATTTTCTCCAGCCCTGGTATGTGACATGTTTTGTTCTTAGCCAGTCCTCCAGCCACTTTTGTGCAGAACACTGTAGGGTCAGGATGATTTTTCCTACCTCTGAGCTGAGTCCCATACCTCTAAGACCTTGTGGGCTGTGGACACCCCAGACTGCACTTCAGCTCTCTGTTCCCAACCCCCCGCTCTAGACGCATGTCCCTTGGACTCCAGAGGGCCATTCGTGCTCATCCAGTAACAGTCACCTTCTGCACCATGGACTCAGGGAAGATGGGCAGATAGGCCAGGGAGAAGGCTCACAGGCAGGTACATTTAAGGTTACTCATTCTCATACCATAATCTGAAAGAGTGGGTGTGTGTCCTGGGCAGGCAAGTCCCCTGGAGGACCTCCAAAGCAGGCTCCTGCTCATTCAAGTCCTATTTCGTTACTGTTAATATTGGAAAATACTGATGTTTCGGATTCTTTCATTAGAGTAGAACATGTTTACACACTCACTCCCTATATAAAGCCCTTAAAACCAAGACTCCTTCTCTCACAGCTCCTAACAAGAAATGCAATAGATAAGTTCAGAGAATTGAGAGCACTGGGGGGAAATGAAGGAAATCTGTTCTTTAATGTGAACATTATTCTTTAGTTTATACTTTTTAATATAAGCAAATTCAGAAAAAAATGATTTAGTGTATTACAGTATAAAAATTCACATAGAGGCAATTACTCAAATCCCAAGAGGTATGCATAGGTTGAAAATGTAAAATAAAATGTATTCCTCTCAACTGGGGGCTATATGCTCCAAAATTTTGTTCGAAAACAAAATTCTGTTAGAATTAAAGTAAAGCTATGATTAATAGAAACATAAATGCAATGACCAAAGAAAGCTCTTCTATATTTCATATATATCAAAACAAGAGGGATAAATTCAACATATTCCTTAAAAAGATTGTCAACAGTATTTCCATATTTTAAAATAGGAAAACTGGACAATATAAAATTTACCTTTTCTTCCTCTTCCTTTCTTGGAAGAAACTTTCCTGTTTTTCTTTTACAGTTTTAATGATATGGTTGTAAATTTTCTACTATTTATTCTAAAAAAGTGTACTTCAAACTATCCATGGAAAAGGGTCCACCCACTCTTGACCAATATTTTTATAAAATTAAATAATAAATTATTAAAAACATTAAAAAGGAACAGAAATCTAAAACACACACAAAAAGGCATATAAATTACGTCCATAATTTTTATAATTCTGAGAAACAAACATAAAATTATTTCCAAGTGGCCATATAAATTTTTTCAAAACTTACTCTCCATGTTATTTCTTCTCCAGCAGCTGGACAACAATCCTAGATCAACGCAGGTCCACAGATCACAGTGAAGACCCACTCCCCCCAGATGAAATTTGTTTTTTGGTTTTTAAGGTTTGCTAATTTGTCCATATATTCATTTCCTTTTGGATTTTTTGCATGAAATTTTGACTCTTATCTTTGAGATGGTATTTAAATCCTTTCTTTATTCCAACTAAAAATTCAAAGTAACTTGTCATAGGAAAAAAAAAAAAAAGGAACCCTTTTGCTAAGGTTGATGCAGGCCAAGAGCCAGAACAGAGCTGGCGGATGCCTTTCCCACTTTGGTCTTCATGTTGGGCAGCACATTTCAGGAGGCCCCATGACACACACCTCTCCACCTCTGCCCCGTTGGGCACTCTGCATTCACAGCCTTGCCCACCACCTCTCACAGGCCCTCAAAGGCATTTCTAAGACTCACAGGTTTTATTATATTTCCTGTATTTTCTCTCCAAGCTGTGTTGTAAAAGCCTGACCCCTCTCTCCATTCTCTTTCCCTCCATCTGCAGCTCTCCAGTATTTTTATTTCTATTTCCACAAGTGCTCTGCAAGAAAAGTGACGTAAAATAATTAGAGCATGATGACCATAAAGCTCTTCTAGTTTGGAAAGATATAAGCCAGTGAAAACCTACTCAAACTAGAATCTCAGCAAAGATGAACTCATGGCTAACAAAACTGGAGATGAATGAAATTAATTTTAGACCTAAGAATATTTTGGTTCGATTTCCCAGAAGATAGATCATCAATGCTCTTTCTTGGAAGAAATTTTCCAGTTTTTCTTTTACAGTTTTAATGATATGGTTGTAAAGTCCCCAAGTCCAAAGAACTTTCTTAAAGCTTTTGAGTTGGTATCAAATAAGACCACATAGGTCTACAGTGTCTGAGTGGGTTTTGAGTGTGACACAGTTTGTCAATCATATCTTCTCAGAACTCTGTAGTTATAAGTTGACTTTTAAGGTTTTTACCATCACATAACCAGCAGTAAGCTCTCCCTTGGAGAGCTTTAATGGGAAGTATTATTAGGGGATCAAAGTATCTCCCTTCTGAGTCCAGTTTGAATGCTTGCAATCAGTGTAAACTTTAGCACATCACTAATTTACAGCTTCTGACATGCCATTTGTTAAATAAAACCAATAAAACCATTCAGGGGTTGGGGTATGGGAGGAGAAGCAAAAGCAAATATAAAGGTATTCCTGAGATTTAAAAGCAAAGTCACCTTCCTGCAATGAAAGAGTCAGCAGTGACTAATGACTTCATGAGAATTTAATCTGAGTTGTTCATTGAGCATATACTGTCTGCCAGATTTTGCTCTAAATGATTTCCAAGCATTAATTCTGTGATTCTCAGGACCACATGATGAGTTAATATAATATTCATTCCCATTTTTGCATTTGTGAAAACTGAAAAACATCAAATTGTGTTTATGGCTTAAATCCCTTATGCAGGCACATGGCTAGGAAGTTGGTTGCTGGGATTTGAGCTAAGAGCCATCCAAAGTTTCCATTTTTAACATTTTGTTGTACCTACTCCAGAAACTTCACATGCCTAAATAATATAGGCACAAGATGTCACTACTAAATTTGTTGTCAAGTTCTTGTACTTTTCCTGAGGTTTACAATTTATTCTTTGCTCTGGACTCATTCCTATTGCTTTCATTGAGGTACTTCAATACTACATTAGTAAATAATCATTCATTAATCAATCATTATCAGGCATTTGGTAGATGCTGAGGGTATCAGTCAATAAGTCCCATTCAGTTGCTATAATGATGCTTATTATTTTCATGAGAAAATAATTTTCACATTGAACGCATATGCACCTGAAAATGATTATCTGTAACTGGGACCAGTGCTGTGAAGGTAAAGGCCATTACTATTTGCACATAGACCCCTCGTAATCACCTCTCCATTGGTCCACCTGTCTCTAGTGCTGCTCTGTTCTAATCTGTCCATCACAAGACCCAGTCCGATCCATCCAAAAGCAAAAGTGATGATTGGATTATATTGCTTAAAAGTTTTCCATGTATTTTGCCATCACTCACAGGGTTAAGTCCAGGCCCCCTACTTCCTTCATCAGTTAATTCTCATACTCTTTGCCTCTAGATTCATGTCATAGTAATTAAAATCTCCCATAGTCAGTAAGCTCCCACATGCATATTGTGTTTCTTATTTCTGTGTCTTTTCTCAGGTAGCCCTCTCCACTTGGACCCCTTTCCACCCCTTTCCTGGCTTACACTTACCCTTCAATGATTATCTTACCTAAGAAGGCTACCCAGATGTCAAGTACAGATTCACAAAAAGCAAACCACACTGATGTGTTTTCTTTCCTTGATCAAGTACAGTGTCCTTTTTATCTTTGAATTGGGGTGCCAAGGGCAGTACCTAATTGACAGTTGACACTCAGCATGTGTTTGCAGAAATGAACCAGAGAAATTAACATGATCCATCTTTTCCTGCAAGTTGATCACCCCTATCCCTATTCCTTCCCACTTGCTGTCCAAGGAGGATGTAGGGAATCAAATCAATACTCTTTCCATCTAGGACAGTCAAGCACATGCTGAGTCCTTTCTTCATTCATGATCAGCCAGCCCAAGCCTGCTGTCTGGGATAATTCATGGCCATATGATCCATATACTTGAAGATCAGGAAAGCAATTTTTCACTTCCAGCAGGCACAGTGATAGAAGAAAAAAAGCACTGAAGTGATCTGCAATAGTATGACAGTCGATTTTTTATCTTAAAGATAGTTGGGGGGGGATTGAACCCACAACTTAGCATGAAGTAATTTTATTATTATTTAAATTTTTTTAATTTTTATTATATAGACTTCATTTTGATTCATTGTACACATATGGGGTACAATTTTCATTTCTATGGTTGTGCATGATGTACATTCATATCATTCTTGTTAATCACACATGTACATAGGGCAATGCTGTCTGTCTCATTCCACCATTTTTCATACCCCTACCCCTTCCCCCTCTCATTTCCCCCTACATAATCTAAAGATCCTCCATTCCTCTTTCAACCCCCACCACCCTCAACCAGATTCTATATCATCATCCGCTCCTCAGGGAAAACATTCGGACTTTGTTTTTTTGGAATTATTTCACTTAGCATGATAGTCTCCAACACTACAGTAACACAGCCATATCATTGTTTATAGCAGCTCAATTCACAATAGCTAGACTGTGGAACCACTTAGATGCCCTTCAACAGATAAATGAATAAAGAAGATGTGGTATACATACATAATGGAATACTACTCAGCCATAAAGAAGAATAATATTATGGTATTTGGAGAAAAGTAGATGGAATTGGAGATTATCATGCTAAGTGAAATAAACCAATCCCAAATAGTCTAGTTCCAGGTTTCACATACCTTATGGATATTTAATAAGAAGGTTCTCTTCAACTGCTCTGAATAAAGAGAACATATTCTTTCTGCTCAATATATTAGGGAAGACCTAGTAACATTATCCAGAAAAGATAATGATGGAAATGTAGTTTCTACAAATAAATGAGATAGAAATCATAGGTTAAAAAAAATGATTGCAACTAGATACTTGAAATTGGTTTAACCAACTTCCAAACCATTTGTCAACTCAATTTCCATTTTATCACCCCCCCAAGAAAATCAGCATTTTAAAAGGTTAATGTAGATTTTTCAAGAATTTCCAAACATTTCAAGAGATTGATTATTCTCAACACAATATAAAATAGTATACCAAGTGTTTATTTCCATGAACGTGATTTTAATACTTAAAGGTTATGTGAAAGAAACATCATTGGGCTTTTCAACCAATCTGTGGAAAAGAAATTGAAAGATTTTTTCTGCAAGTTTAAGAAATGACTGATGAGAACAACCAATAAAACCAAACAATAGACAGAATTCTGTAGGGTCCTTGAAGTTAAAATTGTGAGCTCTGTGTTTCCGTTTCAAGCAGAAGCAGTACTCAACTTTCAAAGTGCACTGAGAAAGAGATTCATTCTCTGAGAAATTGGTCGCCTCAATCCTCTTGCATTCTGCAATAAAATGCGGCACAGCAAATAAGAGTTTATTTACTGCTGCATAAAACCTTGGTGGGACAGGCAAAGAGAGGAAGTCTGCTTTCGATTTCAACCATCTGGAAATATTACAGCTCAGAGCTAAGACCATCCCGGTTTTCTTGTAGGATGAGTAGCGTGACTTCTCCTTAGCGCTGCGATCCTGGCGACTTGTCTTGGAAGTAGAGACTGTCACAGGTAAATTTCTCCATGTGAGTGTACCATCCCCAAGTACTTTCAAAGCTGAAAAGAGAACAGGAATAAAAGCCTTTTTCAATTCAAAAACCTCACACGTTTTAAATTAGAGCAATCATTTGCAACATCATCGGTGCCCTGTTTTGTAATCCCTTGTAAATGTAGAACATAGCTCTTTGTACATCTATTTTCGCTGAAAACTATTATGTTTTTTCTTAAAAATAAATAAAAACACTATTTCTGAAGGATATCTGGAGAAGGACATTAGCTCTGAGTTTGGGGGTCAGCCCACTGAAGTACCCTTTGACAGTTTGCAAGTCACTTAACCCCTTTGGAGCTTCTGTTTCTCTTTGTGTAAAATAATACTGACCACCCACTGAACGCAGGGACCTGGAGGCAGCAGAGGACCTCAGAAGTGTGCCAGTGCTTAGGATAAAAGTGTCATATAAATTCCAAGGAGGCAGTGTGGTCTGGTGTGGAAAGGGTTCAATTAACCCCCAGGAAGCCCCGGGCTTGTTTTGTTCTCAGAAGTGACCTTTGAGAGACCCTCCCCTCTGGAACCTCAGCCATCCTCACAGGACAATGCCCTACCTCAGTCACCCCTCAGCGAGTCTCAAATGTTCATATTTGTCCTGCTGATGTTTAGTTTCATTTTTTGTCCTGTGTTAATATCTTCTTCTATCCATTTTTTCTCACATATTTGAAGTGTACTTTTAATATTTTTGCTTAGAAAATATGAAAATTGTTCTAAAATCCCCTTACACTTCTTGAGAAAAGTCACTTGGAAATAACAAACACGAATAACATTAAGCATCTGGTAAGTTCCCCAGACCAATGGAGTTGTCCTGCTCTTTCCAAACAACAGACAAACATAAAGTCAAGTTTCTTAATATCTTCCTGGGACGGTTCCTCAACCTATTCTGACCTAGCAGGAACCCCAGTGTCTGTTTCATCATCAATTAGGATGAACCAAATTTTGCATTGAGAATTGGGAAATGAATTTTTCTCAGGAGATAATGGACAGAGTTTAGTCAATAAATTTAAAAAATCGCCAGCAGCAAAAATGTTCAAGGCAAGATGATCATGTAAACCACAGTTCACTACAACTAGTTCAAAAAAAAAAATAGAGGTGATCCTCATTTTTTTGTCTTTTATTGTGGTTAGAGGTAATGTTGCTTAAAATAATGACTTTTATACAGTGCTTATCAATTACATTTATTATTTGATGATTTTCCATTTTTGTGATATGTGCTATTCAGGGATATGGTCTTTTTGAAAAAAAAAAATCTTTGCATTTCTCTTCAAAGCAAAACACATAGTAATGTGAGATTCATGGTGATAGACAGAGACACTTATAGGATATTTCTACTGGATGTATTCTTACAATGCTGGTTACATGAAAACCAGGCCATCTTTTGAAGACTCCCAGAAGGTGGGTGGTGTATAGAATAAACACCAGTGACAACAGCCCCACATGGGCATCAACCTGCGTGAGTGATCAGGAATAAAAATTGATCAACAGCTATTTAGTGAGGGCTTTAAAGAAGGTGTGTTCACTTGGAACCAGTTCTACTTTCAGTGAGTAGTAAACTGTTGATTTGTGTTTCTCTATTAAGAGAAAAGAATATATATAAAGAAGACTCTGAAATTACAGAATGTATTTAGTTGACATCAAGAAGAATACATTTAACAATAAAATGAAAACTGGGTATAGTGGCACACACCAGTGATCCCAACAGCTCGGGAAGCTGAGGCAGGAGGATTGAGAGTTCAAAGCCAGTCTCAACAATAGCAAGGTGCTAAGCAATTCAGTGAGACTCTGACTCTAAATAAAATCAAAAGAAAAAAGAAAAAAGAAGAGAGGGCTGGGGATGTGTCTCAGGGTTGAGTCCCCCTGAGTTAAATCCCCAGTACCCCCCAAAAAAAACCCCAATAAGATCAGATTATTTGATATGCAAAAAGAAAATATAGTAATAAATAAAATAGAAATAAATAAATAAAATAGAATCCTTTAAAGGGGACAGAAGTGAAAAGATTCTTTGCAACGAATCACAAATCAAAACCACCTTAAGATTTCATCTTATCCCAATTAGAATGTCTTTTATTAAGAATACAGGCAACAACAGGTGTTGGTGAGGATGTGGGGAAAAGGGTACACTTACACATTGCTGGTGGGACTGCAAGTTGGTGCAGCCACTCTGGAAGGCAGTGTGGAGGTTCCTTAGAAAACTTGGAATGGATCCACCATTTGACCTAGCTATCCCACTCCTTGGCCTATACCCAAAGGACTTAAAATCAGATTAGTACAGTGATGCAGCCACATCAATGTTCATAGCTGCTCAATTCACAATAGCTAGATTGTGGAACCAACCTAGATGCCCTTCAATAGATGAATGGATAAAGAAACTGTGGTATATATATACAATGGACTATTACTCAGCCATAAAGAAGAAAAAAATTATGGCATTTGCAGGTAAATGGATGATGTTGGAGACTGTTATGCTAAGTGAGATTAGCCAATCCCAAAACTCCAAAAGCTGAGTGGTCTCTCTGATAAGTGAACGATGATACATAATGCAGGGTGGAAGGGAGGCAAGAATGGAGGAAGGATAGATAGCATAGAGGGAAAGGAGGGGTGGGGTTGGAGTGGGGAGCTAAGAATCATAACAGAATATGTGACAGACATCATTGCCCTGTGTACATGTATGAATGCACAGATGGTGTGACTCTACCTTGTGTACAACCAGAGAAACAATAGCTGTGCTCCATTTGTGTTCAATGAATCAAAAATTAAATAAATTAAAAAAAAGAAAATCAGTGATCATATTTTCTCTCATATGTGGAAGCTAGAAAGGGAAAAAACAAAGGGGAGAAAATATTTTATGAAAATAGAAGGGAGACCAGTAGGGTAGACAAAGATGGAAGGAGGCTAAGAGAAAAAGAAAGGAACTGGGGAATGAAAGTGATCAATTTATGTTATGTTCATGTATGGATATGTCACAATGAATCCCACTATGATGTATAATTACAATGAACCAATAAAAAATTAAAAATAAAGAATCACAAACATAATTCAGGACTAGGCAAATTAAGCATTTAGTTATGAAGAATTTATCAGACTATTCTGTTTTGAAGATTTATTACAGTTCAAGAATAGACACTAATCAGAAATACGAACTAGTCACAAAGTTGATTGGAGGTATAAAAATAGGGGGAAATAAAACATAGCTAAGAAAACAGAGGGGATTCAGAATAGTGAGTGGAAAATTATGAAGAAGAATGAGATATCCATCCTTCAAATGAGGAATGGGCTAGAGAAATAAAGAAAATATCCCATGCACCCTGAGAAATATGACCTGTGAGGTCTGTCCCTGGAGTTCAACAAGAAGAACTGAGGTACTCCAATTGATGGACAGCTTAAAGTACCAGATACGTGAATGGCACCAATGTAGACTTCCCAGGTCAGCAATACAGATGCCATCCGATTGCAACTGCCCTAATGATTCCACCTAAGAGTAGTGGAGTCATCGTTCAACCTATTGAGTTGTGGGAAAACCTATGTTGTTAAAAAAAATTTGTAGTCTGTATTCCCCAAACAATGGGGAGGCAAAAACTCCTTTGAACTATGCTATCCCATGCATAATAACAGCAAAATTTTCCTTATTTTGTTTTATATCTAGTCAGTACTTATGACAAAAATATTCATAAATTCCAATTAAGAGAGTTGGTTACAAAGGTCATTAATTTTGCATCCCCCCTGAAAGCAAAGCTGGTTGATTAAGAGTTGCTTAAGCTTTGGAAATTCCAATGACTTGGATTCGGTAAAGAATTTCAGAACCAGTAAATAAAGGAATTCATTTTCTCATGAATCTTGGAGAAAGTTTTGAACTTTCCAGTGAAACAGTCCCATTGTTGTTGAAAGAACTAGTGATACCAAATGATGAACAGAAGTGCTTCCATGACAATCTCCAAGACAGAGAATAGGTAGATAATGTAGGTCATTTGTTAGTGACCATTTATCCAAACTTCTTCAGATGTACACAAATCACATATATTCCAAGTATATTCCACACGTAAATATGAGTTCTTTGTTGTTCATTTAAATTGCTGAGCTCTTGAAGTCAGCTTGAAGAATCATTATTTTCTTTGTGAAATGGAAAATAGGGTTCTCATATTACACATGACTTTTGCCATGACAACATAATAGTTACAGAAAGAAACAAATCCAATCTTAGGCTACCATAAAATATTAAACCTATAATCCTAAACCCACACAGTTATGATGGTCAACAAGAGCTGAAATGATGGTGGGGGAGGGGAAGATTTTCAAGACCGAAATTGGAAGAGTAAGACTGACCCCCAAAGACCCAAAGGATTTGCACAGAATGACGATTAACAATGTTACTTATACCAGTTCAAATATAAAACATGCCCTTCTTCCTCCTTTTTCCCCATCTTTTTTTGTACACTTTTAATGTCTTTGCATTATTTCCTGCCAGTCCTTTCAATGTCCCTCTTTAGTTTTTTGGTAGCTATAATGCTGGTTCTGAACAACAGATCTTAAAGAACAAAACATGCCATGTTCATTAGTTTTCCAAAGTTGCTCTACACAAGCCTACCAAAATGTAGCAATAAAGAACTTTAATTTCAAAAGAAAGAAAATCACTGATGATAATCAATAGCGACTCTTGGATGTTGAACGTTTTTCTAATATTGGACTAACTAGGCAGTTTGGCTCCTGTGAACAGGACTCATGTTCCTGACTTCCCTTTAGAGTTGGCTATAAACTCTTCTCTGATTGTTACTCCCATCAAGGATTTGTCTGCGTATTTCAGCGACTGAGCCAGGAAAAACAGTTGTCTTTGCCCAAGAACATAAGTCTATCCAGTGGTGGGAAAGCTGGGGATATCTAAGTGAGTTTTGGGTTTTGCACTCAGCTTAAATGTGATCCATTCCTTGATCTTCTCAAGGCATTTCCTTAATGGTATTGAGAGCTGAAGAAAGGCTTCTGCAAACAAGGCCAAGAGCACTAAAACCTGCAAGGGATCTGATGCTCTGAGCCTGTGGCTCACTAGTAGCCTCTCAGCTAACTCCACTCTCCCACACCCGTCTTGTTCTTAGAATAAGAATTATATCTTGGACAATGAAAAGAAAATGGCTAGACCCAATAAAACTCACCATTCTCTATGGTTAATATGCACCAGTATAAAAGATGACTACAGATACAAAAAAATTAGATACAAAAATTTATTCTAGATGGCTAGAAATCATATTGCTAGTGACTGCTGCAAGAGATGACTAAAGTCATCTGCAATACCAAAGCCTGCTGTCGTCTCTGCCATGGTGCTTCTCTTAAACACATATTGATTAAATAATATTGAAATGGTACAAAATGTCATAGACATCCTTTATATTAAAATTTCACTGAAAAACTCTAACTGTGGAAGATACTTAACACATGTTAAGGAGATGATAAGTCACACGGTTTTATTTTCAACCCATATTTCACTCAAGGAAAGCAAAGAAGAGATGAGTTTGGAGCTAGTTCTAGGAGAGTCCTCAGATGCCGCTGGGGTCTGGATGTTGTATCATGGCATCCTGCTGCCTCTGAAAATGCAAATGCTCCCAACACTCTGCATGTTTCTAAATGTCTGTCCTTGTGGTTAAAGTCTTCCCCGCAGTTTAAGATGACAATTACTAACTGCATGGATAGAGATTAAAATTTTAAAGGCTAAAATCACACTCAGTCATAGAAATGACAGATAAGCACTTCTGCAAGTGTGGTAGTATCTGAGAACTTCCTGGAGTCTCCAGGGTAACTCCGGAAGCATTCATCACATGTATCACCAATCAGAGCAATACCTATTGGGTACTGAAGTTCCAAGGATGCATGATTACTAATGTACCATTTTAATTAGGGGATTATTGAAATAATACAGAAATAGTCATGAACTTCTTAGTAGCCAAATGTTGAGTTTAGGAACTTCTAATTTATAGACAGGGATGTTGGGCCATCTAGCCATCCCTTCTCATTCTTAAATTATTTAATCTACATTTATTTATTCACTCTGTTATAGGACCCCAAAAATTGCAAATTGAGTTGGGTGTCACATGTTGCTTAGAACTCCTCAAACTGCCTTCAAAAATTTTAAAAATAAAAATAAAACTGAGTATTTAGAATTGCAAGGAAAACAGATACAGGAAGAAAAGTCCATTTGTGTCTGAATTACTGGGGAATTTTAATTCTTTTTCCTTTTGAGTAAAACATATGCACAGTAGTGTAATTCTAATAGGCAAAGGTCAGAAAATGGAAATAAATTTCACACTACTCCTTATTAAGTTTTAGATATATTAATAATTTAACTGAGCTAATTGAAAGTAGTATCACATACCTCTGCATTTGGCCCACATCATGCTGAGCTCTCATAGGACCACTTGAACTAAGCGATTCATTTGTACTCATTGTCTCAACTTGCAGTAAGGGATATAGTAAGACACTGTGTTATTAAACTGGCTTTTACTTTTAACGGTAATTGAAGCGGGGGAAATACTCAGGTCTTGACTCTAACAAAAGCTTTGTTTCTCCTAGAGATCAAAGGAGAGTTTATGGACAGTGTAGGTTCTGTAACTGGTGGTGTGTGCCTCTGATGTGGTCATTGGGTTCAGAATCAAGTGAGCCTTTACTATTGGTCAGGACCTTGTAGGGTAGATTTATTGGTGGTAACTTAATGCCTACCTTTGTTGGCAGTTCCACCCATTTGGCTTTAAGGTGTTTTGAACATAGTATCTCCTACTTTTAGGAACTGACTTGTGACTTTCCCCAAATTCTTATGTTGAAGCCTTAATGCCCAAAGAAGATATTTGGGCACAGGGTCTTTAGGGAAGGAAGTAAAGTTAAATAAGGTCATAGGGCAAGGCCCTAATTTGATAGGACTGATATCTCTATAAAAAGAGAAAGAGACACTGGAGACCTCTCTTTCAGACCTACAGGAAAAGCCATATGAGAACATATGGACAAAGCAGGCCTCTGAAAGCAAGAAGAAAGGTCCCACTGAGAACAACCCTGCTTGTACTTGGATTTCCAGCCATGAGAACTATGAGATAATAAATTTCAGTTGTTCAAACCACCCAGTCACATGTAGTATTCTGCTGTGTCAGGCTGAGCAGACTTTTATACTTACTCCAATATTTTTTCCAATAGTCAAAATGGGAGTGAGATCTGGTCCTATGTAAGTCACCTGGCCATCTCTTCTATCCCTTGAGATTGTCCCCATTCCACCCCACTTCTACCCAAAGAGACTTGCATGAGCGGACATATTCTGGGGGATTCACCTGTACCACTCCACTAATGCTCACTTCTCTTTCCCTTCAACTGTGTCTTCCTCTTTGTCCTGATATTTGTGTTCAGAGGTGGCTATAGGACAAATCCTAATGAATAGTTCCATTGCACCTCATTTTATACAAATAATAACATCTAGTTGATGGCAACCCATCTGTGTCTTGCAAATGTCACAGCCTGAATGCAAATGGCTTTTTTTGGCTCCTGTCCCCAACCCAATGATAGCTGTCCACCAGAGTCAGAGAGGGACTCTAATCTCAATGGTTTCTGATTCTTGGTCCCTTAAAGGAGAATAAGGGCAAAATGAGGAAAATATGAACTAAGACATCTGCTATTGCATAGAGTTCCCAAAATCTAACACATCTCGCTTCTTCATTGGGAACAGCACATATCCTTTCTAATAATCCACACAATATTCAGATGCACTGTACCATGGAAACCTTGTTACTAATTCTTAAGAATGAATAACCATGACCTTATCATGCCGAGAAAGTGTCCCTTACATTCCCTGAGCTAAATCATACAATGATTCCTACACTGACTAGTAATGCATGGCATTTCCCTAAAAGGTCATTTCTGCAATCAAAGACAACTTCATTGACAAGAAAGATAAAGGGGAGACTTGCAGTGCACCTCAGCACAATTACTGAGGTGGATTGAATCATTTCTAAGAAGTAACAATGACAGCTGCAAAATTGATTTCATAATTGTACCACCTACCTGTGACATTCATACCATGCATTTGGTAGCAATTAATTGACTATGTTAAGAGTGCTTGTCTGTTCAATCACCACTCACCTCACTTCCAGCTGCTCTTATAACTCTAACAGATTGGATAGATAAAGCAACAAACATGTATTGCTCATAATTCTGGAGCAATAAGTTGGGAATTCCAAGATCAAGGAGTCAGTCCATTTGGGTGTAGGCAAGGACTCTTCCTGGTTTGCAGGTGGCTGCCTTCCTGTCATATCTTCATATAAAGGGAAGAGGTCATCTCTCTCATATCTGTCTTGATGACCATCTAGCCCCATTTCATGAGGGCTCCACCCTCTGACATAATTACCTCCCAGAGTCCAATCTCCAAACACCATTTCACTGGAGATCAAGGCTTCCAGTAGATGAGATTTAAGGGAGCATGTGTTTACAGGAACACTTCTTTGAGAAACATGGGCAAAAGCACTACTTTCAGAGGGGTTCCCTTGAACTTGAGAGGCAGCCATGTCTTACCCAAATACTTCCAGCTAGCTTGAGTTATGTTGAAAGGTTGCCTTGGCTTTCAAAAAGAGTGTTTGAAACTCACAAAGTGACCGAAAGGCCAAATTGTTGCTGAATAATAGGGTGAGAGATTCTAGTAGACGTTGTCAAGAGTATGCTCAGGGGATACTGTGGCCATGAGGCCCCAGGGAGCTCATAGCCTCAACAGTTTAATTGCTTCATAGTTCTCTCCTCCAAAGACTTTTCATCCTAGTCTTCTACGAATCACCAAGTTCTCAAAATTAATCCATTTTGAACAAAACCCCCAAGCAGAAATCCTCTCCAAACTTACTAGCTGTTCTTGAAACGTATGTAGGTGTTAAAAGCTCTCAAATGAACTGTCTTTGGCTTTGGTACACACAAAAGGCAGAAATTACTCTCAAACCATTGAAATGAACATGTGATCTTGATTTAACTCAAGAAAATGAGACCCAAGATTCTTATTTTTTTTTTTTTTCTTGCAGCTAAAGTTCTTTTCAATTTTATTTCTAGCTATTTTCAGGGTGAATACTCAAAAAGGCTGTAGTATAAAAATAATATTTGACTCCATAAATAAATGTACAATCTATGTATATAGGTATAAAATCATGTGGACACATTTGTGTATGTACATACATATATGAATATAATTGTACATATGCATAGATATTTTCCAGATGAAAATTTGAGTTTACTTGATTGTAAGTTGTTTTTCTTGTACAATTTCTATTTCTCAGACATAGTGCTTGTTTTTGAGGATTCTGTATTCAATCAAGCTAAGTAATTAGCTTCATTTGTTGGTACTGACACTTTCTACTTCTCCGAATTATTGGTTTGGAGTCTGCTGACCTATACCATCTAAAGATTAGAAGTGTATGGAAATAGAATGTATTTAAAATTCATTTCTTGTCTTTTAGGTCTTAGGTGCATGATTTAATCTTCTGAGATTAGGCTTTGAGAATATGCCTAATATTGTCTTATTAATATCTAAATTGCTGGTGGTGAAAATTTGATAACTAAGCATATATTTAGGTTAATTATCTCCAAATGTTTTGGATTGCTTCATCATTAAAAAAAAAATCTTTAGCATGTATAAACACACACACACACACACACACACATTAAACTAAATTATCAATATTATAAGATATATAAAAATAGAAATTTAAAAATTACGACATATGTAATATTGCATAAACAATTTTATTATGTTCAATGGCATAAAACATTTTGTTCCCATTAAAATATTATTAACAGTTATATAAGTCTGTGGATATCTGTCTCCTCTGCAGTAAGAATATTGAGTCCTGGTCAGCTTATCACAATAAAGTTTGCTTTTTGCTTATTTTAGAGTCCAAAGTGGGCTGTACTTTGGTGGGTTATTGTCTCATGCAACTCCTGGATGAGTCCATCTTGTATTGCTGCCACATGCAGCCTCCAAAGTCACTTAGAGAAAGGGAAATAAAATTTAAAAAGTTGCACAAGAAGTTTTAAGAGCCAAACTCCAAAGTGCTGCAAAACTCTTCAGCTTACATTTTATTAGCCAGAATGCAGTCAAATGACCCAGATTTGACTGCAGTGAGTCTGGGAAATGAAGTTGTGTGCATCCAGTAAAGGAAACAATGTAAACTCCTAGCATGGTTCCTGCCATAAAAATATTTAATATTAGTGCATTATTACTTAATTAACTTGGTGAGAGTGAGGCAAATTATTAAGTTTAGTGTATTATAAAATATTGGAATAACATATTATATTACAGAAATTTGAAGATCCAGTTTTAAATTTATTTCAAAACTGGCCTTTAGGTCTATGATTGCTGAAAAAGTTACTTCACAAAGATAGGTAGATTTAAGTCAGAGATGAAAATTTGTAAATATAGTTTTGTGTTTCATGGGTCTTAAACTCTCTTGCCCTTGAAGGAAATGAGTGTATTTCATATTTTGATCACAGTGTTGTCTAGTTTTCCTTGCAGGCATTTTTCTAAAGCAGGAAATATAAGTGCTTCTCTAATTATTTCTGTCTTTAGCTATTAAGGAATCTCACAAGTGGTTCCTAAGCGTTTATTTTACCTTAAGGAGAATTTTGAGAAGCATTTGCTTTAGTACTAGCTAAAAGCATCATTGGCGACATGAGACAGCCATGTCTTAGTCATGATAGCGCCTTGTTATTATCCAATTCTAAGTCACCAAGGTGCAATGAGGCCTTAAGAGGAGGCTCTCAATGAATGCAAACAGATGCAAATTCATATTTTATAGTCTTTGAAATCATTCCAAATATTTTCAGGTTCATAGCTTATTTTTAGCTTGCAACATGGCTGAAGGAACTTGCTATAGTACAATAGCGTGTCCGTGATGTTAGCTTTGTTGCACTGACATTGTTAATATTATCCTCAACTTGAAATTTCTCCGTAGGAATATTTTAAGCCACTGACTTATTTTATTAACATTCTGTTGTTTATAACTGGATGATACAATTTGTAAGTTCATTTAAGTGAGTACAATAAACTATAGATTATCACAATAAGCCTGAAGAGAAAAAAGAGAGAAGTTTCACTACCAGCTCCTCCCCATTTGGAACACCCTTTGCACTGAGTGAGTGAACTGTGAACCACCATCTGACATGTGGTGGGAGTCAGGCCTCCCATGTCCATCTGTGTTTTAAAGGTTTGTTCAAACATTATAGTTTGAATAAATACAAATATAAATTGTATTATTTTCTTCCTTCAGCTCAAGGAAGTATCCTAAGCATTCCTTGAGTATATACACCCTACAATTTGGGATTCAGCTTTAAGAACCAATTGATGGGCACCTCCCCCAAAGGACAAAATTTGTTACAATGATTGAATCCCAAGGTTTTTGGTAGAAAATCTTGGGGAAAAAATTGCCTTTCCTACATGCAGATTTTAGTTTTCCCATTTAGTGTTATGGTAGTCCATCTTATCCACAGTTTCAGGTACCCACAGTCAATTGCAGGATGAAATATCAAATGGAAAATTCTAGAAAAAAGCAATTCATGAGTTTTAAACTGCATACCCTCCCACTCCAATCCACCTGGGATGTGAACATCCCTTTGTTGGCATATCTACATAGAAGAATCTAGTCACCCCTAGTCACTTAGTAACCCTTTGTTTATCAGATTGACCATTGGAGCATCACTGTACTGGTGTTTAAGCAAATCTCATGTAGTGGCCTAATGCCACATCACAATGCCTTATGATTGCCTCACAACTTCTCATTATGTGAGCATGGCACTACTTCAAGGGAGAAAGAGACCATTTTCACATACAGCACACAGATATGATAGTTACATTATTTTTGATCATCACTTACTGTGTCTAATTTATAAATTAGATTTTATCATAGGTATATGTGTCTAGGAAAAAGCATACTATTTAGAAAATTTAATACCATTAGCAGTTTCAGACCTTCACTGGGGTCTTAGAATGTTTTCTCTACAGATAAGAGGGGAATACTGTACATTCATTTTATTGTATATCAAAATCTCTCAGTGTTTAAGTTTTCTAAACTGTTAAATTGGCCCTGGATAGTAGTCTGGGCATTTAAAAAAGTTATGGGAAGTCTGGGGGTGGGATTGAAGGTAAGCCAGGGCTTTGGAGCATGCTGTGGGTATTATTAGTAATGCTAATTTTTGCTCCAGTACCAAAAAAAGAATTGATTCAACTTTTGACTGTCATTCACTGGCAAAGTTTTATAACCAATGCAGGTGAGGTCCTGTGTTTTAATGTTCATCCTTGTTGAAACAGTAAAATATAGCAGGGTGCGGTGGCACATGCCTGTAATCCCAGCAGCTTGGGAGGCTGAGGCAGGAGGATCATAAATTCAAGGCTGGCCTCAGCAACTTAGCTTAAAATACTAAGTCTTAGCCTTAGTATTTTAAGGAAAACCTGCCTTAAAATACAAAATAAAAAGGACTGGGATGCAGCTCAGTGGTAAAGTACCTCTGGTTTTGATCTCTAGTACAAAAAAAAAACAGTAAAAAATAACATTAATATTGTTCATGTATACAGGGAATTTACTAAATTTGTGTTTAGGTTCTATAACACTTTGGGTAAATGTTATTGTAAATATTAAATATATTGTAGTGATTAAGACTAGAGGCTTTGAAACTAGAATTTATGGGTTTGAATATAGGTCCTCCTATTTAATATGTGCATAGCATTTGCAATCCATTTACTGTCCTTCAGATTCAGTTTTCCAACTCATAAATTAGTTTTGAGGATGAAACAGATTAATACACAAGCAAGCCTGAGTATGATGCTTAACATATAATTTATGTCCAAAGTTACTTTTATTACCGAGATTAGTGAGTAGCACAAATTTGGTCTATGATTAGCACACATGGTATAGAATATATATATGTACATATATATGCAAACTTTATTCTACTAAATTTTTTAAATTTTCTCAATTCTTTCTTAGGCTATTTATACTGAAATTTTCTATCTGCCCTAATAATAGCCACTGTCTCTCTTATTCTACATAAATCCAAGTAAGGGTATGAATGTCAGAGGATGGGTTTCCTTTAAGTATTTAGAAGGGTCTGGTAAGACCTTGAAGTTTTTTGTTTTTATGTGATATTGTTTATGTATTTTATATGTTTATTTTTATTACAATATTCCAACATAATTTTTCAGTGATCCATTGATGCAACATTTCCTAATTTTCATGCAGAATATGAAAAGAAAATGTAAGAACAAAAATATTCTCCCATTTGTATCTCAGTCTGGCTTATGACTCATGGCCAGGTTTGAAGCCAAAAAAGAAAAGAAAAATAAGCAAAGAACTGAATTCATACTTGGACTGTCACTTCAGAGTGTGTCGTGAGGTCTCACAATTTCTTAGGTTATATTATTTACTCTGCTCTAGTGTCTCCACGATTCATGTGCTTCTCAGGAAGAACTTATGGATGGAGAGGGTTCTGGCCCATCTCAGATGCATCTTTGTTTATAATGATTGATTCCAAGTACCAAATACAGATTGAGCACTTACCATATGACTTAGAGGATGCTAATTGATGGGACACAAAATGAGGGACCCAAGACTAGGTCTGCCTTTCGAAGTGTCAAATTGCAACCGCAGAGGGAGGAAAGGAAGGCAGGAGAAAGAGGCAGGAAGAAGGGGTAATGGAGGGACGGGGTCCTATAGGCTTCCATGTAGTTGAACATCAGAACATATTACCTGCATCAGAAGAAGATGGGATACATGCTGAAGAGTTTACATATCTCATAGCATGTAGGAGTCTTTTCTTGAACATACCTGCAGAATAATTTCTTGCTCCATTTTGAAATGTATACAGGGCTTTCTGTTTCTCCTTTCTTTAGTTTTCAAATGAAGCTTTTTTTTTTTTAACTCCTAAAGATGTGATACTACAGATAAAGATTCTACTCACTGGCTTCCAATTAAGCCTATGTAGTTTTATACACAGAATAAAGTTCCACACCTCCCCTAGCTCTTCCCACTAAAGGAAAGAGGTGCTGCCTCTTCCCTTCCTGCCTTCTTTTGAATTATTTGAATAATTCAATAGCGTATATTTTCCCTTTTTTATTGTTTGCTATGATATTATATCCTTAACTTTGTAGTCTAACTTAGTATTAATGTTGTGTTAACTTCACATAAATTATAAAAGTATCTTGTAACTGTATCTTACATTTATATACATTTATGAATCATTTACCCTCATATACCATTTTTGTTATAGCTTTCATTTCTTTAACGTGTACCTACCTCAAGTTGCCAGAATATAATATTATACTTTTCATTAAAAATGTTATTTAAAATAAATAAAGAATAAATTGTACTCATTTATATTTTCTCAGCTATTTACCATTGCTGATGTTTTTTTTAAAATTTTTTCTTGAAAAATATTTTCCACTTGGTGTTACTTCCATTTGGCCTGAAGAAATTCTGGATCATTTGCTGATGTGAACTTTTCTTAGTTTTCTTTTATCAGAAAATTGTTTTTTGGACCTTTACTTTTGAAAGTCATTTTAGCTGGATACTAAATTTTGCATTGATATTTTTTCTTTCAACATTTCAAAAGTGTTCCATTGTCTTCTTTCTTCTCTTGAAATGTCAGTGATAATTTCAAATCATTGTTTTCCTATATTTGGTGTGGCTTTTTATCTAGCTCCTTTTAAGTTCTTTTTTTCATCCTTGGTTTTCAGTATATTGACTATGAAGGGCCAAGGTATTTTCTTTACACTTTCCTGATTAGAATTCATGAATGTGAAATTTGTTATTCAACAAATTGGAAAATGTTCAGCCATTTTCCAAAAATATTTTTTCTCCTTTTCTTCCTTGTAGACTTAAAGAGATATTCATGAGACCTTGGGTTTAGTCCCTGAAACTATTAATTGTGTTTCTTTTTAACTATTCTCTTTTCTGTTCGTCAGACTGGGTAATTTCAAATACTTCAACTCTTTTCCCTGTTATTTCCATTTGCTCAGTGAATTTATTCATATCAGGTACTATAATTTTTAGTCCTCTAATTTTCCACTTGATTCTTCTTTTACTTTCTATCTTTTGTGTAGTTTCTGTTTCTTTCCTGAGACTTACCAAATGTCTTTCATTGCAAGTATGTCTTCTTGTTTCCTTTACATTATTGATTATAACAATTGCTTTGAAATGATTTTCAGTAACTGAGTTATTTCATTATTTCTCTTTCTTTTGAAAATAAGTCACATTTTTCAGTCCTTAATTTGTTGAGTCATTTTGGAGATGTGTGACATTCTGGAGATTTTTATTGTTATAAAATGATAATATTAGATGACTCGAAGAGTCTTTATTCTTCTCTGAAGGGGTAATTAACATTGATGGAACCAAACTGCAATCTCCATTTCTTCAATAGTAGCTCAAACTCAGTTACATTTTCTTCTGTAGGCTATTTAATATGTGTTTGAGAGATTAACCTTATATTTAGGCAAGTCTTATGCACTGAATATGGCCCTTCCTTTTTTTCTTTCTAGCATTTTCTCTTCAGTCTCCAGTAGCCATAGTTGCTTAGATTCTATTTTGGGGGCAAGGAAAGATGTAATGTCTCTTCCCAAGTTTCAGTCACTTTATGACATTCCAACTGCAGCTTATTCTTGGGTGATTTTGAAAAGAAAATTCAATCTGTATCATTCACTTATTTCACGTAAACATTAACCTCCAGAATTGTTTTGCTTTTCTTCATATTCCTTTGAATTCAGGTAGTTGTTATTTGTCTGCCTTTTTATTTTGTTTGCTTCCTTCTGTATTTACTCCAGAAGTTGTAGTCATTATTTTTAAGTTATTTCACAGCTTAGTTCATTTAAATTTAATAATTTGTATGGTTGAGTTTTAATCTACTCTGCACAATGCAAAGCAAATTGTTTTACCTCTCTGACTACAATTCATTTTCTTAAAAATCTCAACTTTCTTGAATTCTGGAATTTCAGCTTAAATACCACTTCTGAAGAAAGATCAGCCACCATCTCATGTTCAGGAAAGTATGTGTACTACTTTATGAATAGTATTTTCTCCTAGACAGTCATTAACCTCAGACTGTAATTTTTTATTAATTAATGTATTTACTCTTTCAATGTCTTCTTTCTCCTTTATACTGCAATATATCAAGGGCACATTAAATGAATTTTTAAACTTCTTTAGGTATAGTGTCTACTCTAGTGTCATGACATAAAAATAATTGTCACAGTGGATTGCATATGTTTGAATGGTGCACACATTTCTCCAGGTATCTCTGTTTGGTGTTTACAACAACTCTGTCAAGCAGGTATGATTATTTTCATGCTGAACTTACAGGTGAGGAAAGCAATGAAGGGGCAAAATATTAGTAACTCCATTCAACATAAATTATAGAATACATTGAAGTACAGGTAATTTAGTTCACTACTTTTACTTGCTTCTTAGAAATACTCTATACTGATGAATATAAATTAATAAAATAATGAATAAAACACTAATATTTTTATTGTATGCCAAATAGTTCACATGAAATCATCTGACTGAATTATCTCAGCCATGACATGACATCAAAGCCCTATTATTTCTATCTAATGATGAAGTGTTACTAAATGATTGGACTAAAGACATTTAGCAAATTTGTGTAAAGGTCTGAACTTAAATACATACCTTCATAGCTAATTTTCTTCACAAAATTTTTGAGAGGATGAAATGAAGATTGTGAAAGTTCTTTGCTAAATACAGAATGACCTCCAATAGAGAATCTATTAGAACAGTGTCCCAGATGGTCCATGGTGGGAGGAAATATAACCCCCCACTATTCACATCCTCCCTCCACTGTCCCATTCTTCAGAGCAACACTTTGCAATTCACAGAGGGTTGTGATCTACTTAACTTCCTCTCTACTCAGACCTTTCTTTTGTGGCATGTTTGACCAATGGGATAATAAACAAGGCATAAAGGTTTATTGGGACTTACCTGGTGGTACCACTTGGACATATTTTAGCTGTCACTGCCTGACCAAGTCTGAGTAAAGCTGTGAAATAATGTAGACATGTGACCTGGAACCCATGAACCTTGAACAGATCACCAGACCTGTAAATGATGCCATGACGACCTTCCAGCTCCAGCTGAGCTGCAGAGTGATCCCTGACTGGAAATGTTTGGTCAAGGCAAACAGTCAAAAGGAATAATACATTGTGTCGTTTAAGCCAAATGCTTTGAGGTGATTGTTCCTGAGTCAGAATTAACAGATAGTGCTTACCTCTGGCATACCATAATATTCTTTTTTGCTTTATAACCCTAGATCCATGTTCTATGCTATGGTTGTATTGGAAGAGAAATTGGTAATAGTTAATACAAAATGACTTGGATTACAAGAAGCCCAATACTAGGTAGTAACCCAATTCACTTGTATTTAGAGGGAGGTAGATAGGAAATGAATTGTGGCTAAACACAGTCCACCCTTAATTGCAAATATTCATGTTTTAGATAAGACCTTTTTCAATTAATTATATTTTCCTGGAAAATTGTTTTAGAGGTTCTTTTATGCAATTATCTAAATACACTGTCCTTCTCTTCTGTAAGACATCTTGGAAAGGACATTGATTACTTCTCCTACTAAACTTTGTCAATGTTACCTTCATTTAAGGAAAGGATGAAGAGTACTTCAAAGTTTTGTCCAGATCATTTCATCTAAACCTCTTTGACCATGAAACCTCTCATGTACATGCAAATATTTGTTGCTACTTATAACTGTAGATAGAATCTATTTACTAAATTCAAGCATTGCCAAGAAGATGGTGGTGAGCTCACCGATTCAAACATATGGCTGACTGTCATCAATCAGGAATAAATTGGATATTTTTTATCATAAAGCAAACAGAAGTCCCTTTAAAATACACAATACTTAATGAGTTATAGAGCTCATATTTGTCATGTTATGGAAGAACTCATTTAGATACCAAATGCCAGACTTCCTTTTTTTTTTTTTTTTTTTGACAATACAGCCCAGCCGTCTGTCTTTAGCCAAATAACATTTGCCAGGCACATGGAAAGAACACAAGGTTTAGATTCAAAAGAATTCTATTTGAATCTCAGTGCTATAATTATTTGTCCATGTTTTATATGCTAATTAGACTAGTTCATATATTTATGAATAAATGTCTTTATCTCTAAATAGTATTTACTGAAACTTCATTTGCTAGGCACTGGACATCATGCTTTACATGGGACATCTCATTAATTGTCACAAAAACCTTGAAAGAAAACCCTTTCAAAACTCCAATTTTATGTACAAGGAAATTAAGGTTTGGAGAATTTAAGTAACTTTATCAAAGGTGTGAAATCCTGTGAATTGTAGAATAAGGATTCTAGACTGACTCCAGATCCTGAACTTGTGATTATTCTTCCATTGTCCTCTCCATACTACCTCCATCTCGGTTCTCTTGGGAATCCTCTTCCTTTCCAATATCAAAGGATTATAATAGGGATAAAATAAAGAAGCACATGCAAGAGTTTATGTACTTTAAAGCACTACATTATTAATATTCATTCAAAAAGTAATTAAAAGCAGCAACCAAGCAAGTAACAGTTGCCAGACTGGATTTCAACCAAGCCTGGGTATGCATATGGCTGTGCATGGATAGGGAATGTGTAATAAAAGTCAGAATTGACACCAAAGTCAAAAAGTTAGCAATGTATCCAAAACATTTTTGTTGCTTTTAATAACTCTGTCAATCATCTGTGAATGTATATAAATAATTTTGAATTAGTATGTGTATCTTCATCCTGTACTTCTGGGGTAACAAGTTCCATATGTTTATTCTCAACTGAGTTGTCTTTTTGTTTGTGGCTTAAAGTCTCATGTTTCAAAGATTGTTTCTTGTATTCAGAGATTTTATGAATGAATTTATATTCAACTCATTTGGACCTTTCATGATCGCATGAGCTTCAATTATATCTTTGCAAGTCTTTATCTTCCCACATTCCCAATCTGTAGCATCGGAATATTTTTCAGAATTGTTTTAGAAACATTAGGTGTTGTCGCTGTGATGCCAAACATCTGGCTGAGGATGGAGTAAGGGGAGCATCAGGATGTATTCCTATATCCAGATGTTTGGCATTAGTTAACTAAGTTTCTTATTCTCCTCTAGATGTTGAGAGGCAGGGAGTATGTCACAGGACCTTCCTTCTTCTAATGAGTAGTGGGTAGTACAAGAAGGTAATGAGTCTTAGAAATGATAAGTCAGAGCATCATGGTGTCAGCACATCCAGAAAGGTGACTGGATTCGGTGCCTATTCTCTGACTCTAACACACTAAAATGATTTCCCTCCAGTGACTTGCAATGGCAGGGAAATCAAAGTGAGGTTCCAAAAGGAAGCCTCCAGGAGCATTTAGTAAGCAGCTGAGGACTTTGTTGCTATTGTGGAGATTTCAAGTTAGGACATCCTGTGGTTTGGTATGGATTAGAGAACATGGCCAGGAAAGAAATATTAAGGAAGTGCTCTCTAAAACTCTTTCCTCAAATGAGGCCATAATTGTTTAACTTGTAAACAGTCACAGTACTTCCATAGTACACTTCACAAGACATCCTACAAGATAAATTAGTTACAACATTTGGATAATGAAAGAAAAGGACCATTATAATATTACATACAGTGAGCAAAGTACTGCAGTTTCTAATTAAGTGCCCAAGTCTGCTGTACAATGAACTATTTGTTGAACTTCTAAAATATAATTTTCAATCTTTGAATAAATGACTTAGGGCCATGCAGCAAAAACAGAGACAATTATTTGAGGACACATGGCTTGCATTATCTTTTCCTAAATCTCTTTCCTACCTCCATAGACTGGGCTTAACTGTATGGTACAGCTGGAAGCAAGGGTCCAGGTGGCTTGGCAGGAAAGACCCTGATCTACCTTAGCTGGCAGTAAGCCAATTGTCATCCTAATAGAAATCCTAAACCTAGATTAGCTGTTGTGTGGGAGGCAGTGCCCTCTGATTTTGAAATATTTTAGACAGCAAGGACAAAGAAATCCCAGTAGGGCCCAGGCAACTATACAACATTTTAAGAAGGGTTTCCAGGGTCATGTTGTGCAACTACTACTTCCTGGACTTCACCTTCAGGGAGAAATTGAAAACTATCTCATGCATGAATATGTAACATAAGGACAAGGGAACAAATGCTGGCATGTTTGTGTATGTTTTGACTTCTTTAGCATTTTTAAGTTGTCTGAAGTTCCCTTATACTTAGAGTTGACCAAACAACAGCTTTTTGGTACTAAAAAAAAAAAAAAAGTAGTCTTAAAGTTCTGCAAAAGAGGCTCAACAGGGTTTTGGACCTTGAACCTCTCTTACAAAACAATTTGATGAGTCAAGTATAAATGAATCAGATACATAGAAGCCAAATTTTTCATGACAAACATGAGCTAAATAATAAGGACTGGGGATTGGGAGGTTGAAGAAAGAGGTGGGAGGTCTTGGGAAAATGTATTGAATTTGCTGATGATAAAGGGTTATACAAAGGTTTCCTGATACATGGATGAAACTAGAATTGGATTCACTCAACACTTCTATTCCAGCAGGAAATCTGGAGGTAATATTTGGTTTGACTTCTCTTTAGTATTTGCCCAAAGCAACTCTGATATCACAAACTCCTATGATGCAGTTCTGCGTGGCAATTGATTCTACCCATATCCTGACTGCCTTTTCTTCTTCTCCTCCTCCTCCTCCTCCCCTTGCTCCTCCTCCCCATCCTCCTTCTCCTGGTCTTCTTCTTCCTCTTCCTCTTCCTCCTCTGCCGCTGATGCTGACGCCGCCACTGCTTCTTCTTCTTCTTCTTCTTCTTCTTCTTCTTCTTCTTCTTCCTCTTCCTCTTCCTCTTCTTCCTTCTTCTTCTTCTTCTTGCTCACCCTCCTCCTCTTCCTTTTCCTCCTCCTCCTCCTTCTTCTCACAAAAACTATGACTTTCTTGCATAATAAACATGACCAGTTACATTTAGAATTCAGAAGGTACAGGTAAGGATGTCATAAAGGATGTTCTATGGAAGAGACTTAAAATTAGTTTAAAGAATACAGAGGATTTAGCCATTCATGGAAACAGGGTGAAGTCAAACAGAGAAAAATGTTTCAAAGTATGATAAAACTATGTATTCTATTCAAAAAACTACAAATATTCTGGAATGACAAATCGTTGAACTTGAAAGGAAGTGGAAGGGGATGCAGACAGAAAGGAATGTAGAGCACAGACCTGGCAGCATTTTGAGGATGATGATTACCCTTCGGAAGACTGTAATGAGGAGGAGGAGAGATGGTGCTAAAAACCATGCTAGCTAGATAGAGTGAAGTCTTAAAACGGGTGAAAAGGCTTGAGTGATGTTGCAACATCCAAGGAAAAGCTGGCAAAGGTCTGAAAAACTGGCCACAGAAGTGGGATGGTGAGATGAGGAGTTAAGTAAAGTGAGTCTCCAGTTGCAGTGCTAAGAGATACACTCCTTGGAAGGAGTGTGGAGCTTTCCAATAAGCACAGAATCTGGAACACAGATTTGGGATATAGAAGGCTCCATTGCTTAATTGCCGAGTGAGCATAGCTTACTCACTAATCACTCTTTCTCTTGGTTTCCCTATCTGTCAAATGGGAATTAAAGAATAACTAACTCACAGGGTTGCTGAATGAACAACAAACTCACATACTAACTAGGTGTTTAAAAGAATGTCCGGCAAAGAATAAGCACTGAATTATTGGTACTATACACAGATAATGCCAAGCTCTTCATGTGAACTCTCTTAGTTAATCTTTCTTTAAATTTAGTTTTTCTGGTGTTTGCAATTGAATGTGTGACTTTGCGCATGCTGAGCTTGCACTCTAATACTGAGCAACAGCCCCCTGCACTCATAGTTTGTCTTTAAAATAACACCATGACAGGGTCACTGTCATGCTTAGCTGTCATGCTTAGTTGACAGATAAGGATGCTGCTGCTTGGATAGTTGAAAGACTTTTCTACAATCACATAGAGAGAAAGGATAAGAGGTGGTGTATGAATCCAAAGTCCCTGTTCTTAACATTCTACTGTAAGTTTTTCGGAAGTTCAGGCTTTGTTGTCTTTAAATAAAGACTATTATGAATTTAAGGAAGAAATGTGGGTTCAACATACAGTACATGATGCATTTTCCTCTTGTTTGTGTCCTGGAAAGCATTCATTTAGCCACTACCCCACTGGGGGCTGCTTGATACAGCAGAAAGCAGAGAAGTCAGAATTTACAACACATGTTTTAAATAGCAACCCCTCAGTTTGTGAATATTACCTTGAGAAATACCTTTAACTTGTGGTTGCAGATGGAAGATAATGGACTTGACGAACACTCTTTTTAAGTGACACCGTGCTGCACAAGCATTAATTAATGACCAATTCCTTGAAATGCGTTTTCCATGATCGTGACTCCCTTTTTGTCAACCACTAATTTGCAAATGCAAATCATGCCTTTCCAATGTGATTAACTTTTCTTTTAAAAGAATACCTTTGTTACTTTTTATTGTATAAAAATATAAGGAGGTAAAACCACATTGTCTCTTATCTCATTCTAGCCAGTTCTACTTTAGCATGACTCAAGCATTATTTTAAGTCATTTTTAGCATAAACTAATGCTCCCACAAGGCAAGAGGAGACAGAAATCAGAATTTCTTAAATTAGGGTTTTTGATTCTCTAGGAATCCTTGTGCATATTCCTAAGGGTCTATGAACATTATCTGTTTCGGGATTTCATATAGAGGGCAATCTAAAAATATTTACATAAGCTCATTTTTGATAACTGATGGCAACCTCACCATCATTAATTGCCTGGTATTGGGAGATCTTAACAGTGTTTTGATTTTGATTTTGATGTCCCCAAGTAGTGCTATTTTAGCCTGGGCTGAAGTGAAAAAGAAATGGAGGCAGAATTACTATGTAAATGGTGAATTCCTGCTAAGCAAGGACCAAATGACATCATGTTATGGTTTGGCAGGAGTTGGAACAGAGAAGACTGGTGGAAAAATTGATGGATCTCATGGCACACAGATGTCGGGGCAGGATGACCACAAAGGAACTTGAACCCTCGCAGTGACTGCCATGTTCATTTGCAAGTGGTTTTTAGTTTTCAGAAAAGAACAACATTCATCACATTAAATAAATGTTACAAAACTAAATTTTACTGGGTTGCATCTTTTGTCTGCCTTTAATTAGCAAATGTGCTTGGATTTCACAGCTGAAATGATTTACATGCGCAAGAAGTTATAAGTAGGTTTAGATTTCAACATATTTTAGCAATATTCTAATAAAAATCATTTAAAGAAACATTGGCATTAAAAATAATTTTTGTTTCTTTTGAAAGAAACATATCTGTCCATGGTTCAGGTTTTAAAAACTATAACATGATAGATGTGAACACAGGTTTTGGCAGCAGATAGAATTAGATAGAGGACTCCAATTTTTTCATTCCCTGACTGTGTCAACTTGGGTGAGTTGCTGGACTCTTCTAAGCCTAGGTTTTCTCTTCTCTTGTTCGTATGTCAGAAATGTTTGAAGTACTGAATCTATAAAAACTCTTACTGTTAAAGAAATCCTATGAGGTAGAAACTAACAATTTGTGTTTACAGACTAGGAATTGAGACATTGAGAAATTTAGCAATCTGTGTAGTCACAGCTAGTAGAACATGGAGCTGGCTAATTTGACTCCAGAGATCACTCTCAAGCCCTTTACCACATGATCATTCAAACATCTACCACAATTTTCTCCATATCTTTACAGCATTTATTTTTACACACAGCTTCCCAAGATTAGTTTCTGATCTCTGACATGCATATTTAAAATTGCCCTTTTACCAACTGAGGAATCACATTTGGGGCAAGGTTGAACAATTTCCAAAAATAATCAGACCTAACTGTGCAAAATAAAGACTAATTCTAGTTGAGTATGTACTTTATGTCAGGCACTGTACTTAGCAATTTATGTGGTTATGTCATTTAATCATTAAATAACACAGATAAAAAGAAAAACAGCCATTTAGAAAAAAAATCAAGCTCTAGTCTGAAATTAAGTGGAATATATCTAGGGTGCATATTTTAATATAATGCCATGTATATATATGAAACAGTCTATATTTTTCCTTCACATTACATGACTATGGTCAAAATAGGTGAAAGAATGGTTTTCAGATATAAAACAGGCAGCATAGGACATAATCTCTAGAATAAGAGAGAAAAAGAAGATGACCCTTATGTTGCCCTAATGTAGGGGAGAGTTTCTGGGTCATATTCAGGGAGAAGTGATGCCCCAATGTCTCCTTGAGTTGAGTACAGTACAGAAAGGCTAAGGGACCTAAAATTTGCAGGCAGAATACCAATGAGAAGAGAGTTGCAAAGGAAGAGGGAGAATTCCAGAAATTTTCAAAGAGATTTTTGAGTCTTGTGTTTAGTACTCGTGACTGTTTGAGTATAAGGAAAACACTAGCATCTGAGGCAAGAACCACAGATAAAAAGAAAAAAAGAATGCCCCTGGAGCTCATATGATGTCAAGGATATTTCAAGTTTTTAATAGCCATGGTAGAAAAGCAATTTGTAATACAGTACTCAGGGTACTGGGTAGGGTAGTCTTAGTAGTCGGGCAAAATTACCCATGGGCCTCAGACTACTGTGGTTCTCCTTAAAAAAGAATTGAAATGTTCCCAAGTAACTCAACTATGCCCCAGCATGAAGCTCAGGGATGTTGAAGCAAATGCCAAACTGTCTAGCAGTGAGCAAGTAAAATTTATAAATAAAATTGGCAGACAGCCTAAGAAGCAGAAAAATAAAACCCGTAACAAGAAGACAAATTCAGTTAATAGAAACATCCTCAGAAATTATACACATAATAAAATTGGTAGATAGGGATATTAAAAATTTATTATAAACATATATCAAATATTCAAGAAAGTAGTGGAAAATAGGAGCATGTAAAGGAGACACATCAGTGATATAAGGGACCTAATGAGAATTCTAGAGATAAAAACTACAGTGACTAAGATGAAAAATACATAGATGAGATTCAGTAGTTTAAACCTATTAGTCTATTCTCTGCTGCTATAACAAAATACCTGAAGCTGGGTAATGTTTTCAGATAAGAGGTGTATTTAGCTTACAGTTCTGGAGGTCCACAAACATGGTGTGAGCATCAACTTGGCTCTGGTGAGTACCCCCTCTGACTGCATTATAACATGACTGATGACATCAAAGAGGAAATATAGGAAAGAGTGAAAGAACACATGGCAAGGAGACTGAGGAGGGGCCAGCTTTGCTCCTTTGACAACAGTTTTCTCTCAGGGAGACTACCTCATTCTGCAAGACCAGCAGTACTACCTTCCAAAGGCAGTAGCCCCAGTAACCTTACACTAGGCCTAGTTCTTAAAGGTTCTACTACCTCTCACATTGCCACACAGAGAAGCAAACTTGGGGAATAAGCTCAAACACTATCCAAATCATAGCAGTACTGTAAAGAAAAGATTAATCCCTATGAAGATACAGCTAGAAACTGTCCAAAACACAAAGAGAAATCCCTAATCACAAAGAAATATAACAGCTGCAGTGAATTGTGGGACAAGTTAATTGTTGTCCCTAAAGTGGAAGAGATAGAGGAAGAGACTAGAAAAATTATTTGAATCATGATGGCTAAGTTTTTTTCAAAATGTTACGAACAGTAAAAATACAGATATAAGAAATTCAATAAACACTTTTAAGAAATCCCCTTTTAAGAAAATAAGGAAAACTACTTCAAAGCCCCTCACAATCAAATGGCTTAAAATAAATTATAAATAGAAAGTCTTAAAATCAGTGGTTTGGGGAGACATAGAGCATACAGTAGATGAAGATAAAAATGGCAGCAGATTTTTGGTCAGAACTGATGCAAGTCTAAATATCTGTAGACATCCATGTAATAATTTTTGGAAATGAAGGGAGGTAAGACTTCCAGTCTGGGAAAAATAGCATAGACATGTCTCTCCCTGCTTTTCTCTGTTAAGCACAACCATAAATTCTGGAAATAATGCATGGGACCACCATGTAAGTTTTTCAGAGGTGGAAAGGATAGCACACTCTGGGTGGAGACCCAGCCCTAGAACAACACAGCAAGAGAATGAGGGTCTCATAACCCCACACCCAGCAGAAGAAGGTGACCCAAGCTGGGCATTTCACATCCCCAAATGTAGCAACAAAAGGTGGCCAGGTAGGCTTAGTTCTTCTCCAAGGAAATCAAAGTTCTTCCAACTACACCAGGTGAATCCGTCAGAACTGCAAAGAGAATAAATTGACAATTCACTGTCAATGCAGCCAAAGGAAACACACTCCTCCTACTGGACCTGAGACCTCCTCCCAAACCAGGGAAACCTTGCAGCCAGGCGTGTCAGCAATGGAGATTATGCCAGAACAGAAAGTCATCAATGGGGAAGTAATCTTCTTCCCTCACAGGCATGAAGAGTCAGCCAGAACAAGTATCCAGCTGGAAATGGATCTTAGTTTCTGCAGGACAGACTCCTTTCCCCCACCTAGGGGTACCAGATAGCCCAGCAGCAGTAACTCCTCCATAATAAGAACCTGCCAGGAGCCCCAGTGGACTAGATAAAGCAAGCAAACCAAAAAGCACCAGAAAGCTCTAAAAATTTTACTGCCCTTGGAATCACAGCTCATAAAAGTTGGCCAGAACATGGGCACTTAACTGAAACAGGGTAACTGATTGCTGAATAATTATTTTAAATAAGACCTATAGTCTCCTAACATAATAATCTAAATGACCAGGAAATTATCCATTATATCAAGACACCTAAAGTGCAAGAAGTAACATCAAGAATCAATAAATGGGATGGAACCAAACTAAAATGCTTCTTTGCAGCAAAGGAAACAATAAAGAACATGAAGAGAGAGCCTAAAGAATGGGAGAAAATCTTTACCACCTGCACATCACATAGAGTATTCATCTCCAGGACATATGAAGAACTCAAAAAACTTAACATCAAAACAAAATAAAACAAATAACACAATCGATAAATGTGTGGAGGAACTGAATAGACACTTCTCAGAAGAAATACAATCCATCAACAAATGTATGAAAAAATGTTCAATAGAACTAGCAATTGGAGAAATTCAAATAAAAACTACAGTGAGATTTCATCTCACTCCTGTCAGGATGGTGATTACCAAAACTACAAGCAACAATAAATGTTGGTGAGTATGTAGAGGAAAAGGTACATTCATTCATACATTGCTTGCAGGACTGAAAATTGGTTCAACCACTACGAAAAGCAGTATGGAGATTCCTCAGAAAACTTGGAATGGAACCACCATTTGACCTAGTTATCCCACTGCTCAGTTTTTACCCAAAGGACATAAAAGTAGCATACTACAGTGATGCAGCCACTTTCATGTTTATAGCAGCTCAATTCACAATAGCTAAACTTTGGAACCAACCTTGGTGACATTCAACAGATGAATGGATAAAGAAAATGTGGTATATATACCCAATGAAATATTACTTAGCCTTATAGAAGAATGAAATTATGGCATTTGGAGATAAATGAATGTAGTTGGAGAATATAATGCTAAGCAAAGGCTGAATGTTTTTTCTGTTGTATGGATGCTAATTCACAATAAGGGTGAGGGATGTTAGGAAAGAATAGAGATACTTTGGATTACACAGAGGGGAGTGAAGGGAGGGGAAGGGTATGGGAGGAGGAAGAATAGTAAAATGAATTAGATGTTATTACCCAATATGCATATATGATTGCATGACTGTAATTCTATATCACATACAATCAGAAGAATGATAAATTATACTCCATTTATGTATGATGTGTCAAAATACATTCTATTGTCATTTATAACTAATTAGAACAAATTTAAAAAAGAAAGTAACCAGAGAGAAATAACTCACCATCAATATGGGAATATCAGTTCAAATGACAGCAAATCTCTCATCTGAATCCACAGAGCCCTAATGGAATCACAGTATTTTTCCCACTTTTGAAAAGAAATCCTCATATACTATGCATTTTTATCCAACATAACATATCCTCCAGCAATGAAAGGTAAAAAAAAATCATTCTCAGATGAAAGCAAACTAAAAGAATTTGTCATTAGCAGAGCTATATTTCAAAGTGACCAAAGAAAAATTTTCAAACAGAAAGGAAATGATAAAAGAAGTAACTGTGGAACATTTAGAATAAAGAACAACAGGAAAATCAGAAATATATGTAAATACAAGAGACTTCTCCTCAAAAATTTTCCAAATGATACATAATTAAGACTAAAATTATAGTTCCTTCAGACGCTCAAAATGGTGATACTTAAAATTGGGGGTAGGGGAGAGATAGGAATCTAACTATGAGAAAAATTTCCACACTTGAAATGGTAAAAAGTTGACACCAGACGTTATGATAAGTCACATAAGCAAATTGAAATATTAAAAGCAACTACTCAGGAAAAACTAGAAAATAATAGGTCAAGAGGGATTCATCAAAAGATATTAGGTAACTCAGAGGAAGGCAAAAGATGCCTGTAGAGGAATGAGAAACAGAGAAAACAGGTAGTGAAAGAGCAGACATAAGCCCTGCCAGTCAATATAAATGCACATAGTCTAAATATGTCAATTATAAGGCAGAGGAAAGTGGACAGGAAGAATGAGGAAAATACCTTGACCCAACTATATTCTGTTTAAAAGAATCACATTTCAATTCAATGACACAGGGTGGGGTGAAGGTAAATGATAGATGGAAAAAGATACTCCAAGAAAACAATCCAAAAACCAGCATGGCTCCAGTCAGATCAGGTAAGGCAGACTTTAGAGCTAAGGTAATGCAATACTCAAAAGTGCCACTGCACAACAATAACAGGGAAAATCCACAGTCATAACTACCATAATTATATGGATGAAAAGATAGACCCTCAGAGTACAGGAACAATCAGTTGCTCTCCTCTCACAGTGGGGCTACGTTCTGATAAGCCCACTGCAAGTTGAAAATAATGTGAGTTGAAAATACATTCAGTAAGCCAATGATATTGAGAACAGGTGAACAATATCATCAATAAAAGAAACATCTGATCCAGAAGAGCCAATGGTACAATTATACTCTAAGTTTGAAGATCTGGGAGCCAGAAGAGTCAATGGTGCATATTTGGTTCCAAGTCCAAGTCTTAATTCCAAGACAGGAAAAGACCCATGTTCCATCTTGAAACTAATTAGGGTAGAGAAAGCACTTTTCTTTATTTAAACTTCTATTATACTCAAGCCTTCAATGAATTAGATGACTCCCCTCCTCATACACACATTGTGGAGGGCAGTCTTCTTTACTCACTCTACATATTCAACTATTAATATGATCCAGTATGCACTCACAGAAACACCCAGAAATAACTCTTAACCATATATGGTCATCCAGTGGCCCCTCCAAGTAGGTACAAAACATTACTCGTCACAGCGATCCTTTAGACTGCATTCATTCATATGTTCCTTCAGCCTGTAAGTCAAGTGCTAGACACTATTTCAAGATCAGGACTCAAGGAAAAAATAATGTCATATGGTCCTCAAAAATTTAAAGTCTACTGGAGATACTGATAGTAAACAACTATTATCTATAATATAATGCAAAGACTGTCCTCAGAAGGCAGTCTTGAATCCTTAAGGACTGAAACCTATAGTATTTGCATGTTTAAAATACAAAAGTCTTACTTTATAACAGAGCTAAGCTCAAGCTACATTTTTATAGATGATCTTGAAGTCCAAGGACAAAAATATTACCTAAAATCCATGAACTCTGGTTCTCTCTGTTGGAGTCCCTGATAAGGTGTATTCTACCAGGTGTGTCTCCTCACGTGTATTCCACTGGATGTGGCTCTGGTTACCTTTGAGGAAGAGGGAATCGGGGATGTTTGGAGAGGAAATTTGTTTCACACGTTCTCCACAAATGGTGTAATGGGAATGTGAAGCCAAGGTAATAAACTAAAGTTTAGTTCTTCCTTTCAAACAATAAAATGAAATGCCCACCTCATCTACAGAGCAATAAGCATAGTAGGAATGAAACAAATTGTATATGGGAGGGTTGGGGATTAAAATCTAATGGAAGGTGGGGGGAAACTGAGGCAATAATGGATCCTTTTCAGGAAATAAACTTTCTAGATCTCAGGCAAATGGATTATGTTCTCATTGCTCCATTTCAGCCCATATTGTGATAGTTTTGAAGGAAAAATAGATGACAGAAAATTTAAAAATGAACCAGACTGAGAGGTTGTAGTTTAGTATTCAAGAACGTAAATTCTAGATTCTGAAAGATATGAGCTCTTATTACTTTAATTAATCTGAATCTAAATAGATGTCTTTCTTTTTATATTGCTTGGCAGATAATAAACAGTAAATACTGCAAATTTATAATGGTAATTATTAGTAAGAGAAAAATGCATTTACCTTAATTCTATTGTTTTTATGGTAACACAGAAAATACATGAACACCACAGAGATGGGGAAAACAAATTGATAATGTAAAATGAGACTTCAGCATTTCAAAAAATTATTTTTCAATTATGAAAATGGACAAACTCCACCTTGGGTTTGATATATTTTAAAAAAAGCTTATTCTGATACCTATATTAAAACATCATGTTGGAAAGCAGTATGGAGATTCCTCAAAAAACTAGGAATGGAAAGACCATATGACCCAGCTATTCCACTCCTCAGTGTATGTCCATAGGATTTAAAATCAGCATACCACAGTGATACAGCCACATGAATTTTTATCGAAGCTCAATTCACAATCGTTAAACTGTGGAGTCATCATAGGTGCCCTTCAAAAGATGAATGGATAAAGAAAATGTGGTACATATACACAATAGAATAATACTCAGCCAAAAAGAACAATGAAATTATGCCATTTGCCAGTAAACAAATGGAACTGGAGACTATCGTGCAAAGTGAAATAAGCCAGTCCCAAAATGTCAAAGGTCAAATGTTTACTCTGACATGTGGAAGCTAATTCAAAATAAGGGTGGCAGTAAAAAATAGAATAGAAAAAATATCAGTTGAGTAGAGAAGGAGGATTGAAAGGAAGGGAGGAAAGATGAGATAGGGAAAGACAGTGGATTGGCTCTGACCTAACTTTTCAATGTATATATATGAATATAACATAGTGAATCTCACTATCATGTGCATCCTCAAGACAGTAAAAAAAATCAAAACAAAAAAAAAAACAAAGTAAATAGCAGAAAGATCAATAGAGTAGAGGGAAAGGAATAGCAGGAGAGAGGAGGGAAGGGAAAGGGGAAGTACTGGGACTGAATCAGAACCAATCATATTCTATGCTGTTACAATTATGTCAGAATGAATCCTCTTGTCATATAAAACTGGAAAGAACCAAATAAAATAAATTATGTTATATGTGTACTAGATAGTATACATATTATATGTATGTATAGATATATACATACACACAGATACATGCACTGTATATACACAGTTTTATATGTACATATATATTATTTTTGTCAATTTAAAATAATTTTTGAAAAGAAAAAAAAATCTTACCTTGTCTCCCTTTTGTGTGACTCTCCCCCATAATACAGAAAACCAGAGTTTCTACTGTGTCTCTTGCTCCTTCGACCAAGAGCAGACACCCTCTTCTTCCAGGAGCTTGTGGGAAAGTTGAGGTTTGCCTGGCTCCAGATAGCTAACCCAAGGAAACATCTTCCATTCCTCACTGGGACATTTATCCAAAAGCGAGCTGGAGGCTGCTGTGGCTGAGTAATCGGGAACACTTTCCAGAGACCAGTCAGTGTGTCCCAGCTTTACATTAGTTCTTTCTAGAGCTGCAAGGGAACATTGGATACAGACATGGACACTGTTTATTGAGTGCTTTCCATGTGCTAAGCACCATGCTCAGTGTTTTCTAAACATGACTTTATTTAATCTTTGTAATAGACCTGTAAAGTGGGCACTAATGTCCTAAATTTACATATGGGAATCTTGAAGCTCAGAGAGGTGATGGAGTGAGAATTTAAATTCAGGTCTGCACAGCTTTGTTTAGGGATTTGGCACTTGAGTGAGTTTGAAATGATTCAATTAGCTGAGGAAAGCCAGGCTCCTGGGCTCACTATCCACAACCTTCTGCTGCAGTGGTGTTAATCCCAGTCCTTTTCAGCCCTGGGAGGCCTGGCCTACACAACCACAGCAGTGCTGTCTGAGCAGGTCAGGTTCTCTCCACAGGACAGACAGGATAGGCAGTACGTTGACTGTGCCCTGGCCACAGAAAACCTGCAAGCCACGTGCTCCTAGGATAAGAAGTTATCTTTTCCAGATTGTACAAACTTTGGAGAGCTGGGCTTAGTCAGGTTAATGCAGTTTTATGCAAAGGCAAATAGGAGGGAAAAAGAAAGCAAAACTAATGAAGCTGGGCCTTTGATCTTACTAATCAAGGTATTTCACAAGGTCCTTTATGATGGGGCAGTACTCAGTTCCTAATGAAAATGGCTTAAGCATGATTTTACTGGAGAGATCTAAGAGGCAGCCATCTAGGGAAGCAAGCCAGATATTAGGTAACTCAAGACCACTCAGGAAATCAAAACAAAGTTACAGCTCCATTAGCCAAGTGCAATGTTTTTAGAGGGAAGGCAAAGGGGCCCAGGTAGCCAGAAATTTTCCCTGCCTCCATTCTCCCAGGGGAAAATACCAAGTACACTGCACATTCTGGTGCATCCTAATCCCTGTTCTTAACCCTGGGACAGGCACAGCTACAAGTCTTTTACCACCTTTGCACACTAGCAATCAGCTATTTACCTTATAATAATTTGCCTTTGCACTCTTGGCAGAGTCCTGCTTGCCAGATGGACACTTCATTGAGTGTACATGTTCTGGAAGGAAGGAAATGTCTCATGGGATGTGTCTGATGGAAAACAAAGATGTCCTGTGTCTTACTCTGCATTTCAATAGCACTTCATATTTGCAGAGAGCTTTATCATAATGTTTTATTAGTGATTGCGTATAACAGCCCGATCAGGGAGATGGTGATGTTTTCACCGTGCAAACAAAATTGAAGCATTTTTAGGCTATGCAGTTTGTTCCAGCCCACACTGAAGGCTTAGCAATTCCAGACTCAAAGTTGGATGTTTTCAGAGCCTCACTTCCCTTGGGTCCTCTGAGGTGGCAGTTCTGAAGAGACAAGCCCAAACTGAAATTGAATTGCAACTGAAGGTGGTTCTCTAAGATCTGTGCCAAGTATGCATTTTTATAATGTATAACATAGAGACTATGGGAAGGAGTCCCTGCTTCCTTCCTCACTTGCAGGATCCCATGTACTGCTGGTTCTCCCAGTTCGCCCACAGTGACTCTTGCATTGTGCCTCTCCTCTGCATTCTCCTGTGAACATCCTCTGAGGTCAAGTTTCTGTGTTTTTATCCCACTACTCTCTCCAGCCTCAAATAACATTATAATTTTAATAAATACTGAATTACAAAATTGTGCTCTCTCTTCCAAATACTTTTTGTCTGTGTATTCATTTTGATTCGTAACATATTCCTTGTATCTACCATGTGCTAGGAGCACAGGACAAAGAGTTGATTAAACCTCAATGCTTCCTTTCCTGCAGTTCACAGCGACAAAGAAAGGGCCACAGATGGGTTAATTCCAGTATCCCACGTTAAATTCCATAATGATCTCAGTTTTATCAGAGAAGAGGAGTGCATTGCCTTGACTGGGGCTTGGGAGTCAGGGAGAGAATTCTGGAAGAGACACTTGATCCTAATTCTCACATTCACAAGTTATCGATCATTCATATAACTGGTGATTCATCATTTAGCACTTGCTGTGTGCAAGTCTAGATTGATAGCACAAAGCATTAAATATGAAACTTCTCACCTCTAGGATTTTACTACATAAGCAGGAAGCATGAGCATTTCTGCAAAATAGGGAGTTATCTCCATTCTGTTGATATATTTCTTTCTTATCTTTCTAGTTAAACATTTTAATCTCTTGCTTAGGGTATTTATTTTTATTGATTTTGTAAGGTTCTAATAAAAAAACATTAGTGTTTAGAATGATGAGTTCCTTAATGGAAAGTCTTATGTCCACTATGATTTTCCATGTAGCTGAAAGGTAATTGAAGGCAGCTTTGAGTTTACTTCTTTGTTCCTCAAATGAAACCAATGAATAATATTAATACTGTGGGGTATATGACAATCAAATTATAGTGATGATGTTATAAAAAGCACTTTCAAACTGTAGCCTGCCCACCACGTAGATAGTTGTTACATTGTGTTTATATTTTAACTGTGATAAATTTGTTCTAAATCTTTAGAAATAAATTCCTTTGTAAATCTGCCAATGAAAGTGTTATCAAGTCCATTTCACACAAGATAGGTTATAAGACTTTGATAATTTGAATCTGTTTTCTTTCTCTGCTTCAAATAATTCCTACAGGGCTAGGAAGTGAAAACAGCATTGTGCATTTAAATTTTAAATTTACAGGAAAAGAGTGGCAATTTCTCCCCATTTTGCAATAAGATAGTTGGAATTTAGTGTGTATGCGTACCTTTCCCAGGGTCAGAGAGCTAATTAAACATAGATGTGGAATTAAAATTCCCATCTGCTGAGTTCTCTCACATCACAATTTATTTGTAGAATTGGGTTAATTTCTTACTGGAGGCAAATTATTTAGGTCATATGAGGCCAAGGCAAACAAGATCCCATCTGTATGATATGCAATCCAGCAGGTTTTATTTCTCTGCTCGTTGCTTTTCTTAGTTCCAAATGATACACAAAATGGAGTGGGAACCATGCTAGCCTTGTGGCGCAAGCCAGGCCTGGGAGCACACATTCCCTTAAGGAGTTCCTGGAGCTTGAATCCCTTATTCCTAGCATCTCTGTACACTGCCACCATGCCACCATCCCACCCAGTGCTTATGTGAAGTGCTTCCCAGAACTGTGTCCTGGGAGATGGAAAAGGAAGGCATTTACTCACAGGCTCCATACTCTCATTGATCATAGTTGCCAGCCAGAGAGAGAGTTCACTCACACTCCAGATACCATGCCTGGTAGATGGTGAGAGAGGAGCCTCCCATAATGTCTGAGAACATACAGGGCTGAAGGGGAGAAGCATGTAACAGCTAAGGTAGGTGCTGTCCAATGACACCTAAATGGGGCCGCCATGGAGGTAAAGAGTGGAATAGGGAAGGCCAAGAGGTGAGAGGAGCAAGAGGTCAGACCTTACAATGCATCATAGAGTCTCCTACACAACCTTAATATCACATTTACTGTGCAAGATGTATTTTCTATGTGAACACAGAAATATGGTATTATGCATTATGCAATCTCCTGTACAAACTTGATACAGGTGGTAATACACTGTCCATTTTACAGATGAGGAAACTGAAGTAGAGTGGTTAAGTTGCCTGGGTTCTCACATTCAATAAGTGATGTATCTAGGAGTTAAACTCAGGCAGTCTGCCTCTAAAGAGCATGCTTGGCGTGAGGCAATGCTTAAAGTAGGAAAAGGGGGGAAATATTTTAACTACTAAGCTTGCATGAAAGAGTAACTGGAATACATGCATGATTTTCATTTTAATGCATGTGAGAAAGTTTAGTGTGTAGTTCACAGAATGGAGGTTCAGGGCAGACAGACATCCATACACTTTCTCAATCTCTTTCCGTTTACTATGCACAAACTACTCAAACTCTCTTAACCTCTATTTTGTCTTCTGTACATGGATTGTGTCCTTTCTTAAGGCTGTTGCAAGAGGTACACGTATTTAAGGTCCTTAGAGTACTCCATAAGTCCTCAAGAAATAAATGGTCACATAAAATTGTGTGTTTTTATAGAACTTTTATTACTGCACATGTCTCTTCTGCTTTCCTATTTAAAAAATACGAGAAAGAACAAAACTTAGGCCGGGCAGCCTATGGCTCAGATGAGGCAGGTAAATTATTTATTTACATACTTGTGTTTACTTGCAATTTCTTTAAAATGTTTTCCTTGCCTTTTCCCAACTAAAAGCAAACACTCCTAACACTGAGTGGCACAGGGTTCCCTGAATCAAAATCCAGTGGCTGCAGTTACATATAGAGTCTTGGAAGCAGCAGATCTTTCTAGAATCCCAGATCCATGATTACTAACCTGCTAGATTTTTGTTTGTTTGTTCTTTTGTTTGACTTTTACTACCACTGAGACTTACTTTTTGAAATGGATATAATAACATGTATTTAGCAAGGTTGTCCTGATGCTCAAAGTGGCTACATAAAGTGACTATTGCTGACAATATCTACTAATCACGGCACAGTAGATGCTAAACAAATGCTAATGTAGGAATGATGTGATGACGAAAAAACTAAGATTATCTGGTAGGGAGGAAAACAAGAGGACAAAACTCCATCCAAATGCAGGAAACTCTTGCCATGATTTTTTTCCCTTTATTTTCCTCTTTATCCCCTAAGTTAATATTTCTTATAATCCTATGTATATCTTAGTAGGGACTTTGCTCTTAGACCACTAAAATGGCAAGTAGCTAAGGACATGGGGCTTATGTTAGAATGGTTATTGTTGGAACAGAGGGATTGATAGATAATGGCAGGGCAATGAATTGTGGTTGGCAGAAAGTAAATTTGGAGAATAATTTTTAAGACATAAAATAAGTTGTGTATTTAGGAAAAGACGATGGGATAGAACCAAGTGTGGGTTGTTTTTGTGTGTGTGATTTTATTTTATTTTATTTTTTTTGCTCATGGGGATTGAACTTTATCATTGAGCTACTTCCTCAGCCCTTTTTATTTTTGGAGATGGGGACTCCTAAATTTCCCAGGCTGGTCTCAGCCTTGTAATCCTCCTTCCTCAGTTTCCCTAGCCATTGGGATTACAGGTCTGTACCACCATCCCTTGCAGAACCAAGTTTTAATGGTGGGTGGTGAGAAGGGGGAAAGTCAGGTGTCTGGGTGTGGGTTGTACCTATTCTTCCTGGATATTCAGATGAAATTCATGTGACCTCATAATTACTTTTTGGGCATTACACCTGTGAACGTGTTAAGCAGCACTTCCTATAGTTGTGGGACATCTTGTGTCTAGACATGGGGACATGGCCATATGTAAAGTTTAACTGTATAGGTTTTATTTGGGTCTCAGTCTGATGTTAGACCAGGGTCCAAGGTCAGCTTTGGACAGGTGCCTAGTTGCTTTGCAGAGGTTACTGGACCCAGAGCATAACATCTGTTTAATGTGATATTGTAAATAAAATATCCGAACCTCCTTCATCACTGCCTAAAGCCATGGGGTCCTTAGTGCAGATTGGCCTGGGATTTTGAAATAAAGTACGCATTACTCAAATTTCCAGTGGATGTACTTTTAGTGATATTAATAGAATTAGCATATTTCATATTTCAGTACAAATGCCCTATTCCCAATTACTTCTGGGGAAGTCCTGCAGAAGACGAGGGTTGTTCTCAGATCTGCTTATAATGTTTTCCTGACAGATACTCTTGCATGCTAATGAGCATGGCATCATCCTCCACAGAGATTCCCTGCCAGTAAAATTAGCACTTTAGGGTTGCAGGTCACACTGTGATGCTGACGACGTTAGGGCAATGCTGGTAACTGCATCAAGAATACTATTTCCCAACCCTCTCAAATATGTGTTGCCCTAGAGATTCCAAAATGATGTCTTGGTCCCTTAAGTCTTCCTGGAACTGGGGAAATCATCTCTTTTATGCAGAAAGGGAGAACATGCCCCTGTCCCCCACTCAGAAGCTGCTGTGCTCTGGAATACTGTGAGAGCCCTCACAGTAAGTTCACAAGGTCCTATATCATGATATTGGCAATATGTATTTAAACAGCAAACTGTCAAGTCAGCATCTCCCTCCTCTGTGACTTCCCTTTTGCAGGAGATGCCCCTTATAAGGGGGGTGGTGTTGGGGTGACTGAGAGCATTTGGGAGAAGTTCAACTGGGCATTTTTAGACTTAGGAGAATAAATGCATGTGGTTTTGTGGTTAGTACTGTGTTGTAATTAAGGAATTGCTAGCCACCCAGCATAGGAATGGCTTCTAGGAACACCCTACTGCCCCATGTGCTGGCTGACACAGTATTGCGTGTGACATGGCTAAAGTTCAAGGCTAACTGACTTAATTAATGATTCCTATGCTCTGGACCAGGAATTGCATGGATAGAGCAGAGGAGGCAACAAGTTTGAAATGTATGAGCCTAGATATGATCTTTGGAAACTCTCCTGTTGTTTAAATATGTAAAATTACAAACAGAAGATTTGGTTTTTATTTTGGTCTTTATTAAAGTCTAGAGAAAATAAGTATTTTTTTCTAAAAAATGTATTTAATGATGTAGCATAAATAAATGCACCACATATTTTTGTCTTTTCTATGTAAATTACACCAAGAGAAATTTACCATAATTCTGTGTAAATACACAAAATCCTGCAAAGAACTAGCACATTTTGTTAGTGAAGTTGCATTTTTTATACATACTACCAATAATTAAAGCAAATTTTGATCAGATATGACAGAGCAACGGCTGAGTTCCCTTTTTATTGTCTGTATATCAATAAAAAAATCACACAAAAAGGCTAAACTATGAATAGGTGATCATAAAGTAGGCAACCAAGAAATGTAGGGAAAAAAAGAAAATTACAGATATGTCAGACATTAAATAACAATATCACGTTTTCTCATTTTCTAGATTTTTTGGGTAATGTTTACAAGCTGTGACTTCTTTTTGTCATTTTAAATGTTCATCTTTTCTTAATTTGCATTATTTGAAATGTCATACCTCACCTGTGTACATTTCCCACTTCACAAAACCTGTGTCTGCTTGTCTCTACCCTAAGCACATTTTGTCACTCAGACCCTCAGCAGACTTGCATTAGTTGTGCTTCTATGTTGTACATCGTACTTCTTCTAAAAGTCCATGCAAATCCTTCATCAAACCCTCATTTCTCAAGTCCCAAACTAGCTCATGAGTGAAGGGAGTCTCTCCTTGGCTTCACTCAGTCACAGGGGTAAGCGGCGTGGAGTCAAGACTCAGACCCCAGGAGTTGGATGGAAGCAAGCAAATTGCAAGTGCTTGCAAACACATTTATTGTGGGAATGTCTTGTCCCTATATCGCCAATCAAGTTTTATTACCTGTTTGCCCTTATGTTAATTAGGGTTTGTAACCGTATCCAATCATGCAGCATCCAGATATGTTAAGTAAGGATTGTACCTTGTCCAATTGTGCTTTCACTAACATCTAATCATGCCTTGGCTTAGGGTCCAATCCGGACCCCTCAAAGTTTCCCTGGCGACAGCTATGCTAATTATGGGGAGGTGGCCTTGCTCCACTGGTGACTAGAGCAGAATGCTCCTTCCTGCAGGTGTACCTGCTAGGCCTATATAAGTGTAGGTTTTCCTTACACATTTGAGACATTCACAGTTGCCAGCCAAGAACCAGGAGTCTCTCCCACACATGAGGTTGAACAGGGATCAGGAAGCCCAATGTCTTCCAGACCTGACATGACACCCACAGTGTACTCTGAATTGTCGACCCTGGATATCCTTTCAGGGCTTCTCTCCCTGGGAAGCCAACCCACAGATTCCTGGGGACCTTGACTCCCTCATACAAACATGTCTGACTCTCAAGACTGGCTCTTTCAAGACCCCGCTACCGAAGATCCTCTAATCAAGGTAACCAGGAAGTCGTGTGGGAACATAAGTTGATAGAAACCTCTGAGGAACATGTTTAAGGAAGCTGAGTCTTTCACTTGTTAATGGGCAAGAGAACTGATCCTCTAGAAACAAGCTGTGTTGTGACATTTTCTGACTAAAACCTATCCATGACTGTCCTTTACATATGGTAAGAAACCCAACGACCTTGCCACGGCCTGCAAAGTCATGATGACATCCTCCTCCCCCAAGTCTTGAACCACATAGGTGCTACTCTTGCCTTCAAGTTCTGGGCACACTGGGCCACCTTCAGCCCTGCAAACATGCCCGGATGGTTCCACACAGTGCTTTGGAATTTACCTGACTTGCTTTCTGGAGAAAAGCATCATTGTCCATGCTTTTATGTATCCTTCACCTTCTCATGCCTCAGGTCTCTGCTTCTTCAGAGAATCCTTTCATGACCTCTCTACCTAAAGTCAATTCCTGTTACCTATTTTCTTTCTCAGCATCAATCACTTGGCATGGAGCACTGCAATTATTTTATTAACCTATTCTTCTGTGTTTTCATCTGAGTCCTTCAGAATGATATAGAGGGTTTACAGCAACTAGAAGACTCTCAACAAATATTCATTTGATATTCTCAAATGACATAATTAATAGCCATTGAAATCTAAGACACCATGATACAATTTTAAACTATGTCCTAATAGTAGGACACATTAGCTCTTGATTTCCTGGAAAGAGATAAGAGAGAATTGTTGAATGAATTCATTATTCATGGATGAATGCATGAAAATCCATGAATTGAAGACAAAAATCAGTCAGATGCACTGGACTGGATATGAAGACAAGCAAGTGTTTTGTTGGGTACACAATTTAAGGAAGACTTCATTCTCAGTGCCTCAAGGTCCTTTTAATATTTCTTTTCTTTTTTTTAAATTTTTACAGATTGCATTTTGATCCATTGTACACAAATGGAGTACAATTTTTCACTTCTATGGTTGTGCATGATATAGATTAATACCATTCATGCAATCATATATGTACATAGGGTAATGATGTCTGTCTCATTCCACTGTCTTTCCTTCCCCTACCCTCTCCTACCCCTTTTCCCTCTACACAATCCAAACCTTTTAATATTTCATGTTCCCCTTCTGCACCTCTGTAAACTTGAGAGATCCTTAAATTTTAAGCTGTAGCTGTCTTATTTACTCCATCTACTGCAAGTCCTGAGAGAGAATTCTGAAGCAAAGGCAGATGAACTGCCCTGTCCTTACTGACTGACACTTGGGATGGTTATAAATTATAGTGGCTTCAACATTCAGGATTGTCATCAACATCTTCATTTCTTAGCTATGTTCTTGTTGACTAGGGTCTCAATAACTTCTGGAGGAGTAGTTCTTAATCTTCAGTGTGCCTGCAGAATCACAAGGATGCTAATTTCAAGGAATATACTACCATCCCTCACCAAAGGGGTTGAGTCAGTAGTCCTCAGAACATACTTTGAGCTCACTGTCCTCCTCCTTCTGGAGGAGCTGCTTGTCCTCCACCCACCACTGTGTGAAAATACAATAGGAACCTGTGGCAGGTTCCTTAATGTAGTCTCCAAATTGTGTTTTATTTTCTTTCAAGAAACACAGACCATGTTTCCCTCCAGCCTGGAGGTCATCTGAGCCCTGAGACTGACTTCTGGGCAAGAGTGATAAATATCAAGTCCAGGCCAGGCCCAGGAAAAGGTTCTAGCAATCCACCATACTTTCTCCCATCTATCATTGTCAGCCAGATGCTGAGCATGCTGCGGACAATCTAGAACACAGATGAGGACAAATGCGGAGCAGAAGGGGCCTTCATCTCTAAATGACTGCCTGGAGCAGCTGCTCTGGCTCCAGCATGCTTTGCTCTGTAAAGTGAGTGAAAATTAAATATTTATTTTATTAAGGTATGGAGATTCTATGTTCTGCAGCTAATAATGTTACTTCCCAAGACTAATATAAAACTCAGTGTTTCTTTCTGACAAGGTCAGAACATAATACTTGCCATTAGGGTCGCTGTATCAAATTTGACTTTGTATTTAGCAGATTTTAATGTCCAGAAATTCAGATTTGATGAACAGAGAGACATATTAGATGAATATTGAAACCAAGAGTTTGGGCTCTAGAGTCAGAATTCTTGCTTGTATCTCATAAAAAAAAATAATATTATGGCATTTGCAGATAAATGGATGGTTTAATTGGAGATTATCATGCTAAGTGAAATAAGCCAATCCCCAAACACAAAGGCCAAATGTTTTCCTTGATAAGTGGATAATGATATAGAATCAAATTCATTTCTTGATGGCTGCTTTTAGGAAAGCTATGTAAACTTTTTGAGCCCATAGTTTCCTACTTAGCAAGGTAAGGGAATAATATCACTCTATAAACAGTAATGGCAGAGTGGTAGATTTATCACTGTTGTTATTATTGAATAATAAATAATAAATGATCTATAAAATAACTGCTATAATACTCATAATATAAGTGATATATGATATACATAGTTATAATGTTATATGCCAATAATAACCCATAATATCAGTGTTAGCAATATGTATTAGTTATTATTAGTAACATATTGTGTTATGTATTAGTATCGTTATTAGTACTATATAGTAGTAAACTTTTATAAATGTGTATACTATTAGTATCAGTATTGGAGAAATCTCATGTATAATTTTTTCTTGGTCACATTTTCAAAGTATTGCAAATTCAGAATTTTTATACCATCTTACCAGGTATTGATGTTGAAACAGTGTTGAACAACAGTGTGTGATAGTGTTTCTCATCATGATCGAGCCAGTCTCTTACTTTAGAATCCATGTGATTCTGTTGGGACATTCCAAGGGCATCCAGCCACTGGCCCAAGGGTGCACGCGGACTGAGGCTTCCAGTTTCCACCTCTACTGACAAATCATGAAGCCCTGTCATGATATGTCCTCCAGGTTTTTGTATCTGATTTAAAAGAATGTCTGAGTCTTGAATTACACCTCAGATTTCAACAGGATGTCAAGTCAAATCCAACAAATGTGTATCAAAAAAACCCTTTGCTGATAGTCTTGCAAGAAATACTAAGTTCCTCAAATAAAAAATTTGACTCAGAAGTTTCTTCTTTAAAGAAATTGAATCTAACAACAATCACAAAAAGTGATCTTCCCACACATCAGAAAAATGCAATCCATATGTTCATACAAATTATATTAAATGCATATATGTGTTATTAAATAGCTATAATTTGATAGGTAAAAGGTATGGAAGGTTTTGTTTTAACTACTTCACTGAAATAAAAATGATGTACATTAAAGTGACATATCTAAAGTGTATAGTTTGATAAATTGTGACATATTCACATACCCAGGAGCCTATCACCACAATCAAGATTATGAACCTATCACTCCAAAAATTTCCTTGTGACCCCTCATAGTCTCTATATCCTCTCCTTCCCCCAAAGCACTGTTTTACTTCCTGTCACTATGAATTAGTTTGCACTTTATGGAATTTTGTACTAATGTAGTCATACAGCATGTACTGTCTGTGTTGTGGGTGTTTTCCTAGCATATTGTTACATGTCTAAAGAGTTAATTATTGTTATTGTCAAGTAGTATGATTCCATTATGTAGAAATGCAATGATTTATCTATTCAGCAGCTGATCGACATTTGGATTGTCTCCATGATTTGACTCTTACAAAATAATGTGCATATTCATGTACAAAGTGTTGTATGGATATATACACTCATTTCTTTTTGCTAAGTACTTAGAAGTGAAACAGTTTGATTATATTAGAAGTCTAGGTTTGAGTTTCTAAGAAACTGTCAAACTGCTTTCCAAAGTGGCTTTAAGATTTTTGTACTTCTACAAATAGTGTATGAGAGTTCTTCTTCACATCCTCATGAAAGGTAATATGTGCCATCTTTTCTTGTTTGTCACTCTGGAAGGTGTGTAGCAGCATTGCACTGAGTTCTAAATGTGTGGTTCTCTGTTAACTCATGATGTTGAGCATCTTTACAGGTGCTGGTTGACACTGGTGTATCTTTAGTGAACTTTACATTGAAATATTTTCCTCATTTTTATTGCTTTGTTTGTTCTTAAAGTTTTGAGAGTTCTTTAAACATAGGATGTAAGTCCTGCAAATATGTGAGTTGCAAATGCGTCCTTTCAACCTGAGGCTTTTATTTTTTTTCTCTCATCTGCAGGACAGAAGGCTCAGAACTAATCCTTAAGAAAACAGAACCCTGGAGTAGAGTGAAGTCAGCTGTTTACAAATGTAACAAAATGACAGTTGGGATTTCAAAGCATTTTCATGTCATATTAATCCACATATGATGGTCCCAAGGCTTGGCTGCCCTTTGCTTAATGCCATGGGTACCATGTGATGATCTTGAAATTAATTGTAATTATTCCAGTCTGGTTTTCTGTCTTTAATACAATTAATTCTTCATTGCTACTAGAGTCCCCTTTCAAATATGTAAATCTAATCATGTAAGTTTTTTTGTGTCTTTTAGAGAAAGAAAGATTTGAGTTTCAGAATCCCCAGATTCTTAATCAGCTGCTAGTTATGACCACCACATCCCAGGGTGGTACAAAACTTCAAGGTGTGATACAAAGAGCCCAAGAATGAACATGTGATGGAGATGTCCAAACCCCAAGCACCTCCCAGATCAGCGACAGAGATAGATATGCAAACCCATGCACAAGTATTTTTGTAGAAGAGAACCCAAGAAATGTGGAGGCTCATTGTCTACCTAGATCTAAGAGTTGATAAAAGGATGAAATTTGAAGTACATCCTAAAGTACATGCTTATGTTCAAACTCAGCTATTCCACTTACTCTGCAAATTTGTATAAGTCACTGTCTTTGCATGTCTGTTTCCTTTTCTAAGTAATGGAGATATTAAGACCTAACTCAGAGAACTCCTTTGAGATAAAGACCTAATGCATCTTAAATTTAGTAGATAACAAGGTATCAAGTGATAAATTGTTTTCATTGCCAACAAGACAATGAGTTCAGATCAAATATTTTTGTACTTACCAATTATAAATGCTAACATTTATAGAGAGCTTTCCATGTGCTAGGGATGTACAGGTATTGCTATGTCTAGATCACAGGTGAAGAAACTGACTAAGAGAGGTTAAAAATAAACTTTCCCACATTTTTATACAAAACATGAATATTAACATAGTCCTCTGGGATTATATCTGTGAAATTATCTGTTCAACCTATTATTGCCTGTCTGCTTAGTTCTATATCACGTTTCCTCACCACTATTAGTATTCACATTTGCAAGCAGATGGTTCTTTGCTGTAGGGGGCTGTCCTAGGCACTGGAAGATGTTTGGCAGCATCTCTGCTCTCTACCCACTAGCACCCTCACTCCAGTGGTGATCATAAAAATATCTCTGGCCATTGCCAAATGTCACCAAGAAGATAATGTCAGTCCTACTGAGAACGACCACAGTGGACAGAAGTGCCTTCCAGAGTTTTGGTCCGAGGTGTCTGAGTTCCCAGCACCATATCACACTGACCAGCTAATGCTGTACGAACCTCCACGTTGGAGCTTGTGAAGATGCAATTTTGCAGCTTGACCTGCTAGTACAATAGTGCAGAGCCTGAACTTTGGTTCCCACTTAAGAAGCAGAGTTTTGCAGGTGATTGTTTCCATGGGGCCCTCAGGGTCTTTTGTCAATGTCTTATAAAACTGGAGCATGACTTTGCGACACCTTCCTGGCTGGGTGCCTCTCTAATGTTTTCAAGCTGTTGTACACACGAGGCCAGTACATTAAAGTCAGGGAAAAGAAAGCCCTCCAGGGACTTGGAAGTAGGTCTCTAGATCTCAGTGGGAGCTCTTTGCCCAAGGAGTCAAAACTGCCCAAGGGTCTCTTGGCCCCTGGTGCTGTGAAACTTGCAGATGTTATTTAAACACATTTTCTGGAGTCTGGAGGAAGGTGAAAAATGAGACGTTTTGTCATAAAAATTGCCAGTGGGTCAACTTGGCTCTTGTTGAATTGACTCCTTTACAAAGACACATCCTGTTGAACATTTTTTATTAAATTATGGCCTGAAAGCCTAGTATTAGCTCACCCTCCATTATAAATTCAGTCCTCTGTGAAAGAAAAACTTTGGAACTGAAAATAAAGGGGTTGCATCCTGAGGTCCATGGCAGTCAGCTTCTGGAGGAAGTGGAAGGTCAGGGATGTGGTTCTGGCTGATTAGTTCCTGAAGGAAATATTTTAGTGGTAATGACAGGACTTGCTACGTGAGTCTGGGAATGCTTGGCTCTGATTATCAATTTCCTCACCTGCAATTTGATGGAGTTAGATTAGATAATATCTGAGGTCTCTCTCAAGAAAAGTGCTAGACATACTGCAAGTAGACCAGGGTTTCCCAACGTAGCCATCACATGTCTTATCTTGGGACATGGTGAAATCTTCATTTAATCAACGTCAGGGAAGAGCCTGAGTCCACTAAACTTCCAATGGCCTCCCAGAATTACTCTTATATACAAATGATTTAAAGTCTAAGTACAAAAGAGAGGACTGTGAGATGTCTCCATAACTTACTCCAGAGCAAGCACTGACGTTTTGGTGTTGATGAGGGCTCCTTTTGTTCAAAATAGTAATAATTCTCTGCCCTTGTGAAATGTATGGCCTGGTATGTAAGTAGATATTGAATAAAAATGTACAAATTTCACAAAACTTCTGAGCTAGAAAATGCAATTTAATGGAGACTTGTGGAGGGAAAAAGGTGTGGAGAGAGAAAGAAGAGAGAGACTATTATTTTCTTGAATTGTTTTTCCAACTTTCTTTTCCATAAAATGTAAGTGAAGGTAGTAAGTGGTATTAAGACATGAAACTGACATTAACCTTGGAATAAAATACATGTAAATGCAATTCTAGTCATGGCTCTTGCTTGCTGTAGGATCTTAAACCCCAATTTTTTTCATTTGTAAAATAGCTGGGGATATTGTGAGAATTAGATTTCATGTAAATATTTGACCAAGTAAAATTTGCAGTATGTCTATCAAATCACTCAAAGTCCATAACTACAGGATCATTAGCCATTTTTAGCAAAAGGCACTTTCAAGAAAATGTGAGGCTATGGAATTCATTTAATTTACAAAGACAAAAGTTACCCTTTCCATGATGCCAAGCACTTGATAAGTGCATTATTACATGGACAGCTAACTTTTAATGTTTTTATGCAGAGATTTGGCATCGCAGACACAACCGAAGAACAGTTGGAGCTCTTGTTTCTATCATAACATGTGCTTTGTGTTTGGTCATCCACATCTTCTCAAATTCTCTTAGACAAAGGGGATAATGATGACAAAAAGCACTTGAATCTACTTTGTGTTCTGGAGCAGTTTTAGACCAGCACTGGCTGTCCCATGGCACAGTGGGAGAGAGATGAGAAATATAAAACTCTCACATTTCCTGGACATTTAAACATTCACTCACTCAAAACAATTGGCTGGATTTGTGCTATCTCCCCAAGACTATGCTAGCACTGGGAAAAGCATATTCGTTGCCTTTGAGAAGAGAATCATCTAGTGAATAAACAGATATTAATCAAATAATCACATAAACAAATACAACAGTGCAGCTGTGTCAAGTTCTTTTATGGGGAGATCTGCAGTGCTCCATGTGCACACTGAAAGCCTTTGACTTAGCAATGGCTTCTCTGAGGAAATGGGATGGACAGCTAGGGAAGGTGAAAGGCAGGTGAATCAAGTGGGCAGGAAGACTATTCCAGGCAGGTGGAAGAGGACACATTCTCTCCTGCTAGTGGGTTAAAGAATAAATTTTGAAGAGAGGTAAGTAAAGGATGCAGTTAGGCTTCTGTTACTGAAGATTTTGTGGGAGATAATCATGGTTTAAAATAGTGTTCTGTTGTTTGAGATAGAAGGGGGAAATGAAATACAGAAAAGACGTATTCAATGTAAAATCCAGTGGACTTGGTGTGGACTGACTGTGGGTATTGGCGAAATGACAGGAAAGTGGCAATGATGACTCATAGGTTTTTGGTTTATACAATTCCATCTATGATGGACTCATTCTAGATATGGGGATACAGGATAAGGAATAAGTGAAAGAGTATTTAAAAACCATTAATGAAGTTTTGGACATATTAGGTGGCATGAGTGCCTCTAGGACTTGGAAGAGGGGATCTTCATTAGGATATAGAGAAGATCCCACGTCAAAGTGAAGGTATCTTCAGGGAACAGTATGGTACCTATAGGAGGTATGCAGAGGAGAGAGGAAACTGGATTTCAGGCAGCCCTACATCCAGCCTCAGTAAGGAGCCTGATGCTGAGTCTCAGAAGAGAGTGGATTGCTCTTGGCATTTTCTAGAGCAACCATACCCATATCTGTGCATCATATAATCTCTTGCTGTTTTGTTGCTTCACAATCTCAGCTGCCTGTTCCTTGTGACTGCAGGTCTCTGGGACAACTAGGGGAGAAGGTTTGCAAAGAGAACCAGGAAGAATGTCTCAGTGTGCTCTGGAAGGGCTCTCTCTGATTAAAAAGGAGTTTTCTGCCATTCAGAATGCAGAACCAAGGACAAATTCCCTGAGGGTGAGAATGTCGCCAAATATAGATGACAACTTGAAAAGATCATGAACAAAAAAAAAGAAGACTAGAAAAGGTAGTTTGTCCCTCCCTTCTTAGGAAATGATCTTCTGTTATGAAGAAGAATACAAGTTGAATGATATCATTGAGAATTCCACCTTTTATTAAATTTACAGAACTTAAATAATATGTAATCACTAGATAAGCTCACTTCCCACCAGTCACATTCGATCTGTATTTGCTGTATTTATTCTCACATCCTGGTAGAGGAAAATAAAGTAAAAATAAGTGCATTTGTCCAATATTCCTCCACTACTGGCATAAGTTATTTCTTTGGAAATAAGGTGATTACTTCTAGCAGAGGATTATCTGAATTGGTGTTATTATTTAATTAGATGACCCCCCCCCACCAAAATCTCATGTGTAAGGCAATGCAAGAGGTTCAAAGTGAAATGGTTGGGTTATGAGAGCCTTAATTAGCTATATTATTCCCCTAGTAGGGATTAACTTGGTGGTAACTGTAGGCACGTAGGGTGTGGCTGGAGGAGGTGGGTCCCTGGGCGCATGCCTTTGGGGTTTATATTTTGTCCTTATTGAGCAGAGTTCTCTTACTGCTTCCTGGTCCCTGTTCCCAGATGCTTTCCTCCACCACACTCTTCCACCATGATGTTCTGCCTCACCTTGAGCCCAGAGGAATGGAGTCTTCTATCTATGGACTGAGACCTCTGAAATCAAGAGCCCCAAAATAAACGTTTCCTCCTCTAATCGATCTTGTCAGATCTTTTAGTCACAGCAGTGAAAAGTCCAATTAAAACAATTGTTATCCAGACAGAGAAAGTTCTGTATTAAAGATGTGAAGTTCTTTGGAATTCTTGGCCCTCATCTTGGAGACTCCAGTTCATTAAATCTGTAGTGGTTCCCAAGGATCTCCTTTTTTTTTAAGCAAGCTTCCTAAATTAGGATAATACACATGACGTTTTGAGCACTATAGACTTAGAGCAGAAACTAATTTATTTGCATATGACAGGTGTATAATTGAAGAGTTTTGATAATGTTTGCAGTTTAAACCACTCTGAAAAGGTGCAGCAATCTCAGTTCTTACTCTGGGATCATCACAGCCTGTTGATCCTTCTTCTGCAAGACTGAGGAGTTTTCATTTGCTACCTGCTGCTGAAACTTAAAAGGAAAGAAAACAAAACATCTTATTTCACTCACCTGATTCCCCCCCCACCCCTGAGTTATTGCACAAGCATCCACACCATTGTACTCGAAATGCTATTTGTGAGGAGTGAGAAAATCCCGAAGCAGAGGAGAAAAGCTTCCATTCAAGTGCCTGCGTGATACATTACATTGGCTTGCTTGACACTGTTTTCATCCTCTCTTGGCTGTGTCTTCTGGGCTCAGAGGCTGCAAAGCTGGGTTCCAGATGTGATTTAACTTCTTTCTGCTAATTGGGTGCAGTGATTGGCAATGGAATTGAATTCCAAATTAAATTCAGTGTGGAGAGGATATAAGACACGCATTTCATTTTTGCAAATCTAGAAGTGGTTCCTTGTCTCTTGACAGAGAACATTATTTTCTCAATCAGCTGTCATTACCCAGTCCCCTAGCTCCCATGCATAGAAAGTCAGTTCTACAGTTTTGTCCTAGAAGTCAGTCATGGAGGTGTAGTTTTTCTGGTCTTTTCAGGAATTTGCTAAACACCATATTCTGTGGATTCAAAGGCAGTAGAAAGCAGCAGTTAGGCATGCATACTCTGACACCAAAATATGCAGGTTGAAATTGTGGCTCAGCTAACTAGTCAGTAGCTATGCTACTTAGGGCAAGTCTTTGAACTCAGATTTTTCATGCATAAAATGTGGAAAACTACTTATCCCAAGGACTGTTGTGAGGACAAATTCTGTACATGTATATAACCCACTTGGAGCAGAGCCTCATCCACAGGCAGTGCTTGGGATATTTAAGTTGCTAACATCGATTGAATTCTGTTTAAATTAGTGAAACTACTTCCTTTTTTCTGAAACTGAATTCTGCCCATTAAAAAGTGTACTCTTTTGTCATTAAGTACTGGCAAATTTTTTTTTTTTTTTTAGTTCAAAGCTCATGGTCTTAAAGATAAACATGATTTTGATAACCAAATATCTAAATTTGAACACTTTTTAAGTATATTTCTCTGACCCTTATGATATGCAGAAAAAAATTAAGGCAACAAAAAGAGAAAATGAAAAAGTGAACATAGATTATGCAGAATAAGGAAATGAAATTTTTTTCTAAACACATATATTTATTCTTTTTTTAATTTATTTTAAAAATTTATTTATTTTGATTCATTTTGCACAAATGGAGTACAGCTTTTGTTTGTCTGGTTGTACATGCAGTAGAGTCACACCATCCATGCAATCATACATGTACGCAGGGCAATGATGTCCATCTCATTCTGTTATATTCTTCCCCCCCCAACCTGACCCCACCTGTCCTTTCCTGCTATGCAATCTATCCTTCCTCCATTCTTGCCTCCCTTCCATCCCGCACTATGCATCATCATCCACTTATCAGAGAGATCATTCAGCCTTTGGAATTTGGGAATTGGCTGATCTCACTTAGCATGACAGTCTCCAACATTATCCATTTACCTGCAGATGCCATAATTTTATTCTTCTTTATGACCAATATTCCATTGTGCATATATACCACAGTTTCTTTATCCATTCATCTATTGAAGGGCATCTAGGTTGGTTCCACAATCTAGCTATTGTGAATTGAGCATCTATGAACATTGATGTGGCTGCATCACTGTAGTAATCTGATTTTAAGTCCTTTGGGTATAGGCCAAGGAGTGGGATAGCAGGGTCAAATGGTGGATCCATTCCAAGTTTTCTAAGGAATCTCCACACTGCCTTCCAGAGTGGCTGCACTAACTTGCAATCCCACCAGCAATGTATGAGTGTACCCTTTTCGCCACATCCTCACCAACACCTGTTGTTGCCTGTATTCTTAATAAAAGACATTCTAATTGGAATGAGAAGAAATCTTAATGTGGTTTTGATTTGCATTTCTCTTATTACTATGTTGAACATTTTTTCATTTATCTGTTGACTGCTTATAGATCCTCTTCTGTAAAGTGTCTGTTCATTTCCTTGGCCCATTTATTGATTGGGTTATTTTTATTCTTGATGTAAAGATTTTTGAGTACTTTAAAGATTCTGGAGATTAGTGCTCTATCTGAAGTGTGTGTGGAAAAGGTTTTCTCCCACTCTGAAGGCTTTTTCTTCACATTGCTAATTGTTTCCTTTGCCGAGAAAAAGGTTTTTAGTTTGACTCTATCCCAATTATTGATTCGTGCTTTTATTTCTTGTGCTTTGGGAGTCATGTTAAGGAAGTCTGGTCCTAAGCCAACATGATGAAGATTTGGATCTATTTTTTTCTTCTATTAGGTGCAGGTTTTCTGGTCTAATTCTTAGGTCCTTGATCCATTTTGAATTGAGTTTTGCACAGGGTGAGAGATATGGGTTTAGTTTCATTTTGCTGCATATGGATTTCCAGTTTTCCCAGCACCATTTGTTGAAGAGGCTATTTTTTCCCCATTGTATGTTTTTGGTGCCTTTTTCAAGTATGAGATACCTGTATTTATGTGGGTTTGTCTCTGTGTCCTCTATTCTGTACCATTGATCTACCTGTCTATTTTGGTGCCAATATCATGCCGTTTTTGTTGCTATTGCTCTGTAGTATAGTTGAAGTTCTGGTATTGTGATACCCCCTGCTTTGCTCTTCTTAAGAATTGCTTTAGCTATTCTGGGTCTCCTATTCCTCCAAATGAATTTCATGATAGCTTGCTCTATTTCTATGAGGTCTGTCATTGGGATTTTAATTGGACTTGCATTGAATTTGTATAGTACTTTTGATAGTATGGCCATTCTGACAATATTCATTCTGCAAAAACCTACCAACAAAGAAAAGTCCAGGACCAGATGGATTCACAGCTGAGTTCTACAAGACCTTCAAAGAAGAGCTCATTCCAATACTCCTAAAAGTATTCCATGAAATAGAAGAGGAGGGAACCCTTCCAAACTCATTCTATGAAGCTAATATCACCCTGATGCCAAAACCAGAGAAGGACACATCAAGAAAAGAAAATTTCAGACCAATATCCCTAATGAACATAGACGCAAAGATTCTTAACAAAATTTTAGCAAATCACATACAAAAGTATATTAAAAAGATAGTGCACCTAGATCAAGTGGGTTTCACCCCGGGGATGCAAGGTTGGTTCAACATCTGGAAATCAATAAATGTAATTCATCACATCAAGAGACTTGAAGTCAAGAACCACATGATTATTTCAGTAGATGCAGAGAAAGCACTTGATAAAATACAGCACCCCTTCATGCTCAAAACACTAGAAAAAATAGGGATAGTGGGGACATTCCTTAACATTGTAAAGGCTATCTATGCTAAGCCCACAGCTAACATCATTCTAAATGGAGAAAAATTGAAAGCATTCCCCCTGAGAACTGGAACAAGGCAGGGATGCCCTCTTTCTTCACTTCTATTCAACATCGTCCTTGAAACTCTAGCCAGAGCAATTAGTCAGACCAAAGAAATTAGAGGAATAGGAATAGGAAAAGAAGAGCTCAAACTATCCCTATTTGCTGATGACATGATTCTCTTTTTAGAGGAGCCTAAAGATTCCATCAGAAAACTTCTGGAACTCATAAATGAATTCAGTAAAATAGCAGGATATAAAATTAATGCTCATAAATCTAATGCATTTTCATTCCTAAGTGATGAGTCCTCTGAAAGAGACATTAGGAAAACTACCCTATTCACAATAGTTTTTTAAAAAAGTAAAATATTTGGGAATCAATCTAACAAAAGAGGTGAAAGACCTCTACAATGAGAACAACAGAACACTAAAGAAAGAAATTAAAGAAAATCTGAGAAGATGGAAAGATCTCCCATATATTTATTCTTTTAAAAAATATAATCCCAATGCTCATGAAATCCATACAAAAGTTAGGATTTACATTTCTGCACTTACAATTAGAAACACTGTTCTGAAGCATGAACATTCCTATCCTTTGTAAAATACTTATTCTTTTCTTCTTGGCACAGGTTGAGAATTAGGATAATCTATCAGTTGGAGGAAATTATTAGAGACAAAACAGGGAACGCATCTAATTTTGTACCTACAGTTATTCTGAGGCATCACAAACTAGCATAAGAATGATTGACAGGCAGCTGTAGTGCCTTTCCTATTCCTTTTGAGAGATGCCATGCACACAATAATTCAAGAGCAAATTGAAAAAAGAAAAAAGAACAAATAACCTTAATGACCAAAGTCACTATTTCCTGTAGATTTACTATTTACCAAGCTCTGTGCACTTAACACTAAGAACTTCCCTAGGAGCTCACTGTCCTATGATCCCCATTTTACAGCTGAAGAAACTGAAGCATAGAGAAGCACTGCTCCACAGTCGTAAGTGGAAAGGTCAGGGCTGACCACAGGGCACAGTGCAATACAAACTCCATGCACTTAGCTGCCCCTGCACACTGTCTCCTAGGCCAAAGGCCACAAAGCTCCTGTTTTTGAGTTCCGTTGCCCAGCATTATAGGTAACAATAGTAAGAATTTCAAAACTTCTAAGAGTGAATTTCAAATCTCACCACAAAAAAATGAAGGTGAGAAATGGTTGTGCTAATTACCATAATTTAATCATTTCACGTTCTAAATATTTAGGTATCGATATTCAAAATCCCACATTGTGCCCCATAACTACATTCAATGCCAATTAACATTTTTTAAAATTAACATAAAAAAGAGAGATTCTTCTAGTTTTTTATCTTTAAATCTAAGATAATCCCCAGTATGTAGGGTTCCAGCTCATCCCAAAACAGAATAAACGCAGGTGTAGACAGGCTGGTCCAATGAATCATGGTGAAACAACCACAAATCTTTTTTTGAAAATATAGCAGAAGCCAATTTCCATGTTTAATTGTGTGTGAGATGTAGCAGTTTATAAACGATGACATATTCAGCCATCCATTCACAGGTAATAGGCTAAGTAAGAAGTGAAAAGACATCTGTCTTCCTACTAAGATGAGCGTCCTCTTACCTGCTCTGAATGCTGCTTGCCGTGGTTGAGAAAGTGCCTGAGTTTCTCAGTGTCTCCAGCCTTCGGCAGACCTTTTTCCAACACATGTAGTACTGAAGCTCTTCACCAGGGCACAGCTCTGTGTTTTCACCTGAAATTTTTCATAACCAGGGAAGTGTTTACGTCTTGCCAATTGCCAAGTTTTAGAAACCAAACACATACTTACTTGACTCATTAAAATATATGCTGACAACTATGGTGGAATTAAAAATCTATTTCTCTTTGGACATCTGGCTGCACACACCTTAGTCATTTGTCTTTCCCTATGCAGTGAGAAGCTAGTAGGCACTGTGGGAAATATTTCTTTAGCTTTTCAATAGTAAGCAAAAGCTATTTTAGAAAAACAAAATAAATCAAAAAATACACAGGCCAAAATATTTCAAAAACCCAGATCATCCGTTTTTATGAATGGGACGTATTTCTGAAAATGTCATGATATCCAAACTGAAAATAATGCAAAATAAATCCTGACAAAGGATGGCCATTCCTTCTGCATCTCACTTGATCTACTGATTTTAAAAAACGTAAAATAATTTACAAACTCTGGGGAGAAGGAGGAGAAAAAGAAACTCTTATTCACTGTTGGTGGGAATGTAAATTAGCACAGTCATTATAGAGAATAGTCTAGAACTTCAAAAAACTGAAAACAGATTTGCCATTTGATTCAGCTATCCTACCTCTGGGTGTCCATTCAAAGGAAATGAAACCAGCATACCAGAGATACCTGCAAGCCCATGTTCACTACAGCACTATTCGCAATTGCTAAAATATGGAATCAACTAGATGCTCATCAGTGGATGAATGGACAGGGAAAATGTGGTCTACATACACAAGGGAATATTATACAACCACAAAAAGAATGATATCCTGTAATTTGCAGCAAAAGGAATGGAAAAGGAGGATATTATGTTAAGAGAAATAAGTCAGACACAGAAAGATGAAGACTACATGTTTTCTCCTATATAGGGAAGTTAAAATACATTCAGTTGACCTGAATGTAGAATAGTGATTCTTAGAGATTGGGAAGGGGAGACAAGGTGGATAAAGGGCAGTTGGATTTGATCAGCTCATGCAGAATGTATTAAAATATTAACCAATACATGTTAATCAAAAATAAAACAAAAATTTAAAAAAGAAAAAAAATTGATGCATGGTTGAATTAGGGGTTAAGGTTTTCTTTTTAATTGTGCAAATAAAATGAAGTTCTACTAATGTCTACATTGTCTTACTTAAAATCCTTAAATAAAATTCACATATAAAAAAGCAAAACTACATGAAGACTTGCTTTTAATTTTTAACATTTCCTGTATATATTATTAAAGCCCATTTGTAGAAGCCAGTCTATTTACCAACAAATAGATCTGTTTACAGTTGGACCAAATACGCTGGTCTAATGTGAAAGTACATAGGCATGCTTTGAAAGTAAAGAGTACTTTGAAAGTACATAAAGTAGCTCAGTCCTCCATTCCCCTGCCCCCACCCAACAACTTAAATATGTATACACATTGACAGAAGTTGTTAGTGATTCAGTCAGGAATATGTGAGCAGCTCAGGCTTTAATCTTGTGTCTGGGAGGGAGTAGGACCTGGTTGGAGCAGGATTTGTTTATCCTATGTATCTGAAGTCAGAGCCAATAAGTCTCTTGGTTTTGAATAGCTTTAAATGTCTGTTCCCATTTGGACAGGGTTGATAAGCCTATTTGCAGATAACTAGTGCTCACATGTGAGCGGTTGCATGTGTATGGGCTGAACCAAGACATGTTTTGAAAAATAGCCTCCTCTGCAATTGTATCTGTATTTGTATTTCAAGCACACGGGGTTTCCTTCTTCCTTGAGCGCTCAAGGTAAATGTATACATTGGCAAATGTAACTCTGTAATGGTTGGCCCATCAACCAGGAGATTAATGAGGGGTAACTTCACAATAGATCAAAGGCAAGTTATACTGATGTGTGTTCCTGGGGAAGAATGGGTCAGGGCCCAGTGAGAGAAACCAGGTTTCAGATTGTTTAGTCCAAGGGGGAAGAACGAGGAAAGAGAATGGTAGCTGGCTAGGAAAAATCTAGAGAAACAGGAAAACAAACTGAGGGTATTGGGCTGAGAAACGTTGAAGAAAGAAATGAAAGAGAAGAAATTTGTAGGGAGAATCAGAAAGTAAGAATCTACATCATGCACAATCATATAAATGAAAAATTGCACCCCAGTTGTGTACAATGAATCAAAATGAAGTCTGTAAAAATTTTAAAACTAAATAAATGAATAAAAATTTTAAATAAAAGAAGTGCAGAATTCAGAATGTGGGTGTTAAGGTCATAATAATCCTAATCCATTAAGTACTTTCTCCAACAACATTTCATAGTTATTCTTTATAATAAGAGTTGTTTTGTGGTGGTATCCCTCATCTATCTCTACTCCTCTCTTTGTTTCCTTCTTTTTCCTCTTTTTTTTTTTTTGGTTGAATTTATTTTGCCCTCTTTGTAGCAGATAAGACTCCACTAATCCTCAAAAAGTCTGATTACACTTGTATCTATTTTCAAGCAGCTGGCAAAAATGGAGCCAAACCACTAGATTGGAATCATCATAACCTGCTGTCATGTTAAATCAGAGTCAATTTCATGGGCATTCAACCAAGGTAGTGGCACAGTGTCTCACTCAGAGCAGGTCTCATTCTTATGGTTTAATGATCTGTGGTTCCTGTCTTAAAAGCCCTAAAAACTTTATTTTTGAATGTGTGGTAGTGAAGTCTCAGGAGACTATGCAGCATGGGCCAGAATGCACAGCCTCAGCTCCGCTGCTGGCCTGCCTGCTGCTTGCCTCGGATGTGAGTTCAGTCCCTGGCTATTGGGCCTGCAATCAGCAGGCATTGCAGGCCCTCACCCTGAGAGGGGCCTGGGCGTGGAGCATGGTGGTGGAGTCAGCTAGGCATGCCTTGCATGCTGAGGTAAGGGGCGGAGACCGGAGGGTCTGTACGCACCTCAAATATCCCTGAGGCTGAGTGTACATAGCATTCAATATAACACGAAATCCACTGTGATAGGGGAAGGAGCAGATGAGGAGGCCGTGAACTGTACTCCATTTGTGTTCAATGAATCAATAAGTAAATAAAAAGAAAAGAAAAGAAATGGGAAAGTCTTTGTATTACTTTTTTTAAAATTTTATTTTATTTTTGTACATAAGTGGGGTACAACTTTTCATTTCTATGGTTTACACAATGTAGATTCACACGATTCTTGTAATCTTACATATACCTAGGGTGATACTGTCTGTCTCAGTCTACTATCTTTCCTTTTTGTACAAGGGATTTCACGTTTCCTTCGGTATCGGGCCCTACAAATCATGTTTGAAAAATCCTTTATTTTTTAATAGAAAGACTCTTACAGCAATTATTAGGTTCAGCACTACTCAAACATTGTTTAAGAAACTCCATGGCTGGATGCCGTGGTGCACGCCTGTAATCCCAGCAGCTGGGGAGGCTGAGGCAGGAGGATCACAGGTTCAAAGCCAGCCTCAGCATGGGCAAGGCGCTAAGCAACTCAGTGAGACCCTGTCTCTAAATAAAATACAAAACAGGGTTGGGGATGTGGCTCAGTGGTTGAGTGTCCTTGAGTTCAATCCCCAGTACCCCCCAAAATAAAAAGAAATACCATGGTTCAATCCCTGGTACCATAAAAAAAAGAGAAAAAAGACAGAGAGAGAGAGACAGGCAAAGAGAGAGAGAGAGAGAGAGAGAGAGAGAGAGAGAGAAAGAGAGGCAGAGGAGAGAGAAAGAAAGAGGTAGAGAGAGAGAGAGAGAGAGAGAAGAAACACTAGGGGAGTCACGAATACTTCAAAGAGATCAACATGAGACCCCTTTCTGTCCCTGTAAGAAGGGGAAGACATCTCCACCAGCTCCCTTTGCTTGTTCTCTTTTTCCAGAGGTGACCCGATAAGTCCTGTAATCCTAGGCCCCTGAGGAATACAATTTGAAGACCAGTCAGCTACTCTAAACTCATCATTTGGCAGAAAAAGAAACTTAGGCCCAGAAATAAAGATTCTTCTCCAGGCTTCCAAACTTTGCAGCAGGAATGTAGTAGGATCCCGATTTCTGGATTCCCCTGCCAGGTTTTCTCCTGTTAGACTATCCTTTCTCTGATTCCCCTGTGAGGTTCTCCTTAATTTGGGGGAAGCAAACCCACTAACCAAGTTAAAGGATTCTCAGCGAGGTCATGTAACAAGCTGGTTTGGATCACTAAGCACAGCAGGGGAGTGTCCCCAGCACAAGACACAAGATTGGCTGCTGTTCTCGGTTCTTCCATTTCTCCCCTGTGTGCCTTCTGCAGGCTGGAGGCTGTGCTCCAGGCTTTGCACAGAATGCCCACCTCCTTCTCATGGTATCCCATGATCCTTATTCTGTACATGAGGGTACCGACTCAACAACGGTTAAGCAATGCTGGCCCAGTCAGGATAGCAGAGCTGAGATGTGAACATCAATGAAGCTTCCTCCATAGCCCTGTGTGCTGCCAATCGAGGCAAGCCGTCTTCTTTTGTGGAAGGAATCAAAATCAGGACTGGTCATTCTCGCACTTCCTGGCCCTTGCCATCCAGCAACCAAAAGGGATTGGAGGCACCGGAGAGATCTCTCATTCTCTCCCCAGAGAGGTGAGGGGTCTCTCTCACTCATTGCAGCAGGCTCTCTGTGCTTTAGTGTCTCTTGGATCCCAAGGGGGCATGGAGATTTATTTTGAGAGTGTGTTCCAGAGCTGGGAGGTCATGTGCGTTCATCACTGTGGGAGCTTTTGAGGCTGTAGCCCCAAATGTAGATTAAGAGTAGCCAGGGCATCCTGCTGCCCTGGGCTGTTTTCCAGTAGCTGCTCAGAAAGTTGACAAGTTTTACCCTTGAATGACGGGCAGCTCCACTGCTGCTTCTTATTTTGATCAATCACAACACCTAAGGAATTTGGTACCATTGATGTCCTGAACCACTGGATTCTGGGCACTCAATTTCTTGATTGTGCTTGAGAGCACGTTCACACTTACCTATTTTACCAAAATTGTTCTTTTTCCTGCTTCGAATAATGGAGATTTTTGATTCGACAGCCTCTAATCTCAATCTTTAAGCATCATCTGTTTTTTAAAAAAAGTTGGCTAAGATTTGGAAACAACATTAGCCAAAATTTAGATTATTTTACAGAGTGATTACGCTTGACTTCTGTGCTTGATTAAGTAAGTACTTTTTTTGAGTAGCTTTATTATTTTTGGATAAGTCTCTGGGCTTCATCAGCACTGAAAAAAATTCCTTCACAGACACCCAAATAATGAAGTTCGCTTGCTGAAATTTGAAATAATTACGTTAAATACGACATAAAATGTAATGTCTGTGTGTATGAGGAATGTCCAATTTATGTAGTGAAGTTTTTTTTTTTTAATTTATTTCAGATTTCCAGGGACTCATAACTGCCCTGTTCTTGGAAGTTTCTACAGCGCAATACAAAACAACCGTGATGTACTCTCCACTCTGTGCATCATAAGTTTATTCTACAGTATTTTCTAACTCGCTGACAGCTCCCAAGCTTGGTGTTACCTGCTGGAGATACAGGGTTGAACTGGGTGCATCCTTTTTCCTGCATATAACTGAAATCCAAATTTTTTATGTGCGTATGACTAAAACAGGTACAGTGTACAGCAAAGGTACAAAAGAAAAGGTGAGTAGCTCTACCTGGGGTTGGTTAGTGAGAGGCTGGGAGACCCACCACGCTAAGGAGAGCCTCAAAGAATCCAAAGGATATGGTGGGCAAAGGGAAACAGTGGGCAGGAAGTTAATCATTTTGCACGTAGTGTTTTCGCACCAACATGTGTTTTCATGTACGTAATTTTATTTGGCCCTTGTATGACATCGAGAGTTATAATTGAACTCATTAGTCTGGATAATGATTATGCACTAAGAAAAGAGCTTAAAATACTACACGTGACATGCAATTTTTCTTAATATTTTAAACGGAGAGGAACTGCAGAATGGAATTGACCAAATTATGCTATGTCATATGTGGACATACCAGTGAACTCCACCTGTGTGTACATCTGCAACGCACCGATTTCAAGAGCAATAATCAAACAGAAGGAAGGTCAGTGGAGGAAGGGGCGGGGTGGGAGGTGCAGGGAGAGGAAGCACTGGCCACTGAAATGCAGCCCATTATATTCCAAGCATGTGCAACTATATCAAAATGAACTCCACTTATGTGGACCTATAATGTACTGATAAAAACATTAAAAATAGAGTACATAACAAAGCAGTCATCCATATTTTATGAATAAGAACTTTTTTTTTGATGGAGATCAAGTAAAAAGGGACAGTTGGAATTCAAATTCTAGTGTTTTTCTTTGCTCTTGTTTTTCTGTTGTTAATCCTCATGCTCGTCTCTTCCTTCTATACAAAAGCAGCCTCAGCAAATTGAAGGCTGAGAGGGGCCTTGCTTCTTGGGTGGTCAGCCATGCACTGAGAGAGCCAGTGCACGCTCTATCCTAATGGCTCTGTGGTATTCCTACAAGAGCTGAGCTGCTCATCGAAGCTACAGCACTACTCTGAGGTAATGAAAAGAAAGAGGGCCTTGGAAGCAAGACACCAAATTTAAATCACTGTTCTGTCATTAGTAAGCAGGATGACATGGAGCCATCAATTAGCCCATGAATAAGTTTTATATTCTGTACAACCAGGTAGTCATCACATGTCACACAATTACTGACAAATATTTTGACATAGTCTACTCTTGTTGACTTTTTTCAACACTTAACCTATTTTCTGTTAGAAACAGATGTCATTAGCTTTGGAAGCACCACTTAGGATAAAGAAAATGTGGTATATGTACACAATGGAGTATTACTCAGTCATTAAGAAGAATGACTTTATGGCATTTGCCAGTAAATGGATGGAACTGCAGACTATCATATTATGTGAGATAAGCCAGTCCCAAAAAGACAAAAGTTGATGTTTTCTCTGATATGCAGAAGCTAATCCAAAGTAAGGGGGAGGCATAAAAAAATAAGAGCGAGAGAGAAAGGGAATAAGGAGGGGAAAAAAGGAGAGGGAATCTCATCACAATATCCAAATAGAGAAAGGATCAGTAGAGTAGATGAAGGGGATGAAGGAAGTGAAAGAAGGGGCAGGTAAAGGGAAGAACAGTGGAAAGAATCTGACCCAACTTGCGTATGTATGTACGTGCATGGTTGTGGCACTGTGGGTCCTGGGTCCTGGCATAGAGGATGTTCACAGGACTCTAATTTTAAAAAAGGGGTAGGGGTGGGGGTGGGAATATATATGGATTAAAGAGTGGAGGGACAGGAGTGGGAGGCTGGGTTGGAGGCAGGAAGTGCAGGGGATTGAATTATAGCATATTGAGTTGCAAACCTTTGTAATAATGTCAGGGTGTATCCTGGTGTTCTCTATAGCTAAAATGAATAAATAAGAAAAGAATTGGAGGTCATTGTCAACCTCTGATGCTAAGAGGAAGTATTAAAGATGACCTCCGACCTCTGACCAACTACATATCATTTTATTCTCTCATTGATTGGCAAATTAGCCATCTAACCAATGGTAATTAAGCCATTAGTACATCTTAATGAAAATTCTATGGGGAAGGTGCTGTGTAAGACGCTAGCTTGATACCAACATAACTCCTTAGCTGTGTTTCCTTCTCCGTCATCTTGGCTTTTGCCCCCACAATGTAGTTATGAACATTTGCTATTTTAGTGAAACATAGCCACTACTATGGCTTCAGTCCTCAAGCAGAAGGCAGCTGGATTGACAGTTCTGAGTTCACCCCTTGTTGCAATATCACATTGTTAATGTTTGTGGCAATGTCTATTTATATACCCAAATGTTATTTAAAAATTGTCACATGTAAGAACAATTTGCTTCCTCATGTTTCTCTACTAAGAAAGAAGTGTCTCATCCTCTATATTAATTTATCATTGGTTTTCATCACACCTATTTTCATATTCTGAATTGTGTTTCTTTGGCTTTGAATTTCAATCTCTTACTCTTTACTAATTCTACTGAGGAAGCAGTTCACAGCTCTGGAGTATTTATTACGTGCTTGATTCTGTGCTTAGATATTTACATATGATGCTTGATTCATGCCCAATGAAAGGACATTCTGAGATGGAGACAACTGTCATTTCTAGTTCCTGCATGGGGTGGGACAGCTCTATAACCTGTCTTTTTTCTACATGCTCAAGCTTGTTTTTGTAATTTCTTGCAACTTCCTGTAAGGAGGACATGTTTAGACAAAGCCAACACGTGAAATTATCAGAACACTGAGAAAAGAGCACATTTTCTAGAATCTTCCAGGTCAGAAGTCAAAGAGTTAAAAACATTGCATCTTGATGGTTGTAAATATTTAAATACTACCTACGTGCAGCTGTTATTATTAGCACATAGAACAAATTCAAAGCCTGTTTTGTAAGTGCTAGTTGATAGCAAAGAAAGGATTATCTCCTCATACGGAGCTCAAATATATATTTTTAAGACTTAATAATGGATGATTGAGTTACAAAAATCTACACATAATTAATGTATATAACTTGAGAGTTTCGTAGCATTTTGACGTTAAGATGCTCGGAAAAACAGCCTTGTGCAAACCCTTCATTTCACAGATGAGACTCATCTGGGAGGCTAATCCCTTCGTGAAGAAGGCAAAGGTTTTCCTATAGGAATTCAGGGCTTCCTTCATATCTCTGGGCTAAGTAATGCTCAAAATCTTCAAAAATCCATGGAACCTTCACTGGTAACTACTTTGGGCCCATCACAGACTGATGGTACTTTTCCTTTCTAAAGGAGGACCAGTCCCACAGACCCTGGTTCTTTTCTTTCCTGGGCTTTATGTAACTAGGTCCCCCCCACAGAACCGTTCCATAATGATATCACACATGGATGAGTTGTTTTTATGATCTGAAACAAGACTCTGTTCCCCAGAGTAGTGGCTCACAGTGGGCAACAACCTCCTCCAATATGTACCACATTGTTTTATTGTAATCTACTTAGGGAAGGTTGAGCAAGGAAAAAGGGTGCCGCTAAGCTATCATGCTGGAACTTTATTTAGACTGTTTTAGGAAATCACTGAAGGATTTGAAACAAGGTCTGACATGATTAGGTGGCGTTTTGTTGGAAAACGCACTCCACACAGCATGAAGGCAGGTTTAGAGAGACTTGAGAACGTGGGTATAGTCAGCCAGCCAGGAACCTGTATGTAAGTCATACCCTCTGCTAATGGGATGCATCCACTAATCTGGGACTGGAAGACCCTTCCCAAATACTGTGTCATTCCCTCCCATTTGAGTTAGAAGTCAAACTGTGTCGGTGAGTTCTTCCTACTTGTATCTGTTCTCCTGTCCTGTTATTACCAGATTTTGTAGCAGGAATCTGCTCATATTATACTCCTAAGTTTAGTTCAAATGTTTTCCATTTTATTACATACAGTGATCAATTTAGATGAAAGTAATAAAACCTCATCATCCAGAGTATTAGTAACAAAATATAAATGGCTGTTACTAGGAAACTTATAAATTCTTCTTTTCCCTCATTCCCAATAGTTCCTAGATGTACACTTCTGCTTACCACCCTCTCCCTTCGCTCAATTCTTTCTACTTCTCTCTTCTTTCTCATTCTTTTTTTTGGAGGGAGGTACTGGGGATTGAACCCAAGGGCACTTCATCACTGAGCCCCATCCCCAGCTCTATTTTGTATTTTATTTAGAGACAGGGTCTCACTGAGTTGCTTAGGGCCTTGCTAAGTTGCTGAGGCTGGCTTTGAACTCGTAATCCTCCTGCCTCAGCCTCCTAAGTGCTGGGATTACAGGTGTGCGCCACCGCGCCTGGCTCCTTCTCATTCTTCTGTCTCAATGGTTATTAATCTTTGGAGAGATTTGATTCAGTAATAGGTATACATGTTCTTTTCTAAAATTTGCCTTTGCCTTCTGTTGGTTCACCTGTCATTCAGAGGCACTTTCCCACCACGAGCCTCACATTACTATAACTTAATTGGGAAGTGCATATGTCATGTTTAAGCCAACATATGTTTTTTACAAAGTAATCCAACTATTAAAAGTCAGGACATTTAACATAAATATTTGACTTTTTCTTTCTGTTAAAAAAGTGAAAATTCTGACGTCATCAAGCCCACAGTCAACAGCACCAAACAGCAGCTGAGTAGCTGCCACCTCAACCTTAGATGGAGTAAGGGTTATTCTGTACACCCAAGTTCACACCATTTGCTATTCCCTCCATAATAGTCGAAGCATCAGTCGGGTTTTATCATAACATTTCCTGTTGATTTTTCTTAGAACATAGAAATCAAGGCATGTGAATCAGAAAGGAAGATTTAAAATTAGCTCTGTTCAAATGACATGGTCCCATTTGTATAAAACCCTAAAGAACACACACACACACACACACACACACACACTTGTTAGACAGAGCTAATAAGTATATGCAGCAAACTATCAAGATGCAAAATTAACATACAAAAATCACTTGCATTTCTTTGTACCAGTAATGATCTACCAAAAAGAATTCAATGAAATAATCTCATTTAGGATAGCATCAAGAGGGATAAAATACTTAGAAACAGATGTAACCAATGTATTGAAATATCTGTACACAGAAAATGTAAACGCTGGTAAAAAAAATGAAGAAGACACAAAAAATAGGAAAATATCCTATCCTATTCCATTTTCTGTTGTTACAACAAAACAACTAAAGTGGAGCATTTATAAAGAAAAGAAGTTTATTTCACTCACAATTTTGGAGGCTGGAAGTCCAAGATGAGGCCTCCTCATCCTGTCTGACCTCTGATGAGCTACTCAGGGAAGATGTCATATTAATAATGGGAGCAAATGCAGGAGAACAGGATCACACAGTGAGACAGGAAATAGAAGGATTAGTGAGCCAAACTTGCTCTCTTTTTAATAATCTGCTCTCATGAGAACTCCCTCATTCTGAGAGACCAGTATTTATTTCTTCAGACTCAGAATGGACCAAAGATCTAAGTGTAAGACGAGAAGCTGTAAAATTCCTAAGAGAAAACATAGGAGAAAGATCCTTGACATTAGATTTAGCAATGATTGACTTTATTATTTTGCTTTTTGATATTACACCAAAATCTGAGGTTTAAAAAAAAAGGAGAAATAAACAAGGGATATTAGGTCAAATTAAAGAGCTTCTGTAGAGGAAAGGAAATAACCAAGAGAATAAAAAGACATCCTACAGATTGGGAGAAAATAAGTGCAAATCATATTGATAAGAAATTAGTATCCAAAATGTGAAAGGAACTCACACAACAGGAAAAAAACTGATAAAAATGATTAAAGATCTGAATAAATATTTTTTGTAAAACAGACAAAAATGGTTAACAGGTATATATGAAAAGCTACTTAGATAACTCATCAGCAGGAAAATGCAAATGATACCACAATGAGATATCACCTCATACATTTTAGGATGTCGTCAAAAACTAAAATCATGAAAGATAAGCATTGGTTCGTGTGTAGAAAAAGAGAAATCTTGTGCATTGTCCATAGGAATGCAATTGGTACACCCTTTAAGGAAAACAGTATGGAGTTTCCTCAAAAAATTAGAAATAGACCTACTGTATCATCCAGCATCTCTCTGCTGCATATATACCCAAAGGAAAGGAAACTGACAACGTGTAGACTCATCTGCAGTTCTCTTTACTGCATCATTTTTCAAACTAGCCAAGCAATGAAAACAACCTAAGCATCCATAATCAGAAAAAACAGATAAAGTGATTGTGATATATATATGTACAGATAAATATGATTTATTTATTATATAAATGGAAGGCAGTTAAACCACAATAAAAAAGATACTACCATTAACAACAATGTAGATGGACCTGGAGATCATTATACCAAGTGAAATAAGACAGATGAAGAAATATTGCATGGTGTCACCTAAGAAAAGATGAATACATGGAAACACAGAGTTAGCAGGGCAGGGCGAGGGGGAGAAATGAGGAGATGTCATTTGAATGGTGCATACTTACACTTAATAGGATGAACAAGTCTAGAGATATACTGCACAGCATAAGGAGTTAAAAGTTTTATTAAAAATATTGTATTACATCCTGAAATCTTATTGATAGAAGGTTTTAGGTGATCTTCCCACACACACAAAAAAAACAACTATGTGATGATGGATATGTGAATTCTCATGACTGTATAAGTATGTTTTTACCATGTATATGCATATAAAATCAGGTTATACCTGAAGTATATGCAAAGTAAATACATATATACATACATGTCAATAAAAATTTTAGAAAGAATGTGGAAGCAGTTTTCGTCTGTCTTGATCAGAATTGGCAAAATGAAAATTAGGAAGACAGGTGAATTTTCTTATACTTGCCTATTTTACTCAATTTCATCACTTCCCTGGCTCCTAGAGCCATATGGGTTGCGACTTCTGCTGATGGCCCTTTGACTTCCACTCCTTATTAGTGGAAAACTAAAAGTAGCTTTCAGCATGGGCAAATGTACCAGTTAGTTTTGATATGACTTAAAACAATGTCCAAGATTTTGAAGTTTGGCTCAGGGAGGTGGCGGCTGATCTCACCAAGCATCATTCAGGCACCTGCTTTTAGTGTCCACTCAGCAGGTAGGAGGCAAGTCCAGGTTATCTGCGTCTAAGAAAATTCATTTTTATTCTCCTGTATCCCATGTTGCAGCAGACTGGCTTGAACCACATTCATATGACAGGATTCCAAAAGAGCAAGTGAAGCTGTCAAAGTTGCTTGAGACCCAGGATTATAACTGGCACACCTTTTTTTGTTTACATTTTGTAGGTCAGAGAAAGTCACTAGCTGGGCCAAGTCCAAGGCCCTGGGGAAACTGATTCCATAACTTAAAGGGAGGCTTCCACAAGTTGTGGATAAGGGTGATATGACCAGCTGAGGCTGTTTTTGTAATCAATTTGCCAGAAAGAAGGGGTAGAAATGAAACATCTCACTTCATGGTCACAGTGAAATAGTGCCCAGAAACAAAGTCAGGAGAGCATCCGGGTGATTTTGTTTTCTTAGTGCATCTATGTCTTATCATTTTGTCCATATCCAAGCAACGGTTCTGAACACAGGAATTCCTCTAACATTGTGTTTGGCAAAGTCATCGCAGATCAGATGAACAAGGAGCCATTAGGCGGGGGTTGAAATAGGCACAGCCAGAGGCATCAGGATATGCATTCAGGGAACTGGGTAATCCCTTAGAGGAGGGAGGCGGTGGCTCTGTGCAAGTCAGGAGGAGCAGGGAGGGGAAACTGAATGATCTAAGTGGCTGAAAGGTCCAAGCTCTCTCCACAGCTATGACTAATAATATGATAAATGAAAAAATGTGCTTTCCCTGACAGGTCACTGCATCACCATTGTATGCTTGCCTTGAAACCATGAGCACCAGAGAGGAGGTTTCTTACGCTGTTTGCAAATGGAAACTAATGATTTATGTTCTCACACGTGGACTCCCAAGCAGGGACTGGTCACTGCTTTCCAAATCGTAAGCTGCTGGCCCCGGGAGCTCAGCACACATCTGCTTGCCTCTAGACTCTTCCCGGATACTTCTGAAAGGGTGATTTGGGTTATTTACATTATCAAAAACTTATGCAAGAATAAGAAAATGTAAGCATGGTAGTTTATTCTGGCAGGTTTCTATCATATGCTGCAGCAAATTTGAAGGCAAAACCACATTATTTCCATGAAGTGATTCAGTAATAGATTGAAATGTGTAAAAGGCTAATGATATTAAAATAGTGTGGCATAGAACGCAACTGTGGGCATTCAACATGTTCACTATCACTTTGCTCATTTTTATAAATTAATGAATTACACGAGGTGCCTGCAGGTGTTTGTAGGCTCTTTTTATTTGCTATTCATTTCACAGAGGAAAAAAGAAAGGTTTCAAGTATTTTATCCTTTAACTATGAATCAGGAACATACATTGCAAGATAATTGTCAAAACTTTATTTGCCAGTATCTTGGCATGGGATTAACAAGGATTGCTTCTTAATAACACTGAAAGTCTACTGAAATGGCTTGAGTATCAAATGCAATTTTATGTTACAGAGTCTGACTTTCCACAACACTGAGAGAATGAATTCATGGCTAATTTAATTCCAATCACAAATTTTTTGAGTGCTATTCAAATATAGATATAAACCTACTACTAGAAAACAATGTGGGGTGGGCAATTCTCAGCTGTATTAGATTTATTTTGCTTTCCTTTATTATGCAGAACTAACATTTTTCTCAGTGACCAAAATTCAGACTACCCCTGCATCCTAAATCAGAATTTCCTATTGAGGAGTTTTCTCAGGAGAATATGTTTTAAGAAATATATGTCATTCAAAGTTTTAGAAATAAAATACATATTGTTTCCTTTTTTAATAATTTCAAACCATTCTTATGGAACACTTTGCTAGTTCCCTATGGTAAAAAAGTTTGTATTATAGTGGCTGTTTGCTGGATTTTGTTTAAAGAATATTTAAAGAAGGGATCAATTGTAAAGCATTGAAAATAAGGAGGAAATTCAGTTTGGGCAAAGATGTGGAGCAATAGGCTGCTCTCAAATACTGCTGCTAGAAGTATTAATTAGCACAATCTCTCTGGAGGGTCATTTGGCAATAGGTATGAAGCTGTTAGAGTGTGTATTCCCTTCCACCCATTACTTTTCGTCAAATTTAACTCAAATAATAAATTGAGCAAGTATTCATGTAAAGATGTGTATAAAACACACAACAGTGTACATTCAGTATTCTTCTAGTTAAAATTAAATGCTCATTAGAGATTGGTCAAATAAATCATGCTACATTCAGAAAAGGAAATAATGGAGCCATTAAAATAGCAATACAATTTGAACGAAATGTTATGAAAGCACTAAGTGAAAAAGCAGGTTACAGGACAGGGTATTTTTTACTCCACTCTAGTGACTTTGAAAGCAACTTTATGTGTGTGTTTTTATTTATTTATGTGGATGTGCCTGTGTGTATGTGCATGTGAAAGAAAAGTTAGTGGCAAAATGAACAAAGTTTAAACATTCATAACCATGGGGATAGTTGGATAATGATGAAGATTGTTACGGTGTGGATCTAGAATGTCCCCCAAAAGTTCATGTGTTGAAGAATTGGTCCCCTGTGGAGCAATGTTCAAACATGGGGCTTGTGAGTTGTGATTGGATCATGAGGGTTTTGCCCTCATTAAGGAACTGATCCTTTGATGGTCGAATGTACTACTGGGAGGAGGTGGAACTCTGAGTAAATGGGCATGGTTGGAAGAAGTAGGTCATTGAGGGTGTATCCTGGTCCCTTCCCCTCCCTCTTTCTCTCTCTGCTTCTTGGTTGCCATCAGCTGAAAAGATTTCCTCTGCCACACCCTTCTGCCATGATGTTTCAGGTCCAAAGCAGTGGATCTAGCCAATCATGGACTGAAACTTCTGAAACCATGAGCCAAAACAGACCTTTCCTCCTTTAAGTTATTTATGGAAGATATTTTGGGTGGCAAAAATGAAAAACTGATACACCATGATGATAATGATGAAGATGATGATTGCTTTTGCTTCCTATTTTCTAATTTTCTGTTTAAATTTCTTGTACAAAAATAAGTACATGAAACTAGTATAAGCTGATCCAGTTGAATAGGTGTCCTTACAGCACAAACTCAACTGTTGCTGAGATGTCATTTATAGCTCAGATAAACATGGCTGCTAAGGAACTCCTGAGGCCATTAGAGCAATTTCTCTTAAGGAAGTTAGGCAGCTAACACAGTATCACATGGCTTATCTAAGTTATTCTTAAAGAGAAACTCTTGACAGCACATTTTCTTTGTAACTTCCAGGTCTCTTTCATCTATGTCACTTTTTCCCCTTGTCCTTGTGATTAACTTGTGCTTGTCTGTTAGGAAAGACATTATAGATCCCTCAGCATAAATCAGTGTATTTGCATTTCTCAGCATATATATATATATATATTACAATTTAGTCCACAGTAATTCAAATTCTCTAGCCATATTTTTCTTATAAAGCCTCTTCCATCCTCACTGCCTCCACCCTCAGACTGAGAAGAAGGAAGGATATTCAGGTTTCCAAACCCCAGCAAGAATTTGGATAGAGTCCTCAGACAACTTACTCAATTTTTTTTTCTTTCATGGTTTCTGGCTGAGACATGTAATGTTGGAACATTTTAAATCCACATCCCAGTCTTTTAAAAATGAGGAAATACCTCAGTAAAGAAACAAAGCCCCTGAATTGGATGTCTTCAGAAATCCATGGAGTTTATAAATAGTGTTTAGAAGAAGCAACCTGGTTGCTGAGTGTACTTGTATATAGATATTGCTTTTGCACATTACTAAAATTGACAGGGGAGAAGCAATAAGTGAGACCCATTCACACAGAGTCCTAATGAATCCCTTCCATAATCTGTAATCTTGTGAAGGAATTCTTCCCATTCCCTCTTTACAGATGATGAAACTAAAACCCAGACACTAAGTGAGTTGTCAGGGATTACTGTTTCCACAGCCAGAATTTGACCTGACATCTTCATCCTCCTCATCAGACTTGAGAGAGGAGGCCCAGAACTTGGAAGGACATTAATGATATGAAAGGATGAAATAATATATATATATATATTGATTAAAATTAGAACCAATGTTAACTCTCTTCTCTGTCCAAGGTCTGTACCAAGTAACAGATAAGAATAGAGCAGATGGGAGGGCAAACATTGATACAAAAGAAAAAAATGGTGAAAAAAATGACCAATACTAAGCCCACCATTAGAGAAGGCATCGTTAACCAACCATAGACTATTCTGGAAAACCACAGTCTCCCTTCTGGGAGCAGGAAGAGAACAAATACAAGCCCATGTTCTTTGCAGGAAGGCTGCCACTCAGGAGGAAGAAGGAGAAAAGAACCAGACGGGGAGCGGTAAGTACACCTATGGTAGTTCTAAAACTGAAAAGAGAAAGTCTCTCTGCCTGCTCTATGGGGCAGCAAGTACGGAAGGAAAAACCAGGTATGTTACCCAAGGAGAGCTTCCATCACAGGGCGGGAAACACCAGGACTGTGGTTAGTGCAATCTGACAACTTCAGAGGAAAGGAGGCAGCCTGGAATATGCAGGAATGTCTCCAGTTCTTACAATCCATAAGTGGCATGAAAGGGATTCAGAAGAGCCAGCTTGCAGGAGAGATGCATGTGTACAGTAGTTAACAAACATTCTGGGATCACATAGGCCCTGGAGGTCACATGATCAGAAAAGGTGAGGTCTACCAAAGCAGGTATGAGAGCAGCTTTGACTGGTTCCCCAGATAAAAATGTCTGAGGAAGATTAACAAGGTTAAGAGTGCTGGGTAGAAATCAAAATACCCTCTCAATACAGGCAGGAGGAGCAGCCATCCTGCATCAGTGCACATCACATGAAGCAAAAGAGAGAGGACTTAAACATCATCATGGAACAGTTGCCTGCTGACTGCATGAAACTTTCCTTCCCTTCGTCCCTATTCCATCCTGGAGAACTGAGGATTGGAATCAAGTAGAAAGAAAGGAAAAGTCTGAGATGGATCATTGAACCGAATTGAACCGGAGAAAGCAATGCTCATTTTATAAGAAAAGTCACAGGATGAAATTAAGGAATTCCAAAACAGGACTACTAATTATTTTGGTAAGAAGAAGAAATTGGGGCATTTAAAAAGGATGGGGGAGAGGCAAAAATATTTCCTTTGTGCACATTTGGGTTTTGAGAATTATTGTAATCATGGATCCCTGCAGTTGTACACATAGTTTCATTTGCTATTGTGCTTTAATTCTAGCCACTTGTTATGGTTTGGATGTGAGGTGTCCCCCAGAAGTTCACATGTGAGACAATGCAAGAAGGTTCACAGGAGAAATGATTGGGTTGCAAGAGCCTTAACCAGTCCGTGAAATAATTCCCTGATTGGGGTTAACTGAGTGGTAACAGAAGGCTGGTAAAGTGTGGCTGGAGGAGATGGGGCTTTGGGGGCATGGCTGTGGGGTATATATTTTGTAACTGGAGAGGGTGGACTCTCTCTCTCTGCTTCCTGATCACCATGTGAGCTGCTTCCCTCTGCCACACTCTTCTGCCATGTTGTTCTACCTCAACTTGAGCCCAGAGGAATAGAGACAGCCTTCTATGGACTGAGATATCTGAAACTGTGAGCCCTCAAATAAAACTTTCCTCCTCTATAATTGCTCTGGTTGGGTCTCTTAGTCACAACAGCAAAATAGCTAACTAAAACACCACTTTAGACAATTGGCAGGGTGAGGGGTGAAGAGAAAAAATAAGATACATCAACTGTGCTATAATTAACAGAGGAGCAGATTTTCCAGACCTCAATCTAAAATGTTCCAAAGGAAGGCAATTCTAAGTACTTCGACAAGAGAATCATCTGTCTCAGTGGTTCCTTGGATTCCAACCAAGACCCTCAAATGAGATAAATCCAAACACATAGCTCTTGACAGCAGTAGCTGGGAAGTGGTTGTTTGGAGGATGTAATCTCTATGACAACCCTGTGCTTGGACAGAGTTCCTTTAACATTACATCAGTGGTACAAATTTCCTTAACTGATGATGTAATGGCTTTCCATGCTAATTTTCTATTTCTTTATTTTGTGTAGATGATGATGTAAATGCCTGAACCAGGAATTGCTGTTACAACTGTGGTCTCCACAAGGTAATTAAAAGGTGTTTATGAAAATCATCAGCATTTAGAGTCATCTAGATGTTTCACAGCACCTGACTCAAGAATCCTAGAATTGGGGAACTGGAAAGAGACTTAGAGATTTTTCTAGTTCCACTTCATCCCCCAGTTTTACAGAGAGTGAACCCAAGATTCAGAGAAATATTGTTATTTTGCTAAGATGATTGAACTCACTGGTGGTGGAACTAAAAAGAGAAAGTGGGTGTTGCCAACACTATTCTTGGTTTCTTGTACTTGCAAGCCTTATATTTCTTCTTAGACTCGATCTTACTGGACACATGGTCTTCTGTGAAGCTACATTACAAATCCAGAGTCAGGCAGCACACCATAGAGCTTTAGAGTTTGGCCTCTCAAGCTAGAGGACTTGGTTTCAAAACTTAATTTCCACTCATTAGCCACGTGAATGGATAAGTAGCTTAACTTCTCTGTGATCTAATTGGTCCATTTGCATAATGAAAAAATAATTGTGTCTGTCTCAAGGAGCTCTTATGAAGATTAAATGATTTATTCACGTAAAGCCCTTAACACAATGGATTACATAGTATGACTCATTACCATTATCTCTTCTTAAATATTGGAGACATGTACTTGTGGAGAAATTAGTCAGTGAAATGAGTGCAGTAATGCATTGGGGGACCACCACTTTTTTATTTATGCTTTCAATCTACTTGTACAAAGATGTAATATTTATTGGAAAAGGGTGGAGATGAAACATTATTGAGAAAGACTAAGGAATCCTGAGTAACTCAGCTCCTTAACTTTGGATCTCACTCTTTCTCTCAGTCATTTACTCCCTTTCCTATTTTTTCTAAACATTTAGAAAAGTTTTAAAGAAAAAGAGATAATTAATAGCAGCTGATGGAACTTTCCTGGCTCCTTTACTGGACATTATGAAAATGTAGAAAGGGTGACCTAAATTCAAACACAGAACATCCCAGAGATGTCTTGGAATTCCAGATGCAAATCCTTTTCCTTGATTATCCCAGTCTTATCCTTAGTTGCTCAGCTGGGGAATTCCTATTTGCAAATCCCAGTGAATCTTTATTTGGATGAATCCTGGGAACCTAGAGATCGCACGCAGCATCTGGGAAACATGGAAAGCCCTCCCGTTAGCTTCCCCAGAGTTATTTGGATATGAGAAACATCTGTTAGCATCTTTTCAGTGACAGGGTATTTGATAGGTTTATTTTTTTACTTTGCTTTTGATATTCTCAACTCAGCAAAATCTTTTCCATAAAGAAATCATCACAAATAAGGTGTGATAAACTCATGAACTTGAGGCGTTATCAGTCATAAAAGTCGGGTACAACACCCCAGCAATAATCATCGCTCAACATTGAAAAAAATATAGTAAAGATATCCAAATGATTATAATTTTGGCTTTCTGCAGAACAGCACCCAAGAAATAAGCAATCTCTCTTAGCAGTTTGAACACAACTGGAACAAATAAAAAATGCAGTGAAACAGGTGCAAGGGTGTGAGAGTCATTGAAGCATTGATGTAACTGTCTTAAGTCCCATAAAATAGTAGCATTTGGCAGGTCTATATATAAATGAGGTTAGGTTTGCCAGAAAAGTAAAATAACACTACTGGCAAGTGAAAAAATCATATCCTATCAGAATTTCCCTGCATTCCATCCAAAACTTCTATGAAACCTTGGTAATGGGCTGATTCATCACATATAAATTCAACTCCAACAAAATTAAAAAGAAAATATAACTTTCCCACTATTGCCACTATTGCTCTGTAGAGAAGCAAAGAGCAATAGTGAAAATACATTCGCCAATTTCTCACTCATAAATAAACATGCCATTCTTGCTTGGTGATATTATTTCTCACTGCACCCCACCCCACCTCACTAGCAAATGGAGTATCTAAACCCATAACAACTAGATCACTAAATATTCTTTCTTGTGAATGAATGGCTTTGGTTAAATTATATCAATGTATGTAGATGAGCTCACCTGATTGCAAACTGACATTCATCTGAATTACTGAAACAAGCCACCTCACCCATTTAAGCAGTGAACTGACTTACAATAAGATTATGACTCCAACCCAGATGGATGGCTTTAATCAGGGCTTAAATTACATGGGACTCATAGATCATAAAATTCAGAGATTTTTTTTTTCTTTATGGGTGTGGGGAGAGAACAGTCTGGGAAACAAGCCCTTGGATGAAATACTGGGAAGATTTTTCTTTTAACTCTTAGGGATCTGTTTATACTCTGCAGTGACTCACTCAGGCTGCACTTTCACTAAATAAAATGACAACTGTTCTCTGTTTACAGCTGAGAGATTCCTGTGGCTGTGGAATCTAGGGACTAACCTTCAACTCACAGGGGTCTTTCCAACTCCCACTTAATTTTTCCCTTCCCATTCACTTTGTAATGATTCCACTTCCAGTTCAGCAAGGAATGCTCTAGAAGTACTGCTTAGGAGTGTTATGTGAGAAAAATTATAATGCAGAAAGTAACATAAGTAAGACCATACTAGGACCCAGAGAAAAATAATGTCATCTCACATTTAGTTAGAGTCCAGAATATGGAGAAGATGGACAAGTCCTAAATTGGGAGCAATAATGTAAGCTTCTGACTACTGGTTCATTTGAAATGACTCACCTCAATGGGTCGACAAAATTTTAAGTAAGCTACCCTCATGGAACAGCTTGAGAACCTTCTCACATCTACTGTTTGGATATGGTTTGATACCCCTATGGGTCCATGTGTTGGATCTTGGTCCTCTGTATGGTGGTAATTAGAAGTGGTGTGGAATCCTTAAGAAGGGGGGGGGAGGGGCGGTGCTCACAGGAATTAATCAGGTCACTGAGGTCACTGGCCTTGGAAGGAATTGATATAGACTTCATGAGACCCTGGTTGGAGCAAGAGGGTTGTTAAAGAGCATGTCTGACCCCTGAGTTGCTCTCTGGCTTCCTATCTCACCATGTGGTCTCTCCTCTCACAAGTCCTCCCACCTCAATGGGATAATGGTGATGCAGCCATCTGCCATAACGTGATACACCCTAGGAAGGCCCTCACCAGAGCTGGTGCCATGTTGTTTGGACTATGAGCCTCCAAAACCGTGAGTTAAATAATTTGCTCCTTTTCTTTACAAATTTCTGTATCTCCTAGGCCTTCATTCTCCCTCAGCTACAGGTAATATTTTTATAGTAACTTTAACTGGATTAATACATCCCTGACAAGCTCAACTGCTCATGATTCACAAAGCTGCTTATATACCACCTGTCTGAACAGTGTGGAAAAAGGTTGGGAGAAGCGGGGTTGGAGGAAGGCAGTGGTGTCATCTTTCCACAGCAAGGAGACCAGGGCCCTGTGAGAGGTTGCTTGTCCTTTCTTTGATGTCTTATTTTCTCCACTTTTATTCTTCAGATAGAGTTGGGAAGAAATGAAAGTAAACACCTTGCACACCAAGCATAGTGTTGGTTGGGGTCAAAATTATGTTATAAACAAAGATATTCTGTGTGCTATTCCATGAGCAATCAATTCAGGTTTTGATATTTAAATCAAAGACAATATCATTGTGGTTAAGCATTGTATTTTGGTCAACACCTGAAAACATGTGTTTAGGAGGAATTGGTATCTTTTGAAATATTATTATGTTTGCATTTAAAAAAATGCTATGGGGAGTTTAAAAATCGTGAGTTAAGCAAAGTTAAATAGACTTTTTTCCTGTAGGAATTCTCACAGCCTTTAATGTCGTGTTAATTAGCTCTCCCTGCTCTAAACAGTATTGTCTAAGAAAGGACAGAGATAGGAGAGAAAAAAAATGAATGGTTTTAGGGAGGCAGTCGGCCACATCTGCCACACTACACCCATGGCCTTAGGATTCTCCCGTGACAGAGGATGAGAAATAAATAATGTTGCCTCTAAGTATTAGTTACCTTTGAATTAATGGCCGCTAGCATCTCACATAGTGTAGGAAATTAATGACTGCTAATGTGACATGATGTAAATTATTTAACTTCTCCTACTCTCAGTTTTTGCAGTCATAAAACTGAGCTGATTCCTAGCTTGTAGGTTGTTATTATAAGGGTTACACACAATTATGCATGTAGATCTAGGCATGAAAATGATCAATTGTTCCTTTCTCTTCTGGACCTTCAGCTTCTCCTCAGCCCCAATCTGTCACTTAAACTGCCTCAGACAGGAATGGAAGCCACTATCCTGCCACAGCACAGCCAGTTCCCTCCAGGGAACAGAGCTAGTATCTGAGAGTGATCATCTTTAACTATCTTCTGCTGCCCCTTCTCTTTGTCCATTCAGCCAGGCTCCAAAACATTCTCGAGGTATTTACTGTGTGTCAGACACTAGGGATGAAGAGAGACTGATGCTGTTCCCTGACTGAGCTCACTGTCTGGCAGAGAAGAAGCCATTTAAACAAGCAGTCGTGGTTAGGAGTGAAGACAGACCTAAGGAGAACATCCAGGATGCTCAGTGCAAGACCAGGAATCCAGGGGAGGAAGCAGAGGTTTGTATGGCTGTACCTCTGATGCAGCAAGAAGGACCCAGCATAGAAATAATTTCCCCAGTGAAATTAAAAAATGAGACTGAGTAAAGACATAAATGCAAAGGGTCCATGGTTTCTCACTTGACTCCATAGCAGACCTACAGATTTGGGAGAAATAAAAAAATAAATAAATAAAAAAGTAATGTTGCTCAAAGACCGAGAGCCAGTTTCTAGTAGAACAATCACAGTCCTGGGTATCTGATTTCTAGCTACTTCATATGAATAATCAATAAAAGATCAGCCTTCAGTTGGACATTCTTATGTTAAATATTAACACTTTAATAAACTTATTTTGACTTTTAATTTTGCTATGATTGCATCTATTAATATAAATATTGATTATAGGCATAGAGGAAACATTTCTTCTTTACTGATATACTAGAGTCCAGGGAGTCTGTAGCCTTCTTCTCATTATATATTCTGAGGAAAATACGTTGAAGGCTGGCAGCAGTTGGTTTTCACTCCTGAGTTCTGCACAGTGGGTGGATTCTGAAATATAATAAAAGTGATCAAGCCAGAAATGTTTTGGAAGAAGAATCAAAACAAGTCGAATAGAATTTAGTCACAGCTACCGAAAAAATCTGATTTCAGTATCATTTCAGAAACCATGCATATTTTAAACAAGGAAAGGAGCATATTTGATTCCCACTTGTCCTTGGGTTTGGTCACTGGGCAGAGCACTCTCTTGGCCATGGATGACAGGGGAGGGGATGTGTTAACAGACTTTACAATCCCACGGTTGGGTCTCCACTTTAAAGACTTGAAGCTCAGCTCTGTTAGGATCTGGTGACCCGTCCAAGGAAGCTGTCAACTTCAAAGGATGAACAAACTAACTTTATCACTAGAAATGTTTAACACCATATTAAATGGGGTGACCATCCACCTTCTTAAACTGGAATGAGGAAATGGATTGCTTATCTCTTATTAGGAAATACATATTATGAATTTATTAACATTTGTCTTGTTCAATTTGACTAAAAATTGATCAAATAAATGCCCTCATTATAAGACTAGAGTACTGGGCAATAGAAAGAAAAAAATATTCAAAAGGGATATTGGCATATTGGTTCACAGCTTTTTTAGAATATTTGGAAATGACTTTGGTTTAAGTTGGACATTGTCACACTGGTGGAAATGGAGTCTCCTTTACTCATTCCTAGGATGTTTATATGATTCCATGTGTTTTGCCTAGAATTCCCAGCTATGGAATCATACTATTGGGTTTCCTGATGGGTGTTTCATAAATTTATATGGTTTGTTAAATTTCACACTGACCTTTGTGGATAGGACAGTGTGTCTTGCCAACTGAGAGCCCACTCAAAAGTCACATTCACAAGTTTAAGATTATTTGCCTAAATAAAAGTTACTACCTCCTATTATACAAATAACACAGAAGTCCAAATTCTTCTTGGCTGTAACTGACTATTAAGAAGTCCTTCTTTGATTATCTCGGTACTGATTAAAGACAGACTTAGGAGCCAAATATTCTTCAATTATATGGTTTTATTTATGTATTTATTTATTTACTTTTAAAAACAAGAATGATATGAAGCCAAATGGACTATCTCCCCTACATTCTCACTGCAGATATGAAAGGGAATTTTTTTTTCTTTGTATTTCTGTCTGGCTCTTTCTTATCTCATGTGGTTTTCTACAGGTCTGAGGCTGAGATACACACAGCAGTCAGATAAAAGTCAGAACCCCCTGAACAAAAGACAGAATTCTCAGAAGACCATTACACAGGTCAAAGTCATCCCACTGCTGGGAATCTGTTCCCATTTTCCGGGTGAGACCAAATGACACTGTCCAGACAAAACCAAAACACACATGTACAAACTCTCTCTTCCCTCCTTTCTCACCCATATGCAGATGATAAAACTCACCTATATCTAAAAATAAGAAGACAAAAAGTCTTGCATTCTCAAATGTTCCAAAACATTTTATCAACTCCCTGAAGGCTAGGACCACAATGACTCAAGAAGAATACCCTTGGCTACTACTAATTTGTTTTTATTTGAAATAAACCCCAACTCAAAACATCACATCACAAGCACTTTTTTCCTTTTGATTCATTTTGCACAAATGGAGTACAACTTCCGTTTCTCTAGTTGTAAACTAAGTAGTCACACCATTTGCGTAATCATACATCTATATAGGGTAATGATGTTTGTCTCATTCTATCATTATTCTTCTTCCCACCTCCTCCCTACCCCTATGCAATCCATGCTTCCTCCATTTTTGCCTCCCTGCAACCCCCAGTTATTTATCATCATCCACTTATCAGATAAATCATTCAGCTTTTGGTTTGGGGGATTAGCTTATTTAACTGAGAATGATATTCTTCAACTCCATCCATTTATCTGCAAATGCCATAATTTTATTATTCTTTATGGCTGAATGGAATTCCATTGTGTATATATACCACAGTTTCATTATACATTCATCTATTGAAGGGCATCTAGGTTGGATCCACAATCTAGCTATTGTGAATTGAGCAGCTATAAACATTGATGTAGCTATGTCACTGTAGTATGCTGATTTTAAGTCCTTTGGGTATAGGCCAAGGAGTGGGATAGCTGGGTCAAATGGTGGTCCTATTCCAAGTTTTCTAAGGAATCTCCACACTGCTTTCTAGAGTGGTTGCAGCAATCTGCATTCCCACCAGCAATGTATGAGTGTACCTTTTTCCCCATATCCTCGCCAACACCTGTTGTTGCCTGTATTCTTAATAATAGACATTCTAATTGAGGTGAGATGAAATCTTAGGGTAGTTTTGATTTGCATTTCTCTTATTACTAGAGATGTTGAACATTTTTTCATATATCTGTTGATTGCTTATAGATCTTCTGTGAAGTATCTGTTCATTTCCTTAGCCCATTTATTGATTGGGTTATTTGTATTGTTGGTGTAAAGTTGATTGAGTTCTTTGTAGATTCTGGAGATTAGTGCTCTATCTGAAGTGTGTGTGGCAAAGAATTTCTCCCACTTTGTAGGTTCTCTCTTCACATTGTTGATTGCTTCCTTTGCTGAGAAAAAACTTTTTAGTTTGAATCTATCCCAGTTGTTGATTCCCATTTTTATTTTTTGTGCTTTGGAAGTCATGTTAAGGAAGTCTGGTCCTAAGTCCACATGATGAAGATTTGGACCTAATTTTTCTTCTGTTAGTGGCAGGGTCTCTGGTCTAATTCTGAAATCCTTGATCCATTTTAAGTTGAGTTTTTGCAGGGTGAGAATTAGGGGTTTAGTTTCATTTTTCTACATAAGGATTTCCAGTTTGCCCAGCACCATTTTTTTCATCCCTGAAACTCTAGCCAGAGCAATTTGACAGACCAAAGAAGTTAAAGGGATACAAATAAGAAAAGAAGACTCAAACTATCACTATTTGCTGATGACATGATTCTATATTTAGAGGAGCCAAAAAATTCCAACAGAAAACTTCTAGAACTCATAAATGAATTCAGTAAAGTAGCAGGATATAAAATCAACACTCATAAATCTAATGCATTTTTACTCATAAGTGATGAATCCTCTGAAAGAGAAATTGAGAAAACTACCCCATTCACAACAGCCTAAAAAAATAAAATCCTTGGGAAACAATCTAACAAAAGAGGTGAAAAAGCTGTACTGTGAAAACTACAGAACACTAAAGAAAGAAATTAAAGAAAACCTTAGAAGTTGGAAAGATCTCCCATGTTCTGGGATAGGGAGAATTAATATTGTCAAAATGGCCATACTACCAAAGGCACTATACATATTCAATACAATTCCAATTAAAATCCTAATGATGGTCCTCATAGACATGAAGAAAGCAATCATGAAATTCATATGGAAGAATAAGAGACCTAGGATAGTCAAAGCAATGCTGAGCAGGAAGAATGAAGCAGGGGGTATCACAATACCAGCCCTTAAACTGTACTACAGAGAAATACCAACAAAAACAGCATGGTATTGGCACCAAAATATACAGGTAGACCAATGGTACAGAATAGAGGACCCAGAGAAAAGCCCACATAAATACAGTTATCTCGTACTAGACAAAGGTGCCAAAAACATACAATGGAGAAAAGACAGCCTCTTCAACAAGCCTTTTTAATAAGTATTAAACTTCCTTATACTACAAAAGATGTCATTTGCTTCCTTCTTACACCAATTCCCCTTCTTCATGAACCTGTTTTGACTTATACACCCAGGGGTCTGTCCTCACAGTCCTAGGTGAGATGATTGTGATCAATTTCACCCTTCTGATATATCTGAGCTTGAGATTGGCCAGCCAACTTGCCTGGGAATCTGGAAACAAAGTGAAGAATTCTCATTAGGTTTTTCTGCTACTGTGCAATCAGAAAATACAGCTATGGAGAGGGAGAATGCAGCCTGAGGGAGATGTTCAAAGCTTTCCAGAGACTAATTATGATACCAAATTTTCTAGTACCTGACTTTGTGTCTCATGAGGCCTAGCTATATTTCTTGCCTCTGTGTTCTATGAAATATCCCTAAAATATTTCAATAAATTCCCATTGTTTGCCTGTTAGATTGAGTGAGTTGAGTTGTTAGCAAACTATTCCTAAGAGAACTACTGGGCTATATCATATAAAACTAGATCTTTTCCATTGTAGTTCCTAAAATTGCATTTTTAAAGGTGATGGTATGCTAGGTTAACATGCAGAAAAAGTATCAAGTCATACACAAACCTAGACTTTTAAGTCATATGCTATTTCTGTACTCCATAAACCCTTCCTGTGTCTACCAGCAAAATTACAGTTTTAAAATAAAAATATATTTCTGTACATAAATTTTATATATTTCAATAAAAGATCAGATTAGTAATTTCCCTAGATATTCCTGTTTAAAACTTAAAAACTAAAAATAAGTAAATGAAAAGCAAAAAAATGAGCAACAATAATCCCTTTTTACCCAGAAATTTCAGACAGTCTGTGATTCTTAAGAGAGAACTGAGCATGAGAGCTTCCACTGTTAAGGGGAGGCCATTTTTGAGCAGAGTTTACTCACGGGCCTTAATTGTTGGTGAGGTTCCTATAGAAGCTATCTTGGTCCCTTCAGGCTGGTCCTAAATAAGAAATATTTGGGGATAGGAATGCTTCCTTGTGGTAATGTTGGACCAATAATGATGCGTCTGATGTTTTAAGAGAAACTAAATATCAAATTATATATGAAATTATTTTTTAAATGCTAGCAAGCTATTATCAGAAAGACAAAAGGCAAACAAGTGTTGATAAGGATATGGAGAAAAGAGAACCATTGCACACTCTTGGTGGAAGTGTAAATTAGTACAGCCATTATGGAAAGCACCATGGCAGCAGATATTCAAAGCAAAGTATGGCTCATAATTTTCTAGTTCCTGCACTTTGTATTAGGTTCCTCAAGAAATTAAAAAGAGTCACTATTAGTGCAGCAAGCCCACTTGGTGCACATATCCAAATAATAGGAAGTGAGGATGTTGAAGAGTCACCTGCCCTCCCATGTTTGTGCAGATTTATCCACAGTGGCTGGGATATGGAGTCCACCCAACTGTCCATCAATGGATGAGTGGATAAGGCAAACATGGTGCACATACATAACGGGATACCACTCACCCTTAAAATAGAAAGAAAATCTTTTCATTTGTGAAAACATGAATGAACCCAGAGGACATTAAGTTAAGTGAAATAAGCCAGGCTCAGAAAATAAACACCATGTGATCTTGGTTATATGGAGAGTATGAAAATGTCAAACTCATAGAAGCAGAGTAAAATGGCTACCAGTGGACAGAGAAGGAAAGAACTGAGGAGATATTGGTCAAAGAAAACAAAATCTCAGTCAGGAGGAATAAACTCCTGAGATCTATTGTACATTATGATGATTACAGTTAATAATAATTCATCATATACTTGAAAATGGCTGAGAGTAGATGTTGAATGCTTTCACCCCCAAAATAGGAAAGCATATGAAGTAAAGCATATGGTAAACAGCATGATTTAGGTGTTGCCCAAGGACACATATATAACTATATAAAAGAATCAAGTTGTATATATCTGTATCTATCTATATATGTATACATGTATATATATATATAATTTTTACTTGCCTGTTAAAAATATTTAGATAGAATTTAAAAGCATGCTTAATTCTGTATTCACTGGTACAGATGGTGTTTTGTATTGAGGAAAAAGGAAAAATCATACTGAAAAACATGGTTCTATTTAATTATAAGTCACAAAAAAAAATTTAAAATCAGATGCTATAAAAAATTGAATTAGACACAAACACACATACACATACACACACACACACAATCTTCACATGAATAAGATTTTCTGAAGCCCACTTTAGCCTCTCAGCTCTTGCCTTGTTACTTCTGCCTTAAATAATTTTAATCTGGTTTTTAATGATACTACTTTATTATGGAGGCTTATGAGATCAGAAAACATTTATGTGAGTTGCCCAAGATCAAACACTTTGCTGAAAGTGGGAAATTAACGTATTTTGTGGGTACACCTAAAAATAGAACTTAAAATTATTCTCAATCCTAACAGCCTTGGAATATACTGGTAACTTCTAATTAGCCTCCAGGTCTCTGATATCTGCTTTTTCCAACCATTATGCATCACAGTAAGTTTATTTTCTTCATAAGAAAACAAATTTCAGTCCACACACAACTGCAATCCCAACTATTCTGGAGGCTGAGACAGGATTTCAAGTTTGAGTCCAATCTAGGTAACTTAGTGACCCTATCTCAAAATCGATTTAAAAGAATAAGTTTTGAGAATGTAGCTCAATTGTAGAGTACACCTATTTTCAATCTCCAGTACTGGAAAAGAAAGAGAAAGAAAGAAAAGGAAAGAAGGATGGATGGAAGGAAGGAAAGAAGGAAGGAGGAAAAGAAAGAGAGAAAGAAGGAAAAGAAAGGAAGAAAGAAAACAAATTTTAGTATGTGATTTGGCTGATTTTAATAACTCTTATCTACATATAAAATAAACCTTACCTTTCCTACCTAAGACAGCTCAGCTCTCCCTCTTGACACCCACCTACTGTTCTCCCTGAAGTCTGTACTTCCACAGTATTCTTCAAAGTTTCTTCAACCAAATGTGTTTTAAGGAACACAGGCATGCTGAGGGGCACTGTGGGTGAGGAAGTGTGCATTTTGTAACCTGTCTTGGGAAAATCAGTTACCACAGTTAACCAATTTGTTTAGTTGAGCAATTATTGTGTGGTTTATGTGTGCGGAGCCCTAGGTATGGGCAGGTGAACAAGAGAGACCCCATTCCTGCTTCCCCTGGAGCACAGGTCCAACACAGGATTCTCAGAACCAAGCTTGTCCAACTCCAGGACATTGCTCCTTGAGCATCTGAAGCAGGGCATGCTTCTATGAATGTCCTCTCCCCTTGGACTTGAGCACCTGACCCCTTCCTTGCTTCATTTCACAGCATTTCCTGCCTACAGTGCTCTTCATCCTCTTTTTTTGTTTCTTTTTCTACTATGTTTCCTTCCCCCATCCCCTCCCATCCCATTTTCCTCTACACCATCCAACGTTCTTCCTTTCTTCTCTTGTCCCCCCCTTCTACTCCTCCCCCACTGCCCCCCATTATGTATCATCATCCACTTATCAGAGAAATCATTCAATCTTTGGTTTTTTGGGCTTGGCTTATTTCACTAAGCATGGTATTTTCCAACTCCACCCATTTACCAGAAAATGCCATAATTTTATTCTTCTTTATGGCTGAATAATATTCCATTGTGTATAAACCGCAGTTTCTTTATCCATTCATCAATTGAAAGGCATCTAAGTTGGTTCCACGATTGTCTTTTTGATTCATCAAACTCCTCTTGCCTCTCATTATCTGCCAGCTCATTGGGAAGCTGCTCTGACAAACTCAGGAAAATCTAGTTGCTCTGACCTCTCAGCCGTACAACATTTTCATAAATGTTTTCACATACTTTCCTTAAAGGATTGGATGATTCTGCTTTCCTGCTCCCCTCTCCCCACAGATACCAAGTAGGGACCATAGGTCAGGTTTATTTTTACCATGAATGTCCTGCTGAATGCTTAGGCAGATACTTGTTAACACGCTCCAATGATTCCCAGTTAATCGAGAAGAATAAAAACCAGGAACCTTGATCTATAGGTCCTATATCCCTGGGCTCCACTCCCTGATCTTACCTCTTGACTCTCACCTTCTCTCATTCACTGCAGATGCCGGAGCCTCCTGGGTATATCTTACAGCCCAGAAGCATGTCCCTGCCTCAGGGCCTTTGTGGTTATCTCTGCTCAAAAAGTTCTTCTCCATGGGACTTTTCAAACCATTTGTATAAGATACCAAATCTGTATTACCCCCAGGGTCCTCCTATGTCCTTTTTTTTCTTTTATTCTTTTTCTGGGCATCCTATCGTATACTAAACAGTTAACTATTGCCACATAACAAGCCACCAAAAAAACCTACTAATGTACAACAGTGATTTGTTTCTTACAATCGTGTTGGTCAGCAGACCCTGATGGATTCCTCTTTTCATTTGCCAAGAAGCCACAGAAGGTGGCCTCACTCACATGCCTGACATTTGCAGCTGAGCCAGCTGGTAAGGTAGCCCACCTCGTGGGCCTCCTCCGGGAGGTTCCAGGCTGCCTTCTGTGGCTGACTCAGGACCTTCTTCTCAGACAACAAGATGGAAGCAGCAGTGCTCCCTGAAGCTCAGGGGCCCGAACTGCAATAGCCCTTCTGTTGCACGTTATTAACCTAGTGCAAGAGGTGGGGATGGGAGTGTACCTCTTAAAAGGAGGAGTTGTGATGAGCCGAGGCCATATTTAATACACATATTTTTTGAGTTTGTCTTTCTACCTACTTGCCTACCTATCTTTTGGTCTTCTGCCTCCCTGCCTGCTTTTCCTATTAAAATGCAAGCCCCATGCATGTGGAGACTTGATTGTGCTCCTTATAATAAATTCAATACACAGAATGGGGTTTAGAACATTGTAAATTCTCAATAAGTATTTATTGAGTGAATGAATGAATTGTTCTCCTCTGATTTTTACAACCATAATGTGAAATGATCAGGAAGGCAAAATTAAATTCCTTAGGGTAGGAGCAGATTCTCTGTGTGAAGCATTCTCTCTCCTCCTAGCACAGCATCTGGCTCTTAGGAGATGAGGCTGGAAAATATTTGTTGACTGGTTATTGCTATCATGGTTTCACAAATGAGAAAACTAGACAGTGGAAATGAATTGGCTTACCTGAGAACTTACAGCTATTATTAAAGATGAATTTAAAATAGAGACCTCCTGTCTTGAAATGTGATATTCTTTTTATTTTTAACCTCCCTGTTCCAGTCATCTCACCAAATTATATTGTATGCATAAAATGTAGCAGACCCTCTGCTCTAAATTAGAGATACAATGAGAGACAATGAGAAATTTGATCCATGGACACAAGAGCTTTAATGTGTGCTGAAGGAGTTGGCCACTGATTGAATAGGCCCACGGAGCAGGCAATAGTAGCATTAGTCTACAAGAAGACCACAAGAATGGGTTTTGATACTGGAGAAACAGCAATCATCCTCTCTCATTGAGATTGTAGGTAATACAACAGAGATGAGGGGGCACATGCCTGTGATCCCAGAGGTTCAGGAGGCTGGGGCAGGAGGATCATGAATTCAAAGTCACCTTCAGCATCTCAGCAAGGCCCTAAGCAACTCAGTGAGACCCTGTCTCTAAATAAAATAATAAAAAAGGTCAGGGGATGTGGCTCAGTGGTAAGTGCCCTGTGTTCAATCCCTAGTACAAAAAAAAAAGATGATATTTTATTAACTGAAGTACTGTGTTTCAATTCACAAGATCTGATCCTATCAATTATCGGCACAATCTGGGAAAACATTGCTTTCTTGCTATATACAGATACAAATCCTTATTTTAGTTTGGCAAGAATGCACTGTAACTATTATTATTACTGAGAATGCCCACTCTTTTGCTATGCTTTTGTGTTTTCTTTTTCTGGTGAATGCTCAATATTTTATCTCTCCCCACTGAGTCTGAAGTAGACTTGAAGTCTGGGATATAGTCATAGCACAATTCCGAGAAGGGAACAGTCATTTCAGCAGACAAAAGACCTTAGTTCTAGTTCTCACTGTTCTTGGCTAATGGTTGCCTTTGGTCAAGTCAGTGTCCACTTAGGACCTTGGATTCCTGGTCTTCAGTGAAAGATCCAATTGAATCCTTTCTAAGAGCTAACTCTTAATAGAGGGTCTGTTCCTTCCACCACCGCTCTTCTCCAGCACACACATAACTCCCAGACACTTTCTCTTTGAGAAATCACCTCTCCTATTGTTTTATTACCATCTGGTGTGGAGGTACACAAAGCAAGCACAACCCATGTCTATCATGGGATGGGGAGCTCAGAAGGGAAAATGGGAAGAAGTAGCCCCAGGCAGAGAAGATGATGTCATTCATACCTCATCCTGAGATATTGACTGTTTTCCAGTTTCATAGACCCCCTGTAGTTTCTGACAAGCACTCTTTTGGGGTGGAGGTGGGGGTCTCTTAACTCATTTAGCATTGTGCTAATAGCCTTTTCAGCATTAGTTCCTGGGATCAGATTTGTCTCTGAGCTGCAATCTTAACTAAAGCTCATGGTAACCCCCTAGGATCTCAGTTTTAGGGGAAATTTGCTGCAGGAAAGAGAGCTATTAACTACAAAATGCAAGAGTAAGCAGAGCACTTTGCACATAATTCCTAATAAACAGACAGAACCAGGTGTGAAGCATGATTGATATCCTCCTATGGTCCAAAGTCACATGGATTCCAATGCTTTGACTGCTGATGATCATCTTGGAAATGGGCCACTCTCCCCCAGGACACAGTTATGGTCCAGACCTTTAGGTGGGAAGCAGCAATTCCTTGCCTTTCATCCACCTTGAAAAGGGAAATGCAGTGCCAAAATTAATAAAGGCACTAGGACTCATGGAGAGGGAGAGGGGAGATCTGTGACCTTGGTGGAAGAAAACTCCTCCTGATTGAAAATCTTCTGGCCCGGAGCCTCCATTGGCCTGAGAATGCCCTGCTTTCATTGCAGTGGAAAGTAGAGGTACCCCTATTCCCAGCTGTCTGACTTCCAGGGTCTCTTGTAGCCCAGTCTGTTCAAATCTAGACAAGACCAGCTTTTTGGGGTCACACAGGTGATAAAGCAGAGACAGTGTTTCCTCTGCTGCTCTTTTCCCTATACAGTAGGGAGGAAGAATGGGGGGGCAGAGAGTGAGCAGATAAAGGAAGACATCAGGAAAGAAATGACGGGAGAAAAGGGTAGAAAAGGTCAGAAATGAAGAGGAGGCAGACCTGAGTGTGGTATGGAGGAATGATCCTGGTGGAGCAGACAGACAGGGGCTCTGGCTTTACCACTAGTGAAATGTGACCCTAACTATTCACTTCTTATTCCTGAACCTCAGTTTTATCATCCACAAAATGGCCTTTATGGTTTGAAAGCATTCACATGACTTGGATTGTGAGATTTAAAGTGTACTTTTGAAAGATGAAATCATCCATGGTAGCTTAAAGGAGACTAAATGTAGCATTTTAGATTTATCTGGAATAGAAGAAAAGGATATTACTTGGAAAACTCGTGAAATCTGAAACAAATCTGTAGTTTAGTTAGTGGTATTGTGTTATCACAGGTTGAGAATCCCTTTTCCAAATGTGCAGTGTTTTCTTTTTTGAATTATTTTGGATTTTGGAATATTTGCATGTATTTGATAAGGAATCTTGGGGATAAGAACTAAATCTAATGTGAAATTCATTTGTTTCTTATGCACCTCACTTACATAAGCCGAAGGCGATTTTATACACTGTTTTTCGTGTTCCTGTGTTTTGACTGCAACTCATCACATGATGTCAGGCATAGAATTCTCCACTCATGTCATCACGCAAGTGCTCAAGAGGTGCAGATTTAGGAGTATTCAGGATTTCAGATTTTCATTTTCAGGGTACTTGACCTGTATTATTATTCTAGTTTTCATACATGCACCATGGAAATATAACACGTTAGCATTATGGAAAACTGGAAGGAAAGTTTACCAGACTTTTTATATTATCTTTGAAACTGTTATGGTTTAGATATGTGTCCCATGAAACCTCAGTGTAAGACAATGCAAGAAGTTTTAGAGATGAAATAATTTGGTTACGAGAGCCATAACTCAATCAGTGAATTAATTCCCCGATAGGAATTAACAGAATGGTAACTGTAGGCAGAGAGGGAGTGGCTGGGGGAGAAGGGTCCCTGGAGATAGGCCTTTGGGGCATATATTTTGTCTTTGTTGAGCCGAGTTGTCTCTCTTTTTCTTTCTCTCTCTGCTTCCTGGTAATGTCCTCAGTTGCTTTGCTCTACCATACTCTTTCACAATAACATTCTGGAGGAACATCTCATCTTGAGCCTGGAGGAATGGAGCTGGCTGTCTCTGGACTGAGACTTCTGAAACCCTGAGCCCCTAAATAAGCTTTTTCTCCTCTAATTGTTCTTGTCAAGTCTTTTGGTCATAGCAGCAAAAATTCTGATGAAAGAACAGGAATTAAATCCAAAATTATTTCTAAATAAATTTGTTTTAAAAAATACTAGACTGCATCTACTTGGAAATACCCTACTTTCTTTTTGCAAACCAATTTAGTCCAATATTTTGCAAAGAGTGACTTCTGTGTTCTTTCCTTGGGAATGCCTCACCCAGCTTCTTCAAGAAGTTCTGTCTCCTTCCTCAGTTACTGTGACTGCTACACACTGAAAATCTTTGGTTTTGTTGAATCTTAAATCCCTGACCCAGCTTTCCTTAGAGACTTTTTGGGATAAAAAAAATACCAGGTTATTTTGAAACACAAATTTATTTGACAAAGTGAAAAGTTTTCAATCACTCATGTCTCAGGTTAATTTACTTTAATTGCAGTAGAGTCCTCCCAATAGCTCAGTAAAGAAAGTTAGACTTCTGTTAGTGCAGGAGAGAAGTGAGGAAGGGGGAGCAGCTAGAAGCAGAAGGTGTGGTTACTTTGGGGCAGATTCAGAGGATCCAGGAGGAAGGAGAAAGATGAAAAAAGATGAAGGGTAGCTGTGTAAGCCTGTCCGACAGGCTATTTTCCATCATGCTTTTGAGACATTTGGCTTTATCCTATTTCCTAGATTGGATTTCTCTGCAAAGGTACAATTAATGAAGCAATTCATATGAAAGTTGATTTCAAGAAATACTCACAGTGGGATGAGAAAATAATAGAAGGAAGATTACCAATAAAGTATGCACTATCAACTCAGTTATCACTGTGTGAGCCTCAGACCTTTCCAACACAGAGGGTGAAGGAATCAGAATTTGTACTCTCCCTTCTTCCATCTGTCATGGACTGTCTCCGAAAATTCCCTTACCTAAGTGCTTCCCCTGAAAATTCTCAAGCAGGACACTGGATGTCAGATCACAGAAGATGGGAACGGGCCATCAACAGCTTCTGCATAGGTGAGAAAATCTGCTTGCTCAATCCTCAGTTCTTCCACTTACTAGATGGGGGAATTTGGACTTGTGACTCCATTGGTGCAAAATCATCGTTGATCCTTCTCAGCATGCTCAGGCTCTCCCCACAGCATGCCTGCTCTGTGGCACAGACCCAGAGCTCCACCTCAAAGACTGTCTCAGCACACGGAAACTAAGGGCTCCTGAGACTGTGTAATTCCAAGCTGAGATAGAGATATTTCCTATCCTGGACATGGAGGAGGAATGCAGGTAAGGTAGAGAGTAGGAAATCAAAATCAGAATCCTAGCAGTTGAATGACTCTTACTGGATTTTATAAGCCCATGTAAGGGAACAGGAAAGTCTGTTTCTGTCTTTCTTTTTAAGTACTTAGCCTGTTTTTTTCTTTTTCTTGATGCATTACATAATTGTGGGCTTCATTATGCCACATTCATGTATGCACATAATTTGATCAATCTTCTTCCCTTGGACCTTTCTTTTCCTCCCCCACTCCCTCCTGATTTGTTTACTGATCTCCCCTCTATTGTTATTAATTAGTGTATTTTAATTATACATATATGCACATGATTCATTGTGGTATATTTGTAGGTGGACATAGCATAACTTGGTAGATATTGTTCCCCAGTACTACCCCATTCTCTCCCCTCTCCATCACCATCCTCTGCTTAACTGGTCTCCCTTCTAGAGAAAATCTGTTTCTATGAGTCTCTTTCTCATGGGGTCTCCCAGGGATCACTCCCACATACAGCCCCATCAGACCCTCAACATATGTATTACATATTCTAGTCTGTGGGTTTGAGGCACCAAGATGTTTTTAATGAAGTGCATTTATGGTTTGTTGCCAAAAGCTACTCATAGAAAAACTAATATATTTTCCATTTCTTGGGTCCTTGGGGAAAGATAACATTATAAGTCATTAAGCAGAGATTCTTCTTAAGACTCTCCCAGCTTGACAGCTCTTTCAGTCTCAATTTTTTTTCCTTGAAGGCTGAGTTTCAGTTGTTTACACATCAGTGTTTTCTGAAGTCCTCTTTTCATCTAAAACCTGACAAGGTTAATCATGAACCACACTTTTTCAACATGAGCCTCATGCTTCTAAGCCTTGAACAACTGATAGCAAACAATAGTAGAGCCCCAATTAACTGAAAGATAGTGAGCAATTATTTGGGGAGCAAAGAAGAAAATGTCAATGCATCTATATAACACGAGAATATTTTTAGCAGCATCTTGCAGACAATGGTTTGAGGTTACTTACATTCACTTCAGTCTTTTGACAAGCCTATATTTTTATCTGTATTTTGATGGCCTAAATAAAACCACTACAAGACTTTAATTCTCCATAAGACCTGTCTATGCTGAAAATAGTGTACCGCTAATAAAAACAAGTAGGTTAACTCTTTCCCTCTAGTTGAGAAAATTATAGTGATCAGTTAGCCTGCTTAAACCTAGGAATTGCAGGACTCATTTCCGCTAAAAAAGGAGCAAATTATGAAGGGAAAGTTCAAGAATTAGTTGTTCCTCATTAGTCACAAAATGTGGGCTGTTTCTCCTCTAAGTGTCTTTCACACCAGCACCTTCCTTCTGAGTGTTTTTGGCATCCTCATTTCCTCATTTTCATACTCTCATTTCCATGCAATCAGGATAGTTTAGAACACTTCAGTGGACATTGCTCTGCCTCAACCAATCCAGACCCTAGTTTGAGTACTTCAATTCATCCCAGCTTACATAGAAATCTAGCAGTTCTCCCCGGCACAGAGGGAAAGTAGTGACTTCTGCAGTGAGCCCGCAAATTCCAGATTCAGTCTCCACTACTTCCCCATATACATCTTCATTTCTTGCAGGCTAGTCCCTCTGTAGTCTCCCAAACACATCTCATGATTTCCTATTTCCATATCTGTACTAATCAGCTTTCTGTTGTGGTGACAAAATGCTCGAGATAAACAACTTAAAAGGAGTCCCCATTTCTAAACACTTAGCCCTAATCAGAAAGAGAAATTTCCCAAGAAGAATGAAAAGCAATGAGTAAAATTGACGGAGTTTATTTTGCCTAAATCTAGAAAGGAACTTTAACTGTCAAAACCATCATTAAGTGTTATGAACTGCTTCAGGATGCAATGAATTTCCAGTCACTGGAGCCACTTGAGTTATGCTACGTTCAGCAAGATAATAATAAATGGCAGAGGAACAATGATGTGAGCATGGTTCTGAAGGGAGCTTAGAGCAGAAGACATTCTTGTTCTGTGGAGATCTCCATCTAAATCATGGCTGAGTTCAATAACATTGCAATGTTGCAGGGGTGGAATTGCAGGAAGCTATTTCTGATTGATTGCAGAGATCTTGCGATTTCCCCTAATAAGAAAAGTGATCCCAGGAGACAGGTCATTCTCTCATAGATTGCCACTAATATCTAGGATATTTTCTCTTCACTATTCATAGCACAGAGTGGATCATTTTAACATAGGGGAAACATTGTGTGCAAATTGTTCCTTCTTGGCATGCAGAGCATACATTTGGCATCTTCCTCTGGTTGCAAAGAGAAAATCCAGAGAGAGAGATGTTTGAACCAACAAGCATCATGCCTTTTCCAGTGTATGTCTTGGGCTTGTCTTATGCCAGAGAGAAAGGGAAAGACACTGTGAGCACCGTGATAATGCTAACTATGAGCACTTGCTAAGGGCAAACTTCTTCCTAGGTAAAGGAAACTGGACGCCTCTTCCCCCCACTCAATTCTGAGGTCACTTTCTGTCTCAAAGGAGAATTTTCCATCTTTAATAATAAGTTATGGGGTGGGAATGTTAGTATATTCAAATTTATTTCCTCTTCTGAATTCCCCACCATACTTACACACCTTGAATTGAATTTATTTTAGGTTCCATAAAAAATGCATAGCCCGAGAGATATTGGTGCTACAGTTTTAAATGGAGGAAAGACATGCGGACGGATGGGGCAATGAAGGAGAATTGGATATCAAGAAAAAAAACCTTTACTCTTATTTCACAAAGAGTGCTACTTAGAGTGTTAAACTCATACTCACGCCCGAGAAGAAATGAAGCTACAGAAAGAGAAATACCTTGGATGATCTCACTTATGCATAGAACCTAAAAATTTAAACTCATGAAGGAGAGAAGGGTGGTGGTTGCCAGAGGCTGGGGCAGGAAGGTGGGCAGGGGCAGGGGACATGGATGAAAGAGGACAAAGATTCCATTCAATAAACAAAATAAGCTTCAGTAATGTAGTGTATAGAATGGAGACTATAATTTTAAAAATGTGGGGGATATTTTTAAGTTAATAAATGAGTTTATTTTTAATACTCAACAGGATCTCAAAAATAGGGAGCACTTCATGTCATCCCTGCACAGGGTCCTGCTAATATCCTCTGTATTGCTCCAGTTTCAGGATGTGTGCTGCCCAGTGTTTTCAAATGTTTTTACCACACACAGAAAGTCTATGAGGTCATGCATTTGTTAGTCTGACCTAATCATTGCACAACATATACATACATCAAATCATCACATGGCATCCCATAATACACACGGTTTCTATGTGTCAATATAAAATTTAAGAAAAAAATGGAGAAAGTGCCCTGGGATGAGGCTACCTGGTTCTATCCTGTCTGCTGTCGACTGATTCTGATCTTGAATAATTCCGTTCATCTAGCTGTCTAGGACCCAATTTCTTTATCTGTGAAAGGCTGTCTGGCGCTCGATAATTTCCTGGATGCTGCAAATTTAAGGGAAATGTTTGTCGGGGGAAAAAGGAAACAGGAGTTCACAGTAAGGTAGGGGTGTTGAGCCATTGAACAGCGGTGACGTGCTCTGCTTGTTTAGCAGAGTGACACAGGGGTCGCAGTGTCTTTGGCACAAAACTACAAAAAGGTGCAAACCCATGCTTTTCCTCACCTAAGAGTATGGGAAAGTTTGGTGACTGATAAACGTCCGAAGGGAGAACATTATTAGGAAGCAGAGGCTGCTGCTGGGGGCACATCAGGGTTTCTCTATAAGACTCACAATTCCAGCTTCAGGAGCCTTGTTTTAAATTATTCTGAACTATCTGGCCAAAGACAGAGTACATGCTTTACTGGGGAAAACAGCCTGCTCAACCTTCTTTTGTATTAGTGATTAAAACTTTAAATGTGAAAAAAATGTGCCCTGTGTTTCTTTGGCTATAGTGTCACCATCTGCATCCCCTGGACATGTTAGATTCATAGGGAGGCTAGTGCTCTTGTGTGCAGGTGTGAGCACACACATACAGACACACACACATACACACACATCCTAGATCAGATTTCTAATCAAACTGAACCCTTAAATATCACTGCCTTCTACTTTGTCTCTACGTATGCTAGTTAGCTTGTTCTGGTTTAGAACTTTGAAGCCAAAACTTCTCTTCCACCATCAACAATTGTCCTGACTGCTTAGTCTTAGTTCTCTATCTAAGAAATCCCACCCAAATCCCATAAAAATCAGCTACTCATCTTTGGTCATTTGTTCTGGGAATGCCAAGTCTATGACTCTCCTCATATCTGAGAAATATTATTTCTTTAAATTATTTTTCAAATCAACCTCTCCAATCAAACTAAGTAAGGAGTGTTGTAAGGCTAGAGGGAAAGGGGAGTGGGGGCTAAAACAGAAAGCAAAGATCATTGCCCACAGGGTCACTGAAGATCAATGAGAAGGCAAGAGAATGAGAAAAGAAAAAGCACAAAGTCAGAAAAACTTAGACACAAAGCCTATTTAATAGCAGAAGCTTATCCATCCATCTCTAGAAAGCCTCTTGTGGAGTCTCGGTGGAATGCAGTTCTATTTTCCCAAGGCACCTGCTCACCTGCTACCTATGTTCACCATGTCAAAGCACCTGGGTGTCCCTCCCTGCCAGGCCCTCCCCACCACATCCTCTTCCTCACAAGGGGCGCAATCCTGGATTTCCCTTGACTTCTGTCCCCAGAAGACTTTGACTCATCTGGTGAAGCCTTGGCTGACTAACGAGGACTCATCAGTAAACTTTGCTTGAAGTCTCCATAGCAATTTCAGCATGGCTATCAACGCTGGCATTTCCACAGTGTATTGTGACCACATGTTGCTGTTCCCCAAAACTCTATGCTCTCATTCTGACTTCTTCCTGGGAATTCTCTCCTCTTGTGTCAAAAGGCCCCTGACAAAGTGATGCTGACTCATAGGCATGTGGTCTGGCCAAGACGTCAGGTCTGCAGCCTCCTCCATCTACGTGAATGGATCACTTGCAGTTTTCTCTACTGAACAGGATCCTGTGTAAGTATTTCTTGGTCATTTATTTTCTGTCTCCCTGAACCTCTGTTGTTACGGATCAGATAGTTACTGCTCAATAGAGTGTCTGGCCCATCGGCACTAAACTCTATAATGCTTATTTTAAAAGTACTTACCTAGCACACACTATCATCTTTCTTGTGAAATTTATAGAAGCTCCTAAGCTCCCTACTTTGGTTAATGGCATAATCGTGTTTGGAAATGTTCATTTTAGATACTTTTGTTTCAGTCACTTGCCAATGACCTCCTTTGCTTAGAGATGCAACCCAGGATTTCTGCAGGAAACCCTCTCAGACCTCGGCATTCTAGGTAGAAAGAAGCCGTTGCTCCCTCCTGTGTCCATAGGGCCAGGTTCAGGGATCCTCCACAGCAGCTTTGGGTTCCACTCTGTCCTGTGTGTCTGTGTCTCTCCCAGGATAGGCTGTGAACTCCTTGATGGGAGTGTGTTCATCCATTCCTGTGTCTCTAGTAGTGTTAGGAATGATTCACTGCAAGTAGATAAATGAATAAATGAAATTGATTACTAAATTGATTACTAATTTTGGGAACCTTGTTAGGATGATGTCCTATTCATTTTCTATCCCTTCTGTCTAGTACAGTTTGGGCCAATAGTAAGGACTTTAGAAAAGCATGCTGAGAAAACATTGAATGTTAAGACTAGAAGGAGGTAAATTAAAAACTAAACATTTTCAGAAGAAGGTAAATGCCAAGCTGAAGGAAGATGAAAAGAAGAGCATGGAGGGAAGACCTATATCTTATTCAGAGGAATAGACGAACATTTTAGAGAAGCAAAGGAATCAGGATATAGTCAAATAACCTACCAACTCCTGACACAATGTCCTTTATATTTTTTTCTGCTTTCCCATTGCACAAGGACAGATCCCAGAATCCCAGTCAGGACTTGATCTATAGGCTTCCACTTAAACATTGTATTTCACAATGGCAAATCAATATTTTGGCCAAATCAGGTGACAACTTATCTTTGAAGGACAGAATGTGTTTTCTAAAACCTATCTAGCCATACATATTTGCCTTTTATCTATTGATATAGTGTACAGAAGGTGTTTGCTTTGGCTAATTTTTAATTAATTTCGCTTAGAACTCCTTTTCTTTTATCATAAAGCAAATTAAAAGTCTGTGGACTGAAAACACCTAAATGGTGGGAAAGATGTTGAAGGAGTTAATGAATTTACCAGGGCATCATACGTTATGATTATATGGGAGAAATTTCCTAAATATAAAGTGAATAGAGATACACTTAAATAAATACATATTCATTTAGAGAAGAATTGCACTGTAACTGTTCCTTAATATGTTCTTTGGTCATCAGCTGATCCTACAATTATGAAACTATTGTTGTGGGGCTGGGTTTATGACATCGTTTGGCATTCTAAAATGGTTGACTGAAATATCAGATACCTCTGAGTTTTAAACTTAGGTTGAGAGACACATGGTTTCTTAGATCTGGTTCATTTCTCTACCCTATGCATGAATTTTCCCATGAAATCCTAAAGAAACAATATCTAAGCACTACTTCCCTTTCTCCCTCATTTATCTGTGTCTGTCCACCTATACGACTATCTGCCTTTGTGTTCTTAGTTTCTCCATCTTATTGTGCAAAGTATTTCAGGGCTTTAGTGACTGAGAATTCAGTAACACGAATAGGTTATTCCATACCCCAAAGAGAACTCTTTGCCTTTTCCCCATCTCCACATCTGCTCCTTCTCAATGATTGCCAACCCAGTAGCTCTCTCTAGAATTCTTGGAATGTGGTTGACTCAAACATTCTGTTGGCTCTTTCTCTATAATATGCCCCAAATCGGTTCCCCTCTGACAACCAATATGCAGGTGTGCAACACCATCCCTGTGTAGCTGCAGTGGCCTTGCAATAGTCCTCCCTGCCTCTCCTCTGCTCTCCCATGGTCTGTCCTCAATATGGCAGCCCACTGAGTCGATACCATTCAACCACTCATTGCTCAATACCCTTTGCTCAATCTCACTCAAAGAAAAAGCCAAAGCCCCTACAGCCACCACAGTGCCTGACAGGAGTTAGCCCCTGCCACTTTGGCTACTTCATCTCTCAGAACTCTCCCTTGGTTGCTGCGCTCCAACTGCACTGGCTTCCTCACAGCTTTGAACTTGTCAGGAAGGCCTTCTTCCTCAGGGTCTTTGTGCAGGGCCTCTTTTCTTAACACAGAGCACTCTCCACTCCTATATCCTCATGCACACTGCTGTGTCTCCTTGGCCTGTTAACGTGAGATCTATCATCCTCACCCTTCTTTTTGTTGCTACATGAGGCTTCTGGTTTCTGGTTTGGTGTGTAAGAACCTTGGAAGTCATCTGGTACCAGCTCTGGTATACAGAAGGTGACAGGTGGTGTTCAATAAAGGGCAACTTGGACAGTTCTTTTTCTCACTGAACCTGCTGACATTAATCAGACTAGCCATTCCTAAACCTGCCCATCCTTCCCCAGCTAACTCCCCCTCAAAACCCTATATGTGTACAATGAATCAAAATGAAATCTGTAAAAATAAAAAAAAATTAATAATAATAAAGAAAAACACAATGAAGGCTTGTGCTCACTTTTTCTCTTCTCTCTCCATTTGTGTCTACAAACCCTAGTGTTTGGCCTCACTTCTAGGGATCTGTGAGTATTAAACTTCATCTTTCATGATGGTCATTTTCATGTCTGCATTTATTTAACCATATTTAATACAAATAAACCCGAGGTACATTTTGAAATAACTATCATAGGACGGTTTAAACTAGGTGAAGACCATATGTCCTCAGAGTGCTCTTAGCTTGCTGGCTGTGGCCAAAGACCATGGCTGCTCCCTCAAAAATCTTGCTTGCTGTCAGCATTCTTGGTAGTTGATGGCTCTTGCACTGTGTTGTCTTTATCAGGTGTGGCCATGAGTTCTCAAACTAAGATTGAGAAGTCCTCCGAGATGCTGCATGGGTTAGAGTAGAAAGTTACTGGGAAAAAGTGCCTGGTCAACTCAGCTTAGTTCTTCATATTGATAGAACTCCCAGAGTTCAGGACCAAATACCTGAGTACTCTGACTATATCATTTTCTCAAAAAGGCCCCTCCAAAGACAGGAGGAATGAATACCCACCTAATGCCATGGGCCAAGTTTAACTCACTGACCTATCAATAGATCATAGCACTGAAGGCAGTGCGGTCCACTGTCATTTATCTGAACATGCCTAATGTCCAGTATGTTATATACTGCTGGGGCGCTTGATAGTCATTCTCCCTTTTCCTTCTGAACTTGCTCAGTCAAATTTGTGCCATTCCACAGAGGTGTGAGATTGCTGTGCCTGATCACTAGCTCGAGTGTCTGAGCTATTCGTGGATCAGTGTGACGGCTGCCGCAGGATCGTGACACCCGCTAACACTGTTGTTTAGGCTGTAACCGTCGTCTCAGCTGTTGTCGCCTTGCTACGGTCTCAATTTGTCTCCTAAGCAGTGGAACGTAGGCGTCCCATTCTTGTACAATAGTAACTCAATTTTTAATAAAAGAGGGTAAAGGAAAGCAACAACAATTGGTTTTAACTTGGGCTCACACTTAACTAAAAGATGAAGCTGGTGTCCCCATTGCTGTCTTGGATGAATACTGCAGCCATCTGAGAACAAAGAGGTACCCCAGAAAGGGAGGTTCCTCCCCCTAGTACAGGCCGCTCAAGACCATTAGCAGTTTATCAAGTAAATACCAAAGGAAAAAAAATGGTTGGAGGCAGACAGAAGGCATTAAAAAAGAAAAAGAAAGTATTTATACGCTGCTAAACATACAAGCCATTCCCAAAAAAATTTGTTTAAGAAAAACAATAAGTGCAAAGGATTAGATTGGAAAACTTGGAAACAAAAAAGGCTGTCTGCAAAGCAAGCTATTGGCCTTCCTCACTTTTCCTGTCATGACCTACTTGGCTTACCCTATGAGTTATCACCCAGAAACAGAAGCTTAAAACATCCCTGTTTAATGTGGCTAAAAGCCTAAAGCAGAAAAGAAGGGGGAATAGTAGTGGAAAGAAAAAGGAAAGGAGAGAAAAGAGAAGGCAAATGAATAAATTATACATGTGCATATATAAACAAATTTATTACTGATACTATAAATAAAATATTAATATCTTAATATAAACATGACATTAAATTAAAACAAAGAACCATAATTTGAGTCCTGTGAAAATCTAGAATTTATATTCTAAAATTTTTATTAAACTAATTATATATAAACATATATATGTGCCACATAGAAACACTTATATACTAAAAGAATTTACATGCAGATAAAAATTTGCATACAGACAAAAGAATTTTCAGATTAAAAGGATATATCTATATTGGCTATACAAAGTAGATTCTGAAATAACTTTGACTTTTGCTAACATGTATCAATTGGCAAATCTTCATAGACTTCCTAAATACTGAGGATCCAATTATAGTTATACCAGGTGTTCACACTAAAATTAAATGTCCTTCCCATTATAATCATTAAAAACAATATAAAATAGAAGAAAAACAAGTACGTCTTGCTTTAACTCTAGCCTTGCATAAATTTTTGTCATAATACCCATTGACTAAAATATCCCATATTGAACATAGATGTTCTAAGACACTGAAAAATAAATCTTGCACACTTACAAATTATGTTAATAAGACTCCATAATTCCCCAATTTAAACAGTTAATATAGTCCAGTGTAAGTTAAGATAGCCTTCAAGGGTGAAAACTTATATAAAACCTAAATAATAAATGAATAATTATCACCACTGCTTCTCCACAGCCCAATTTTGCCTCTTCTTAAATCTGAAAAAAAGAAAAGGAACCTCACGGTATGTTGCCACAATTTCATTGCTGTGACTTCATCTCTTATTGTCCCCAGACTCAGTATCAATATCATTAACATGACTGACTCTAACTAATCAACCAGTGACTGTTTTGCTATTACAGATTTGGCTGGTACGTTCTAGTCACTGCCTATTTCAGCAGCCTTCAGCCTTAGAGCTTCTTTATTTCTGAAGGGATACTCTCCACCCCTGCCAGGCTACCCACAGCCACCTTGACAGCTTTGTCCATCACACAGTTTTTGTAGATTAAACATAAAACACAAAACTAGGATAACATAGCTGACCTAGAAGATAACGTAGTTGACCTTGATTTACCAATGCCTCTTCAAATACACTAAGGGCATGATCCATGAAAGAAATGTTAGACCTCATTAAAATTTAAAAAGTCTGCTTCACAAAAGACAGTGTCAAGAGATTGAGAAGACAAGCCACAGACTGGGAGAAAACACATGTCTGATAAAGAACAGTTATTCAAAATAAACAACAATAAAAACAACCTCTTAAAACTCAACAAGGAGGAAATGAATAACTCTATAAAAATTAAGAAAAAAAAGACCTGTGTGGATACATAACCAAAGATTTACAAACAACAACAAAATCATATGAAAAAAGTTATACTTATGTATTATAGGAAAATGAAAATTAAAACAATGAGATACCACTGCACACCTAATACAAAGGTTAAATTCCAAAACACTGACAATACCCAATGCTGATAAGAATTTGGAGCTACAAGAACTGTCAATCATTGCTGGTAGATATGCAAAACCTTACAACCATTCTGAAAGACAGTTTGGCAGTTTCTTACAAAACTAAACTTAACATGCTCCTTATATCCACAAAATACCTGCACATAGATGCTGATAGCAGATTTTTTTATGCCTGAAAAAACCTGAGAACAACTAAGATATCCTTCAGTAAACAAATGGATAACCAAACTATAGTACCTCCCAGCAGTAGAATATTATTCAACACCAAAATGACATGAACTCTTACACCATGAAAAGACAGAGAATCTTTAAACACATAATATAAAGCAAACAATACCAGTCTGAAATGGTTGCATTCTATATGATTGCAACCATCTGTTATTCTGGAAAAGGAAAAAACTGTGAAACAGCAAAAAGGTCAGTGGTTGCCAAGGATTAAAGGTCCAGGAGGGATGAATAGGAGAACCACAGAGAATGTTTAGGGGCAATTCTTCTGTGTGATAATATACAGAAGGACATTTGTCCTTATACATTTGTCAAAACACGTAGATGGTATAACACCAAGGATAAACTAATGTACATTATGGATTTTGGGTGTTAATGACGTGTTAATGCAGCTTAATTGATTTGAACAAATGTATCATTTGAGAGCAAGATGTTAGTAGTGGGAAGATTGTGGGGGTGAGAAGCATTATGGGAATTCTGTACTTTCTGCTCAATTTTACAGTGAACCTAAAATTGCTCAAAATACACTCTAATTAAAAATAACTGCTACCTACACTAATGACCCCTGTTCTCCCAATTCTCTATCATTTTCTATTTTAAATGTCTTCGTGGTTTTCATGATCTTGTCACAAACTAACAATGATTATTGATAATGTCACCTCTCATTAGATGGTGATCCCCATGAGAACTGTGATCTTGCGCTGACTTGTAAAATGGTGTGTCCCACAATGAAGAGCACAGTAGTGCCGACAAGCACTTAGCAAGTATTTAATAAATATGTGTGGAATGAATTAATAGTATATGGAAATAGTGCTACATACACCTATTTGTATAAGGGTTCCCCAGAGAAACAGAACCAGTGGATTGTGTATATAGAGAATTTTAAGGAATTGGCCCACATAATATGAAGAATGGCAAGTCCAAAATCAACAGGGTAGGTCAGCAACCTGGAGACCCAGGGATAAACTGATATTGCATGTAAAACCCACAATCCATCTGCTGCACAGTTCACTCTTTCTCAGGTGAGGTCAGGTTTCTTGTTCTGTTCAGGTCTTCATTTGATTAGACGAGGCCCACTCACATTATGGAGTGCAATCTACTTGATTCAAAGTCCACTAAATTAAATGTTAATTGCATCCAAAACCACTTGCACAGAGCACCAGATTAATACTGTTTTATCATCTATCTGAGCACCTGGATCCAGACAAGGTAGTACCTAAAATTAACCAGCACACTATTCATGATTAACTATCCAAACAATCAATAAATCCATATGGCTTTTAGGCACTGAGCTTAATCTCTCTAAAATCGTTATTTATTTTATTAATTTTGTCCTTCTAAGTTATGCCAAATATGTTTACTCTTTTGTTCTATTTCATAGTCTTTAGATTTTTGAAAAATGAGGATTATATGACCTCAATTTTTTTCCTGTTTTTTTAAAAAGGAGTAGTTCAGTAACACTCTGGTTTCCAGAATAAGCACATTCCCGGCTGTGTAATAAAGCAGCAACAATTTGTCCATGAGCTTTTTATGGAATTCCCAGAATGGACCACTTATTCTATCACGATGCATCATTGTAGAGTAGAACAGGATAATCGGTAGCTATTTTGAAGGGTAAAAGAAAGATATTTCCAAGTATTAGAGATGATGAGCACTTTTTCATATATTTGTTGATCACCTGAATATCATCTTCTGTGAAGTGTCTGCCCATTTATTGATTGGGTTCTTTGTATTTTTGGAGTAAAGTTTTGTAAGTTCTTTATAAATTTTGGAGATCAGTGCTCTGCCTGAAGTGTATGTGGAAAAGACTTTTTCCCACTCTGTAGGCTCTCTTTGCACACTATTGATTGTTTCTTTTGGTGATAAAAAGCTTTTTAGTTTGAATCCATCCCATTTATTGATTCTTCCTTTTATTTCTTGCGCTCTGGTGGTCATGTTGAGAAAGTCTGGTCCTAAGCCAATATGAAGAAGAGTCGGGTCTACTATTTCTTCTATTTGGCGAAGAGTCTCAGGTCTAATTCCTAGATCTTGATTCATTTTTAGTTGAGTTTTGTACAGAGTGAGAAATAGGGATTTAATTTCATTTTATTGCATATGGATTTCCAGTTTTGCCAGCACCATTTGTTGAAGAGGCTATCATTCCTCCATTGTATGTTTTTGGCACCTATGTCTAGTATGAGATAACTGTATGTATTTGGAGAATATCATGCTAAGTGAAATAGCCCAAAAACCAAAGGCAGAATGTTTTCTCTGATCAGTGGATACTGATACATAATGGGGAGGGGAGCGGTTTACAGGGGGAGGATGAGAAAAGAATGGAGGAAGTATGGATGGTGTAGAGGAAAATGGGACGGGAGGGAGAGGGGGAAGGAAAAATAGTAGACTGAGACAGACAGTATTACCCTATGTATATGTAAGATTATATGAATTGTGTGAATCTACATTGTGAAAAAGAAATTCCCTGCAGTATAAATATATCAAAATGGGTTGTACTGTCATGTATAATTAAAAAGAACCGGTAAAGAAAAAAGAAAGATATCTCCAAAGTTCAGCATTGGAAACAAAAAACAATGTTATCGAGAAGATCAGATGTTTAAAAGGCATATGAAAAAGATTATTCAGAAGAAGCAATAGCTGTTGATTAAAACTAATTTCAACATCATTAATAATATGTCATACAGTTTGTGTCAACTGGAATACTGAAAAATGTCACATCCAAGCCAAGTCTGTGACAATGTCTATCCTCACTATATAAAGGAAAAAGACCCTGATCTTTAAGTGTGACATCCCCAAGCCTTATAACAAATATACCCTCTAAATCATATTGGGATAACATGTGCAGTGATCAGGAGTGTTGGAAATAGAGCCAGTCTTCCTTAATGAAATATGAATCCAAGCAGTACTTACTTTAGCAGAATGATGTGTCAGATGATTAACCCATTTACAACTCAATTTTCTTATATGAAAAATGGCATTGATCAAAATATTTTCCATATAGGGTCATTTCTAAATTAAGCAATTTGCACGCTACCAAACAATGAGGAGTGATTTATCAATAAATTTAGTTTTAATTGAACTTTTCACTATTAAAGCTATGAGTTTAATGTACTGGCATATTCTTTTTGCATGTGATATTCCCACGTCACTAGGTAACCTTAAAATGAGGATCAAGGCAATGTACTAATAGTATTTTTATGCATTTTAGTAAGCAGATTAGTATTTATCAAATACTAGTACTGGACAAAGTGATTTTAAAAATTTATTAAAAATGAATTTGGTTTGTCTTCCCAACCAAATTTGCTTCTATATAATACATTAGTTTTCTGATTACACATCTGTCTTATAATCTTGATTCTAATAACAAAAAATAATTTATAGGCATTTTAGGGAACTGAGAAAGGAGAAAGCAGATAATCATGAAAAGTTATAGAGAATAAAAATAGTTGAGACTAACTAAGGTCAAGAGAGGCTGAACACCATAGGTGAGTTATGTTTAGATCCTGTCTTTATCTTCTTTTAATGAAGTACAAATATTCAAAGTATTTGGGGGGGGGGTTGTGGTAGGACCCCCAATTTGAGGTAGGACCTCAGATTGGTCCTACTATTATTCTAAGAAATTTCTAAATTTTCTTTTTATGGAGGATTTCATCACCTAACTCCTGTGCTTGAGAAGACTTGACTACAGTATGTCACTGAATTTTATGGAATAGAAAAGAATCATCAGTGACTTTGTAGAAGCAGAAAAATCTTGAGCTGAAAATTAGGAGGAATAAGTTCTAATCTAAACTGTGCTGAATCCATTCCCATGCCTGTAAAACGATGGATTTGAACTTCAGTAAAGCTATTTGAGGTCTCCACTTCCTAGGATTCTATTACTCCATTTAAGAAAGACTCTAAGAAAGACAAGACATTTAAACTGTAGGGACGTTAATTAACTCAACAATGGCTACATTTATGATTGTTGGAACAAACCACCAGGCGGTTGGTGGCTTAAAACAATGCAGGTGGTCTTTTTGTAGTTCTGGAGGCCGGGAGTCAAGATCAGTTTTGTCAGCTATGAAGTCTAGGTGTTGGCAGGGCTAGCTACTCATGGAAGGTCTGGAGAAGAACCTATTGATCTCCTTACATTTCCTAGCTTGTAAGAGCGCTCTGCATTCCTTGGCAGGCATGTCTTTCCAACCTTTGCTTTCATCATCATATTCCTGATTTCTGTGGTCAAATCTCTGCTGCCCTCTTATAAGGACATTTGTGATTACATTGAGGGCCCGCCAGGCTCATCCAGGATAATCTTTCTCAAGATCTTTAACATCTTTAACATTTTACATCTTTAACATTTTACATTCATAAAATTCCTTTCACCATATAAAGGAATATTCACAGTTTCCAAGGACTGTAACCTAGATCTCTTCAGGGAACAATATTCAGCTTTCCATCAAGAACCATCCCAGGAATCCAAAACACAAAGTTATATTGGTACCATTGGAAGAAAAGAAAGGCTACAGATCAATGGGATTATGAATTAGAGATTATGAAAGTTTTAAAAGGTCAGTAGAATTTTAAACTGGCACATTGGGGGAAAATTACGTCTGATAAAATCTAGCGTTGAGAAGGATATGAGAATGTGAAAAGTAGACTTTCTCCTCAGATTATTTTGAGAGGGTTTGTGACATCTTTGGGGAGCATTATTTGACAATACCTATCTAAACTGCATCATAACATTTGGTCAAATAGTTCTAATATTTTAAACAATCTTACCAGCATACCTATAAAAATGACTGCCTTTATAATTAAAAGTGTTCACTCTACGTTTAGTAATAATAGCAAAACTTAAGGATTCTGAAAGACCCACTGTCAGAAGGCTAGTTCAATGCATTCTGGTATGGACTCACACAGTACTCAACAGCATTGAAAATAAATGATGCAGCAAAAATATTTATGAAATATATAATTATATGACAAAGCTAAGATGCAGGGAGGTGATCCATTTCAAGCAATAATTATAATAATATTTATAAATTGAAACTGGCGCTTTTTTCTGGAAATCTTATAAGAAGTGATCGATAGCAAGTTCCTTTGTGAAGAGGGACTCTAGGAAAGGAAGACTGTTGTTTAGTCAGTTTTTCACAGCTGTGACAAAAAGACTTGACAAGAGCAATTTTAGAGGAGGAAAAGTTTATTTGGTGCCCACAGTTTTAGAGGTCTCAGTCCATAGATGGAAGTTCCATTGCTGCAGGGCCAGAAATGAGGCAGAACATCATGGCAGACGAGTGTGGAGGAGGGAAACAGCTCTGGACATGACAATCAGGAAGCAGACCTGGAGTTCTATTTATCAGGGACAGAATGCATACCCCAAAGGAATGCCCCCAATGACCCACGTCCTCCAGTCACACCCTACCTTCCCATAGTTACCCTCTCATTAATCTCTGCTGGAGGATTAACACATGGATTAAGGCTCTCATAACCCAATTATTTCACCTCTAAATTTCTTGCATCATCTCAGACATGAGCTTTTGGAGAACACCTCATATCTAAACCACAATAATTGTTTCCTTTATGCCTTATTTTTCCTGTTCCATATATTTTTCCTACTCCTTTCAAACCTTCTTGCCATGTACATACTATACTATAGTAGTTAAAAGTGCAGCCCTGGATATAGTTTGTCAGAGTTTGAATTGTTGTGCACTAAGGGTAAGTCAGCTTCCTCTCTGTGTCGCTTTCCATGACTATAAAATAGGATAATAAAATCACCTTATCTATAGATTTCATCAAAAGATTAAGAATATATTCATAAGCAGTTAACACAGAGCCTGTCATATTGTTAGTTTTTAAAATATCATCTATTATTATCTAATTATTTTGTTTCTCCAAAGTCAATAAATATTATTTAGGCAGTTAAACTATGCCATGTTTTTGTTTCTTTAGAATAATTTCTGTATTTTAAGAAAAGCCTACTCAAAGCTGTTTTTTTTTATAATTGAAATAAATTTCCTAGGGTATAGATAGGAAAAGGAACTGCTGCAGGTATTTGTACATAGCAAGCTCAGAGTACAAAACATAGATGACAGTTTTCTAGTTTTGCAGATTGCGAGACACTTTCAGGAATTATTTAATGTTTTATGTGAAGGAGAATGCCCACCAGAGGAAAACAGGTGAGTGGAGAGGGAGACGGGTGTTCAGCAGGACAGAGGAGGGCTGTTATCAAATGCAGTGAAAGATAATGTGAGTCTTGATTCAGGTGGTGGGAAGCAGGGTAGAATAAACCTGGACAGAAACAAGGGCTGGAAATTAGTTGAACAGGGTGATGAAAAACAAGGCATTTCCATTTCCAGGGTGAAGCTCTGTTAGAAAGGTGGTGTGAGTAACACAGGCATTTTGGTGACAGATGGGAAGGAAGAGTCAGAAACTCAGGGATGGGATTATGATGAGCTTGCACAGAATGTTATTATTGAGAGGTTATGTAATTAGAAATAAGTTGATAAAGTACAAAAATTATGTGAATCAGATAAAATGTTAGAACAAAGAGAGGGCTTCACTATAGAACCCAACATCATTTTTAAAATCTTGGAGCTCATTACATTTGACCTGATCCTTTGAAGATCTCACATGAAGATACAGGTGGAACTGTATCAGTCACAACATGACATCAGTCACAACATGACATCCAAGTCAATTGACTGCCTTGAGTCTTGATTCCCCTATTCATAAGATGGGGTGAGGAAGCTATCATTTAAAAGTGTTGCCATATTAACAAGTTGGTTTGTGAAATTCTTAGATGGGGCCATAATCAGAAAGTTTTAATGGGGTGAGGATGGGCAGGTAGAGAGGTGTGTTCTTACTTCCTTCTGATGAAGATTCTTCAACTAGTCATCTAGTAGTCCAGACAAATTTACTATGGATTTGATTTTTGACTTGCTATGATGAGGGAAGCAGGGTTTTGACTAATCAAGAATTGTTGTCCTCAGTAACAAATAATGCAGGGTGGTTCTATTACCTAATCTGAACCCAAGCCATCAGCTTCCTGGAAAGTAAGTGTCCACATGTGAAATCAGTGTTGTTTTCATCTTAGGGCCTTCTACTGAGGCCTAATGGTTAAGTGTAAGCGTGTTTTATACAATTAGCCAGATGTTTGGGCAACAGATGGTGATGGCCTTCTGATCCTGTCAAGGGAATTTGGCAGTTTGATCTCTGCCTGAAGCTACAGGGAAAGGAACTGGGTGTGTGTAGGGGGGGACTTTTATTCCCCTAAAAATTGATTGAACACTATCTTTTCCAGCCCTTACTAAAATTTTCCACATGTAAAATTCCAAAACCCAGGCAATCGGACATCAAAATGGGAGAAGCAAAGAACATAAATCTCTACTTGTTGACAAGAAAATGACTCAATCAATTCATACTATATTCCCTTCAAATATGACAGAGTCCAATAAAGCAATCCCAAGTGATGTGCATGTGCACAAATGCCTACACAAGTATATAAGTGTAAAAGCATGAAAATTTTCAAATACATCCTATACCTTCTATCTCTAGTTCCGTTTTGTCTGAATATCCTGTTGGGTCTCTGAAGTTTGCCCAAATATCAGTATTTCTGGGCCTCCAAGCAGTAGACAGCCACAATAATAGTGAAAGATGGCAAATTCTTCGGCCTGTGGGAATAAACTAAGAAAGTGTGAATGCCTGAATCATGTTGATTGTGAATTTAAGGACAGAAACGACCTGTCATCAGCCAGCCAGAGGCACCTAGGAAGGAGAACAAGTATTACATTAGGAGTCATGAGACCTGGGTTTCAGACTGGGATCCGCCACAGTGTGATGCTGCCTTTATCTTTCAATCATAATAGGCCTCATTCTGCTCATCTGTAAAATAGGACTTGAAATGCTGCATGATGCTCTGAGGATCCTATCTCCTCCCCTCTACCTCATACCATTTAATCCCTACTGATGTTTGGTATTTTCTAAGGTTCATCCAAAAGTATTCAGTAACAGATGACAGAATTGAGGCAAATATTCTTGTCTCTTATGTAGATGGGGTAGATAAAGGATTATTACAATGAGGTAATGAATGATCAAAGACAAAGGAATCTCATATTCAAATCAGATAGTGCTAAATGTAAATTCAAACAAGTCCATCATTTAAAAATCACATCTTCATCCACTTCCACCATAAGTCAGTGTAGAACCCCTGCACCTCTCCCCACTTCCTGAGTCTGATGTGAGAGCCTCCCTTTTGCAAAGCCACGTGTCGAGGAAATACAAGGAGAAAAGAAAGAATGAGGGAAACAGACTCAGGTTTCATAGTGCAATCAATGGCCATCTCCTCAGCTTCCTCTACTTCCTCCTAATCTGGGGAGTGGAGGCAATGGTGAGAGGAAAGAAGTACGATATTGCCCTGATCATGAAAGGTGATTCCTTCTCTCCCTCTCATCCGTATTAATGCCCCATGGAAAATTTATCAGTTCTTTCCTTATAGGAAAGAGAAGTAGGAGTAAGAATAATTGTCAAAATATGCTCTGTACTTAGACATTTCTAAATAGATGAAATTTTACATGATTAATTTTGTTAAATAGGACACTCATTAATAGTTATTGAATGTAATTAATTATTTAATGATATTATTACATTATATTTTCTAAATTAATATCGGGACTTTAGGAAATTAAATTGAAATTGTCAATTCACATTAATGGAGAGAAACCATATAAGCACAGGAAGGCGTAGGGAGAGTACTCTATTCCAGAACTTGTTATTAAAAAATGTTTGCAGTACTTTTAAGCCAGACATGGTGGGGCTCACCTGTAAGCCCAGGGATTCGTGGCGTTGAGGCAAGAGGAGTTCAAGTTTGAGACCAGTCTCAGCAACTTAGTGAGGCTCTGTCTCAAAATAAAAAGTAAAAAAGGGCTGTGATGTAGCTCAGTGGTAAAGGGCCTCTGAGTTCACATCCCAGTACTATAAAAAGAGAAAGAGAGAAAGAGAGACTTTTAAAAGTCATTTATATGCATCTCACTTAACCTGCACATGAGATGTGTGTGGTGGGTTCCCTGTTTGACCAACAAATACACAGGCCATTCAAGCAATAAGTCGACAGGGTCTTAGTAAAAAGAGCTCTGGAGAGGACATTATTGACTGGGGACAGGGACAATGAGATTTTTTGGAATGTCAAAAAATGCAAATCTTTACTCATAGAAAAGGCATTCTCCTTTTAATAACAAGGGAACTCTGTTAAGGAGTGTTTCTCATTTACTTGGATCCAGGTTGCTGAACCTCAGTGTAACTGACATTTGGGACCAGATAATTCTTGTCATGTGGGGGCTGTCCTGTGTGTGGTAGGATGCTTAGGTGCAGCCCTTGCCTGGACCAGCTGATGACAGTAGTAAAGTCTTTGGCAAGGCGTGAGAGCCCAACGTGTCCCCAGACACTTCTCCCTGGGGGCAAAAAGGGCTCTTTGAAGAACCATTGCTTAAATTTAATCCAAGCATTTGTTTTGCTTCTATGCCTCACTTGATATATGAAATACTGAAACAGATAACTAAGTGAAGTGGTATTAATTTCATATGCATTTCATAGGTACTTCGAACTTTTCATAATATTTAATTAAGTACCTAATATGAAATGTACAAGAAGAGTATTTTAAATCCCATTTTGCCAACAAGGGACATTAAAATACAAATAGTTGAAAGGCAGCATCAAGTGTGTCAGAAAGAACTCAAAACACAGACCAGAATTTGATTTTACCTGCAAACTCACTAGCAGATATTAAAAAGTGTTGAACTTTCTCAATCTGTTTTCCTCCTCTATCAAATGAGAGTAAAATCTCAGTTCTTCCCTCAAATAAAGGGTTTAGGTGGGTCCATATTCCATCTTTTATTATTTTTGATTTGACGATGGTCAACCAGAAAAGTCAAGTTTGAGCTCACAATGAAATATCATGGCTGACATAGTTTTTCCTTAGTGAAAGTGTGACAAATATGTGGGCCCCACTCCCACAACATCTGACTGTGCAGATATTGCTAATTAATCACAGATCTCCTTCATGTGACCTCAGAAGTTCTTCCCAGCAAACAATCCAGACAGTTACAAACTAAAGGTCAGATATCAATCTTGGGACCAAATCTGTCATCTCTCCCATTGTTGGAAAATGCTGCCACTTGGCTCTGACTACTTCAAGAACTGATCGCTTTAAATCATACATTTTGAATAAGAGATTAATACATGGGTTTTTTTCAGACACCATTAGTAGGCAAGTCAGGTATAACTGACAATCCAACATGTATGTTGGTCCTTCCAGGTTTATAAACTGTGCTGAGTAGGAAATCTCAATGGTTCTACCATTACCACACCTGTTCTCAATTTTCAGTGGTCATCTGGAGAAAGATTTCTGGGAACACCCTCAGAATCTGGTTCATTGGGTCTTCTCTGGAGTTGGAGAATCTGCATTTCTAATATGTTCTCCAATGATGGTAATCCTGTTGGGTCCGGGGACCACACTATGAGAATCACTAGTAAAAAGACAACTGGCCTTAGATTGAGAAGACCAGAGTTTGAGAAATCTATTCTGATTTTTATAATTTCTTCATTCTCTGGAAGACTGCTAGGGTTTCTAGCCTTGAACTGAGTGCTTTGAACAGTGTTTAATGAAGACTAAACTTAAAACTTTGACATTGTAACTGTTCTAGATGAGAAAAAATGCATATTAGTGCATCTATTGTTATGTGGGAGAGGTGTCATTTGGCCTGGAAGTTTTTCAGCTACATATGGACCCTCCTTCTCAGGCGGCCAAATGACTTTCTCTCCTTTCCACAATCATAGACAAACCGAAGCAAAGAGCTACAGGAAGCATGTCAGGCCTCTATGCAATGTTTCCACACCCTTCTGAAACTTAACCATATTCTTCATGAAGCTAAGGTTTTCAGAATGTTCTGGGTGTTTCCCCCAGGGCACTGTTCCCCTTTGCTGGTCTTCAGGGACTAGGGGGAATCTGTCAATCAGATGAACTAGGGTGGAGCCATCAGTCATTGGCAGATACTCCTGAGTTTTGCCTGTGACTCATGACAACAACTTGCCAGGGGGGAAGGGAAGGGAATATTCTGGAAAACACCCTCAATAAAACAAAAACATTCTGAGAAAGAGAAAAAGAAGTGAAAATAAAGGCACAATAAAGCCAAAGTCTCCTTAGAAACTCAGTTAGTCCTACCTCAACATTTTCATTAATAGCAGAAAGAACCCAAAGTTTGAAGTTCTAATTTCTGCCTCTGCGTCTTGTTGACTATATGCCATTGAAAGTGTCACTTCCCAACTATGATAATTTAAAAGCTCCATGGAGGCAGAGATCACCTACCTCTAACATTGTCAAAGCTATCTTCTCAGTGATGCACATAAACTAGGTCCTCAATAAATATTCATCCAATGACTAAATAAGTAACTTAGCAAATCCCTTCTTACTCTCAGTTCTCTCATTTTGTTAAATAAAATTAAGAATGCATTCCTCTCAGTACCATTGTAAATAGTCTAAAGAACACGCAAAAAAATGGTAAGCCATTAATAAATGGTAGACTGAAATTAATGGGACGAGTATATACCAGAAGATATTTTTTTCTTAATTAAATGATCTATTGATTTAACTTGTGCCTTTTTTCCTTATATTAGGTCTTTGGTGTCTCATGTGTTTATTATTTTTTAATAGTCCTATAGAGGAACAAATAACCTAAAAACAATTTAAACTTATGCCAGAGTAGTCCCTATTATCATATTAAGTTAGCCAACTTCACTTTACTATAACAAAATACCTGAGATAATTCATTTATAAAGAGAAGTGATTCATTCTTGCTTTTTGGAAGTTCTAGTTCAAGAGCAGGTGGATCCATTGCTTTGGGCTTCTGGTGGACATGCCAGAAGGTAAAAGCAGGGAGCATGTGGTAGATCAAACTGCTCACCTACTGGTCAGGAAATAAGAGAGAGAGAGAAAGGGGTCACGGTCCCACAATCTCATCAACATTATGTCCTCTATGACCTAAGAACTGCCCATAAGACCCCACTTTCTATATTTCTACAGCATTTCTCAGTAGTGCCACCCTTTAACACATAGAACTTTGGAAGATATACAATATCCGAACATTAGCAGCAATGAACAGAAACTAGATTATTCACTGGTCATATGTACTTTAATTTTAAATTTATAGTAAGTCTGTTAATTTTTGTTTAACTGCATAGTTTCTCGAGTCACTTTCCTGCCCTCCCACATCACCCCCTACACAAGATAGGGTCAAGAAGGAGGAAAAGAATGAAAGTCATCCACAGGCTTTGAAAAATAAAGTAAAATTAGCAAGCTTCTGGGATATCACATCTTCTAAATGAGCCCATAAAATGTGGGGATATAGCTTTTGATCTCACTCTCTCTGAAGTGTCTAGGAGATCATGAATCACCAAAAAAGATTCTGTCCTTGAAGTGGCTCAGAAGACTCTTCTAATCACAGGGCTTACCTAGGATGATTGCACTTCTTTTCCACATAGAAGACTGAGAGGAGCTACAGCATTCCCCAATAAACCAGACCCATTTGTTCCTTTCTTCATTTATTTAACTCTTCTTATATATTAGTGCATCTAACTTTAGATACTGGGAATGATTTCTGAGCCTTTTCTGTTCATCAGCATCTCTTGCAAAGCTTATCAGTCACCAGGAAAGCCTAGCCCTGGTAATTCAGGGACTCATGGGGTCATAACTCAGATTTTCCCAGAAACAAATTAAGATCGGATGTAATACTTAACATTTCCCCTCTTTTTCTGGTCTTTTTCAAATGTTTCTATTGCCTTTGCTTCCAAGTAATGCTATCATCATCTTTTCCTGAAGTCCCCAAAGTGCCAAAGCATGTGCTGGTCTTGCTTTCAGTGACTGGTCCCTTTTTCATACAGATACCAAGTGTTATGGTTTCAATATGAGGTTTCCCCAAAAAGCTCAGGTGTGAAACCATGCAGGCATGTTCAGAGGTGAAATGATTAGGTTATGAGAGCTGTGACCTACTCAGTGGGTTAATCTATTTGACAGATGAATTCTTTCAATGGATTAATAATTTGAATGAGTTAACTGGGTGGTAACTGTAGGTAGGTGGGGCATGGCTGGAGGAAGTAGGTCACTGAGGATATGCCCGTGGGGATTATATTTTGTTTTCCTGACTCCTTCCTCTTGCTCTCTTCGTAGCTGCCAGGAGCTGAACAGCCTTCCTCAGCCGTGCCCTTCCTCCATGATGTTCTGCTTCACCCAGACCTCAGACCTCAGACCTCAGAGCACTGGATTCAGCTGACTTAGGACTGAACCCTTGAAACTGTGAACACAAAATAAACTTTTCCTCCCCTATTTTGTTCTGGTCAGGTATTTTTGTCCCAATGATGAAAAGCTGAACTAATACACCAAGGCATCAGCCGGTGACTTTCAAAGTTCTTTGTAAAATAGAGATTTTGAATTATTCCTCCCAGTAGTCTTTTGTCCCAAAAAGAAAAAAAAAAAATTGACATGACTCTGTATGAACTGAAGTGGGACAACTAAAAACACAGACATTCAGAGACTTTTTTCCTTTCAAACCTGATTTCCCTGAGACTGCACCATGGAAAAATCTGAAGCGCCTGCTGGAACAGCCTTTTCCATTCCAAAAGCACCTGCCCTCAGCCTTTGGGCCCAGCCCTTGTCTTCTCCAGGACTGTCAGCCCACCTCGGCTTGATGGCCAGGTGTCCTTCCAGAGCTGCCTCCTGCAACTGGACAGCCTGCACGTCTCATTTTCCAGCCTGTATGATCAACTCCTTAGACCTTCCTTAGACCTCCCTCCAAATGCAAGGGATTGTGGTCTAGTTCCCAAACTAAGCTTAAAGACTGCCTTAATATCAGTTGAAAATCAGTTCAACCATATCAAACACTTCTGGAAGTGGTAGGAAAGGTTCATAGTGTGCTTACTACCTCCATGCCCTGTGGGCTTTGCTTAACTCAGTTTCCCTTATAGCAACTCTATTAGAGGTCAGCACCATTAATATCCCCATTTTTCAGATGAGAAAACCAAGGAGCAGGGAGGTAACCTACCATACAGTTAGCAAGTGACCTTGCCAGGATCTGAGCCAAAATCTACATTCCTCACTCTACTAACTCATACTGCTTCTTAACTCATAAAGGGTAAATCAATTTGTAAGTGCTGTCTGAAAGAATCATTGTAGCACCTCTGTAATTACTTCTGTTATTCCCATTTTAACTAGAAAAGGCAAAAGTTTCAAAAGTGAAGTCCTATGATTATTTAGAGTAGAAGTGAGACTAAAATAAAGTATGACTGATACCAAAGCTCACATCCTTAATCCCTGCTCTGTTCTATGTCTATCCATAAATATTTTCCTCTTTAACCCTTTCACTGACTTTTTACAACAGGGTTTCTCAAACTTAAGTAAGGTACAGCCTTATTGGACATTTAAAAGAAAAAAAAATCTTGAATCCCCAATGTTGTTGAATTATTTTTATTACACTATATGAAAACATACACATATAAAACCAGATATGTATTTCCATGCTTGCATATTTAACATGACTGAAAAAAAACAAAACTTATTTACAAATTTAATGCAAATAAAGACAAAAGTCAAAAGCATTTCAGAGAATACAAATAATATCAAGGGCCAATTCAGGGCAAAGATTTCATGGACAAGCTTGCCCTGAAACAACACTTGCAATGCCACCAGGGTATTGATCGCAATGGGACAATTGTTTTAAGCATGGCACTCTTGACCCACATGTCTTGTGATAATCTGTCCTGAGCAGTCTCCCGCCTATTATCTTCATTCCAAAGACTGAGAAACTACAGTCTAGACATCATTTGGTTTTGACATGGCAGAAAAACAGTTTGCATAATACACCCATCTCTGTTCTTATATAATTAGCCTATCGTAATGAAAAGAGTTTAATTTGAGACTGACCTCTCTATCCCATAGGACATACATGGCTAGTCCCTTAACAAATTCCTGCAGAGGATGTAGATAAATTTCATCTAGGAACAAACTTTACTTGAAAATTACCTAATTGGGAAGTTCTCCTTATATCCCTGAGTCTTACACAGTTGGAACCAGCTAAATAAAAAAATAAAATCAAATTAAAATACTGTCTCAAAAGAGATCTGCTTATCAGGAGAAATGTCCAACAATGCACATTAGCGTGTGGGTGTGTATGCACACATGTATACACACACACACACACACACACACCACCTTTTATGTTATTTTAAATGCTAGGTTAAATTCAGTTTTAATATGTTTTAAATTATCAGCTCTGGAAAAAGGGAATTGGGTTATTTTTTTTTTAAATTAGAAGCAGTCCCACATGTAATCAAGCTATATGCCTGTTAGTCCCATTAGTTCATTAGCAGCATTTAATGATTAATATGTTATAGAAATTGAGTTGCATGTTCTGACTTCAACTTGAAGAGGGAAAGGAACCTAGAAAAGCATCAGGCAGAGGATGGCCATAGGAAGTCATTTTTTCTCTTTGCTGCATGGGAAAGACAGCTAGGAAAACAAGGACCTAATGTCCTGAGAGATGAACTCATCCACAGAAGAGACAGAGGTTCCTGAGTGAACACAGAGGCAGGGCAACATCATTTTCAGGACCAGGGAGTTTTATAAATAGTCTGAGAAGACTGAAAGCATTGTAGTGAAAAGGACTAACTTTTCAGGTAGAAAATTGAGGGAAACTGTACAATTCAAACTCAAGAGGCATTCTATTTTCAGAACCAAAAACATTACTTATGTATATTTGGATCATTTGTGTATGTTAAATAGTCATGGTGATTTCAATAAGAGCAATAAACATGTATTTGAATTTTCTATGTTAATTTCTAAGCAGATTATTTTATCATGTCTTTGAGATGTCAAAAACCACATGCCTGTAATCCCAGCAACTCGGGAGGCTGAGGCAGGAGAATTGTGAGTTCAAAGCCAGCCTCAGCAACTTAGCAAGGCCCTAAGCAACTCAGTGAGACCCTGTCTCTAAATAAAATACAAAATAGGGCTGGGGGTGTGGCTCAGTGGCCAAGTGCACCTGAGTTCAATCTCTCACTCCAAAAAAATAAATAAATAAAAAATAAAAAAAAAACACATGAAGTGGGCACAATTAAAATCCCCAATTTTTATTGGTGAGGAAATTTAGCCATGAAGAGGTTAAAGAATTGACCCAAGGTTATGAAATTTTTAAATGACAGCACCAGAATCTGAGCCTGGGTCTCTATGATCCCTAAATCTGAGCTCTTAATCCCTACCACCTATTTTGTCTTCCATAAAGCACTCTCCAGGTAATCAAATCCAAATAATATAACACACTCTTGCAATTACCTGTCAAATGTACTTATATTATTTATGAGAAATCTGAGATCAAGAGATGGCAAATGAATTCTTTAGACTTATAAGAGTAGAAAGAAAACCAGGTTTCAAATTCCTAATCCAAGGTATTCTAGTACATATATTATTTTTGAAAAATATAAAAATTATTTGTATTTCTGTGTTTGAGACCACATTAGCTTCCACAATTCTGAAGATCCAGTAGATTCTTTCTAAATTTTAGTTTCATTAATAAAACAATGAAGACTCAGGGATATTAAGCAAGGTAGTAAGCTCACAGAAGAGACTTGCAGCTTTAATGAAGAGTTGGTTGGTTCTTATTTGCTTCATTTTTAATTTTATAATAATCGGGGTGGAATATAAAAATGGAATCATCCCTGCTTGTTCTTCAGTTAGCACTGGCCAGCCAAAGCTCTTTCATGGTGCAGAGCTCACATTCTGGCAGTTTCAGTATACTGACAAGTTTTGTTCATATTTTAATGACTTTCAAGAAGGTTCCAGCAGTTTTCCCTTTTACCCTAAGCCAGGTTGCCCCTCATTTTTAGTACCCGACAATCTCTGAAGGAACCTGAGTTTGTGTGCTTGTACTGACAGAGTACTTAAGAAAGAGGGTGACCAGGTATCTGAATCTGCCCAAGACTCAGGAACAAGTTTCTCAGGTTGTAGAGCTTTTGGTGTTCAAAAGTAGAAAAAGCCAGGCAAGCTGTGATAGACCTGTAACCCCATTAGTTACTAATTGAAAGTAAGGCCATGGAGATCTAGCTTTACACACACCATCGAAGCATCATGCAGTCATGTAGTTCTATAAGTATTTATTTTCTACTCTGTGCCAGACAATTTTGAAGCACAAATAGTAGCGGAGAAGACAGCATCTGTCTTCAATGACCACAGCCTCATACAGAGAGAAAGTAAATCACAAATTCTGTAACTTTAGGCAAAATAATGAAAGTAACACCCAAAACCTAAACTGATGTGAATGTGTGTTTGTTCATAACGGGATGTCTGACTTCCAGCTGGGAGGCACTTTAAATAACTGAAGTTCTCAGCAATCTGAATGCTTCACTTAAAACATGGACAAGATCAGTGCAATGAAGGATATTTTGCTCCTATCAGGTGTAATTCTTCAGCTATTCTAGGGGAGTCTAAATAATAATAGAAAACCCCAACCTTTAAAAGGAAATCATCCTTGTGAGTCAAACAATAATTATGAAGTAATTTATTAAACACAGTCTCTTTCACATGTGTGTAAGTGATTCTACTGAAACTCTGGCCTTAGCCAACATGACTTATTTTTCAGATGAACCTGTACATTATATGGTTCTATGCAAAACTCTCAATGATATTAGCTGTGGAAGACAAGGAGTTCATAGCCTCTAAGCCACTTAATGCGACCTTTCCAAAGTTGCCACCAAGGCGTTCTGATGAAGAATTAGAAAACAAATTATGCAAAAGGATGATAAACCTATCTGCATAATGGACAGTGCCCATTTTTTGGCAGAACCAAGAGCTAAAGATGTGGCAGAATAAGTTTGGAGGATACAAGGAGTTTGCTATGGCTCAAACACCATTCCAAATAATGAATTCCTCCCTCTGAAGATCATGAAAACCTAAGTTTTGGAAACTGAAAATGTGTTGTCTTATATGGCTTTTTATATTTGAGGAAAAATCTTGAAACCAGAGATTATCCTGGATTTTCAAGGTGGGTCCAATGTAGTCACACGTATCCTAGAATAGGAAGGCTGGAGAATCAATGTGAGTAGTAGGAGATGGGATAATAGAAGCAAGAATTCAGAGTGGTGTGTAGAGTGGCTATGAACCTAGGATCGGAGGCAGAATAGAAGAACACAGGAGTATGGATTCAACCATGAAGACACCAAGGAGAGGACTGAGCTGTTGACTCCTTGATTTTAGACTCCTCACCTTCAGAACTGTAGGAGAACCAATCTGCAGTGTTTTAAGTCACTGAATTTATGATATTTTCTTAGAGCAACAATAGAAAACTAATACCCATCCTATGTGGCAAGTGTCTGATATTTGAGTACCTGGTGAGCTCTGTTAGGAAATTTCAGTGCTTCCTTATTAGTAATGTGAACTTGCAAAAGGACTTCAAAATAAGGATAACAAAACTTACAACAGTAAGCCTTCCCAGAACAGAGACACTTCAATCCTGATCCTGGTGGCAATAGACAAATTCTGTTATTGTGGTGCCTTGGCAGGTTCTTCAAGGACTGAGAAGAGATCATGTGTTAACGTGAATAATGATGATCTTGTGTCTATAATCATAAGGTCTATGGTCTGTAATTTTCTTAGGAAGATAATAATGGCTTCATAGAATGCAATGAAAAATGATCCATTTTCAGAGAGTTTATAAAGATTTTATTTAATACTTTAAGTGTTTGGCAGCACAAAACTGATGACATCTGAGCTTTAGCATTTCTTTAGATGATTCTAATTCAATTATCTTGTAATAGCTGTACTCAGATTTTTATCAGGTTGTCTAATGGAATTATTTCTTTAGAAAAGTTTTAGATTTACAGAAAAATTTAGCTAACTGCTATACAGAATTCCTATATACCACCCCACTGTTTATTCTGTTAGCAACATTTTACATTATGCAATGTATGTTTGGCATGTTTGGTACAATTAATGACCCAATTTGATACATTATCATCAATTAAAGTTCACAGCTTATCTAGTTTTCCTAAAGTTTTACCCAAATCCCTTTTCTACTCCAGGGTCCCACTAAAGATACCTGATTGCATTTAGTTGTAGATTCCTCTTGGCTGTGATAGTTTCTCAGACTTTTCCTTATTTTCAATCACCTTGAAAGTTTTGAGGAGCACTGGTTAGGTGCATTTGTTTTCAGAAAACCATGTATCTAGATCTCAGAGTTCAACAGACTTTCAAAGTCTTTATGTAAGGAACAAAGATAAAATCTATGGATTATGAATCTAGGACTTATGGCAGAGGCCATTACAGAGTAGGTGTTAAAAAATAGTGCCTTAATTCTATGTCTTGTATTGTTTGCTCTTTCATGAGTGCTCATGATTTTTTTTAACATTTTTATAATAAATCTGTAATTTTTTTAAATTTAAATTTAAATTTTTTGTAAATCATACCCAGAGCTTGACACATTCTAGGCAAGCACTCTTCCACTGAGCTACGTCCCCAGTCTCCAGTCAACTTCTTTAAACCATGAATCATTAATTTTTCCCTATGTGTTCTCCAAAGTGCTTGATTCAATGTTGGAGTCATTATGTGTGTACACTGAATATCTGGTGATGAATTATTTCAGAAGACCTGAGCTCCCTTATCCTACTATACAAATTCCTTAAGTAATTAGAATGCATAGACTCATTTGTTTCAGAACAACGAACATATGCTCAATGACTGTTCTTATATGTCAGTTATATAAGAACTGAGTCATCTGATTATGTCCTAAGAAAATATTTTGATATTATGTAGGTGGTTGACTAATTTGCTGGTCTCAATATTTCTCCAGTTTACAAGTCATGATCCTCTCTTCCAAGATGGAGGATTCTAATGTTTGGTTCTTGCTTTATTTCAGGCAGCTATAAGATGACCATGGTCAGGGTGACTTAAATAATAGAAATTTATCATTCATAGTTCCAGAAACCAAGAAGTTCAACTGGTTTCTTTTCCTTTTCCCACATGTCAGAGAACAGAGAAAATGGAAGTTCTTTGTTTCTTCTCAAAAGGGCACTAATCCCACTCATGTGTTCCACCCTGGTGACTCAATTATCTCCCACATGTCCCACCTCCTAAAACCACCACTGCAAGTTAGACTTCCAACATACACATTTTGAGTATGTGTACATTTTGAGTAAACACAAATATCCAGTCCTTAACCAGTGTAAATTCAGACCTATAACTTGCTTTGCCCAATAGTATGAAGAAGTGCAGTTTTTATGACAAAGTTAGGTTTCTAAGTCTAAACCTCTAAAGCCCATCATTGTCCCACTTGCCTTCTTCCATTTGTGCCATTTCCATGAGAAGGAAGTACCCAGACTAGTCTGCAGGTTCAAAAGGAGAATGAGAGACATGTGGAACACAGTTTTCTAAATAAAGTTTCCTAACCAGGCTCTGCCTAGTGCAGAATCTCCATCAAATCTTCATGTAAATGAGCAATCCCAGCCTAGATGACCTCACCTAAAACCAACCTATGCAATGATGAAACTATCATCATTTTGATTGTTTAAGACATGGAATATTGGTTAGCAATAGCTGATGTAATCTAAAGGCTATAAATTTAGGCAGCCAAATACTGAGATGCTCAGGATGAAGGGACCATCCATAGACCAACATGGTCCCCAACATTCTCCCCCCATGGAGAGAATTCCAAGAGCACTGGGGGTATATTGTTCTAAGTCCTCCTAGCATGCAGCATCTAACTAGCTAAATGCATCCACTGGTGGGGGGTTGCTGCCAGTGGAGAAACTTTAGAAGAAACTGTTTTCTTTTCCTCCAGATATATTGGTTGCTTAATAATAATAAAATTTAATATCTATTGGCCACTTACCATTTGACATACATTTTCATGAGCAATACTTGGATACAGTAGCAAGAAATATATATATGTAAATGGTTCATTTACCCAAAGAAATCAACCAGATATACAAATGTATTTATAATGTGGCAAAATGAATACTATATTAAGGGCAGTAGACATTTCTTTGGGATGCATCAGAAAACACAGACTTGGAGAAAAAGAAAAAGCTGGGTCCCAAATGGAAATGCCGTGACCAGACTAAGGGGAAGGTGTGGGAAAGAACATAGAGTATAATGGGCATTGGACATGGAGTGCTCACGCCATGCCAGCCACCACTGTGTGGTTCACACATATAATCTTGCTGAAGTCTCACGTCACTCTTATGAAACTAAGACTATCCAGATGTTGTGTCTGAAGAAACTAGCTGAGGGGGGCTACAAGGCTTACCCAAGGCCATGCAGGTGACTGGCAGAAGAGCCATGGAACATGATCTTTCCACTTACAGTAGATGCACATTGGTGCCCTCACTCTCTCTTGCTTCAAATGTATGCTGAAAACACCAAAGTCCTGATGAGGTGAAAAGAGCAGTCACTTTCCCAAGTTCATCACCACTTTCCTCTCTTTCTGAAGATGGGGATTTCTTTCTGATTTTAAAGGAAATAACCTTAAACAACTGTGACACACTACATTCAGAAATAGGCCAACCAGTTGGTATGAGGCCAGATGATTGGTCCCAACATCCTTAAAGTAAGAAAAGATCTGAGCAGATGTTTTGCTGTAACATTGGCCCCAAAACTTCCCATGTGAAGCCCTTCCAGCCAGAGCTTCACTCCACTCTTTGCTCTCAAAGCCAGTCACTACAGTTTCCAACCCCCAAAAGGGAGGCAGAGGAAGTTAGTTGAGAGTCTTTTCCTCTTAAAAGTGCAGTGCCAAGGCATAAAACAAACAAGGAAAGTCGAAAATGCAAAGCCCATCCAGCTACAATTTGAGCAAACTGCTCTGAAGAGCAGGAGTTTTGCTGGTCAGCTGCTCAGCACAGCTGGACCGAATCAGGCTCTGGTCCGGGAAGCCCCTTCTTGCTGCAGGCTGCCTGGCCTGCTAGTCAGAGGTGAAATCCAGTGAGACAAGATCATGATTCAGCATTCCAGCGGAAGCAACCTGGGAGACCCTTTAATCTAGAAGACATGGAAATATTCTAGCCTACAAAGAAAGGGGTTTTCCATGGATTTCCCAAGAATACGCATTTATCTGAAAAGGAGAGTAGGAAAAAGCCCTGCTGGCCAAATAGAAAGCGAGTCTGTCCTCTGCACAGTGAGGGCACTGTTCTGACCTCATTCTCATGGAAGACACACCATGACACACAGTGCTTTAAATAACTGACTATTTGCTTCTCATTTGAGATGCATAATCTGCTCAGTGAAATGGGCACTTAATAACCTCTTTTTGAAAAAGAACAATTGAATAGTTGCCAGCCAAACTTTTCTGTCTCTCACCCTGAGCACACATCCACGGGTAAAGGAGGAAACTTCTCACAGTTTCTTCAACATAGCAGGCTCTTTCTAGTCTTTCTTCCTTTGCATATGTTGGTCATTTTGTCTAGAAATCTGCTTTCTTTCTGTCAAATGAATAATTCTCAGTCCAAATCGCAATGTTAGTGCTGCTGCTGACCATGATCAGGGGCATAAAATACTTGGGACTGAGTACTCTGCCGGCACTTCCCCAAGAACTTTGCACGAATTATTTCTTTTAGTCCTAAAGCCACCTATGTGACCTAAGTGATCTTATTTTCCCCATTTAACAGAAAAGAGAACTCAGGCACAGACGGGTTTGTTGTCCAAGGGAAAAGGCAGGTAAGTGCAAAAGCCAACTAAAAAGGCTAAAATGAAACATACAGACCAAGCCAAGTGCAAGTAAAGAAACTCACAAACGTTGGGAATGTAATTTGGGAGAATCCCATTAGAAAACTGTTTAGTAGGATTTACTAAAGTTGAAAATAATCATGCAGATAATTCCATTCCAAGGAATACAGACCACCTAAAAAGGCAAATGTATGTTTATCTTCTAAGGATGAGCATGAACAGACTAGTAATTCCATTCCAGGACATAAAAACCCAAGCTTAAGTGTATGTTCAGTAAGAGATGCATACAATCATGTTACAGCAGCACTATTTGTAATATCTCCAGATTGGAACTCTTCAAATGCAATCAGTAATAGAATGGCTCAAATTGTGTATGCTTTCACAATGGAATGATAAAATACGCCTCGAGTCAGCAAACTACAACTAAATGCACTGATACAGAAAAGCTCACCTGAGAGAAAGAATCAGAGACAGAAAAGTACTTCTATAAAGTTCAAAAGCAAACAAAATTAGTTCATACTCTTATAAGTCAGAATTGTGATTACCTTTAGGGCATACTGGTAATTGCAATGGGGATTTCTAAGAAGTTGATAATTTTCTGTTCTTGACTTTGGGGCTGGTAAGTGCGTTCACTTTATGAAACCTCATCCAAATGGTACATTAAGAACTTTTATACTTCATGTATATATGAAATAGAACATATTTTAATAAAAGGTTTTAAAATGGAGAAAAACAGTGTGAGCAAATTCAAAGACTGGGCTCTCAACTCTTGAAGCTCAAGATGCTGAGCAGCCTATATAGAGCTGAGGAGAACAAAGCAGAGAGGGAGAAAGAAATAGATCTAGATACTGAGTCCTATGAAATCAAAGGCAAGTATGGGGTAAAGATGATAATATATTATAGTGCTGCCAAAATGTATGACTCAAACAGGTAGCCTCCAAAGGAACACTATATGGTCTTTGTTTCTGCCTTGACTTTCAGGCATTGAGGAATTTTCTTTCTTTCTTTTCTTTCTCTCTTCTTTCTTTCTTTCTTCCTTCTTTCTTTCTTTCTTTCTTTCTTTCTTTCTTTTTTTCTTTCTTTCTTTCTTTCTTTCTTTCTTCTTCCTTTCTTTCACTAACAATTAAATCCAGGGCCTCTTACATTCTGGGCAGGCACCTTACCACTGAGCTACATCTCTATTCCTGAGTATTTCTCTTTCAATTTAAGTGTGTGAGTCAGGAGTCACTGGTACTGTGCTAATTAGGTTAACAGCTTGGCACTTTTAGCCTTTATACTGTTCATCCTGTAACATGTGGTCTGGTTTAGGAGTCATTTATAGATGCTCAGGGAAGCTTTTTTTAGAATAATAATAAATAGAGAAAAATAAATAAATAAACAAACAAATAAAGCAGTCCTATGCAATGGAAATAGTACAGACAACAGACTAAAACCTGGGTTTAAGTTCTGGCTCTGCCCTGTAAAATTTATAACCATGAGAAAGGACCTTAATGTTCTCATGTAAGCTTTGCAGAAAATAATATTTTCCTTGTAAAGTTAGTCTAAACAATAAAGAAAAAAATACATGAAACACCTGGAGCAATGCCACACTTGATTATTGTTATCAAAGAGAAGTTATTGGTGTCAATTGTGTAATATCATACTGGTTGCTATGCTCAGAATCACCAGATACAAAGGTTGGGATGATCAGTGTTCTGAAGTCTTCTTGAAATGCTGAGTCTAGAGCCTTGAGCAAACATAGGTCTCACAGCCTTGAGCACCTTAGTTCTCCGCAGGGTGTAGCCCTGCTAACGTCCTTGCAGCAGCTCAAGCCCAAGATGCATGTAGTTCTGGAATGATTCTGAATATGGAAAACCACAGATACCTTTCCCCAGCTCTAAATACATGAAAGTTGCCCAATACAAGAACCACAATTAACTGAGACAGCCTATATATAAATGAGAAGCCTTGATTTAAAAATAATGTTTTCAGTTTCTCTAATTACAACTATGCTTAAAAACTGTATGAATGAGTTAGACACTAAAATTACAGATCCAAGAAGACTGATATATAGGAAAATCTTAATAATACCAGCTTTCTTATTACAAGATTTAAATAGTTGAAACAAGACACAAGGTAAATTTTATTTTTGTCTTGTCTGGAGGTAGGGGAAAGCGGTAAGAATTAAAATAATTAACAGAGACCTGGTCCTCCAAAAATCTACCATAGTGATAAAAATGATTCTTTTTAGAAAATCCTACCTAAAGTTTTGTAATTTAGAATTCTGTGCAGATGAATCTAGTAATATGAAATTTGTGAAGCTAGACTACATTCAAAGAAATAACAATGTCTTAAAAAATTCAAATAGTTAAAAATATACAGAAGAGGCAAACATACTCATACTCCCATTGTCTTACGTCTTGTGGGAAATGCACTTTTTTCCTTTTAGTTTTTAGATAATCAAATGTTCACATAGAAGCACAAGAACTAATACAGACATATCCCTTATACGTTTTGCCCAGATTTCTTCAATGATATATACTATAATGCAATAACAGGAAATTAGTATTGATACAATCCTTTTATCTACTTCAGGTTTTACCTCTTTTATTTGCACTTATTTTTAAGCACATGTTTATTTCATCATGTGTATGTTCCAAACACAGTCAAAATTTGATCATTTCCATGATGGCAATACCCAGAACTATTCTTTTATAACCACAGCTATTCCTTCTTCCTCCTCTTCACTAACTGCTGACACACCATTCTGTTCTCCATATCTATAATAATTTATTTATGAACATCATATACATGGGATGAGACAGTATGTAACATTTTGAGAAATTGCATATTCCAAACCTCAGTGTAATGCATTTGAGATAACAATAGTTCATTCTGCATAATAGACGAATTAGTGTCCTATGGAATGGAGGTAAAACAGTTTGTTCATTCATCCTTTGTTTTGATTTTTTGTTTGTTTTTGTTTGGTACCAGGGATTGAACCCAGAGGTGTTTAACCACTGAGCCACATCCTCAGTCCTTGTTATATTTTATTTAGAGACAGGGTCTCACTAAGTTGCTTAGGGCCTCACTAAGTTGCTGAGGCTGGCTTTGAACTTGCAATCCTCCTACCTCAGCCTCCTGAGCCCCTGGGATTATAAGCATGTGCCACCACACTTACCTCTATCAATCCTTCGAAAACCAGTGGGTTTCAGTTTGGTCTCTGAACATTTATCTGTAGGCTTCTTTGTGGGCCTAAAGTTTTCCTTCACTGGGATAAATATTCAATATTATGATTATTGATTCATATGGCAGGTGCATATTTGGTTCCCGAAGAGAACACAAGAAATGTATCAGTGCATCTTCACCAGCATATTTTTTATTAATACCTTTCTCCCTTTGCCATTCCAATAGGCATGTAGTAATCTCTTATTGTGATTTTAATTTTTATTTCCCTAATTGTTAATGATGTTGCACATCATTTCCTGTATCCACTTGCCTTCATTATATCCTCTTTTTTGAAATACATGTTTGTGTATTTTCCCATTTTCTAATTACATCATTTGATATTTTAATGTTAAGTGTTTAGAGTTCTTTATATATTTTAGACACAAAGTTTTCAGATACATAGTTGGCAAATATTCTCTCACGATGTATACATTGTCTTTGCAACTCTTCATAGTATCTTTTACAGAACAACATTATTAATTTGGGCAAGGTCCAACTTTGCAATTTTGTTTTCATCTTATGGATCACACTTTGGCTTCAAGTCTAGGAACTCCTAGTCCTAGATCTCAGCTATTTTCCATTATATTTTTCTAATAGTCATATAACTTTACATATATCTGTGATTCATTTTTAGTAATTTTTTGTGGTTTAAGCTGAAAGTTTCTATTAATTTTGTGTGTATTTACTTACTTATGGATGTACATCATTGGTTCAAGAGAGTATCCTTTTATTGAGCTACTTTTGCATGTGGTTTTCTATTCTCTTTCATTTACCCATGTGTCCGTCCCTCTACAAATACCACATGTTCATGATTACTATAACTTTAACATCAAGTATATATGTTCTTGCTTTAATCTTCTCCTGCAAATTGCTTTATCTATTTTGACTCTGTGCTTTTTCATACAGATTTTAGAATAATATTTCTATGTCTACCAACAACTTTTCTCAAATTTTAATAGGAATTGGCATGCATCTGTAGATCAATTTTGGGAGAATTAGCATATTTACTATGATGAAGCTTCTAATCAATGAACATGGTATGCCTCTTCATTTATTTAATCTTTCATCTTTTTGTTAGTATTTTGTAACTTTCAGGATGCAAATATTTTGTTTTTCTAGAATTACACTTAAGTATTAGTCAGGCGTAGTAAATAATGTTGTGTTTTTAACTTTGTGTCCTTATTTTTTCTTGGAACAAAGAAATATGGTTGATTTTTATGTGTTGATGTTTTATCTAGAAACCTTGTGGAACTCATATATTATTGTAGAATTTTCTTCTTTTATAAGTAGGTCTTGGGAATTCTACATAGATCATCATATCATCCACAGAAGGCAGTTTTCTTTCTTCCTTTCCAGTCAGTATGCTTTTTTTTTCCCACTTGTTACCTTATGTTTTTTGGGGTATCAGGGATTGAACCCAAAGGTGCTTAACCACTGAGCCCCATCCCTAGCCCCTTTTAAAAATTTTTATTTGAGACTGGGTCTCACTAGGTTGCTTTCAGCCTTGTTAATTTGCTGAGGCTGGCTTCAAAACTGATTCTCCTGCCTTAACTTCCTCAGCTGATGGGATTACAAGCATCCACTACCATGCCCAGCTTCATAACCTTATTATGATGCCCAGATTTTCCATTACCATGTTGAATAAGGGTGATGGCAGTGGACATTCTTATTCCGATAACATTTTAATATCTTAGAAATTTTCAAAATTAAATCAACAATGCAAAATGCATTTTGGTATTTGTTGGCATTCCCACCACTCCAATATTTCTAGTCCTATGAGAGGTTATCCTCAAGAAGACAATACTAAATAATGCAAAATGACGTGTTATATGGAATCAAGGTGATTCTGAAATAAGCCAGAATTTGAAATAATTTCCAGAGGGACAAACATTTGTGGTGTATCTAATGTGTCAGAGAGTATTCTCAGAGTCTAGACTACAGAGTGAACAAAAACAAATGGATTATCTGCTATTTCCAGACTTAGATTTCACTGAGGGATGTAATAAATGAATATGTAATAATATATTGTTAAATGCTTGAAAGAAAAACAATACAACAGGTGAGGACTGAGAATGAGATGAGGGTGAACAATTTTAGATTGTGTCAAGAACATCTTCCTGAGCAGGTACTATGTTTTGGAGTGCCCTTCTACTAAATCTGGGAAAAGACTCTGAGGTAGAAAAAATTGTGAGTGTAGAAGCCCCAAAGAGAATGAGACTAAGGATATCATGGAAACAGCAAGAGAGTCATCATACCTAGAAGGGAATGAGACTAGGAAAAAAGTGAGAAATAATGTTGAACAGGTAAGCACAGACTTGGAGATAAAAGGCTCCTTAAACTACAGAGAATGCATTGGATTTAATTTTAAGAAAAAAAAAAAGAAGAAGAAGTGATGATGGCTTTCTTTATCGGTAAAGTGACATAATGAGATTTACATATCTAAAAGAGCACTTCCTGAGTATTGCTGCATGTTATGAAGAATGTATGTTCACAGAGTACTTTTTCATCCTGTTGTCATAAATGCTATTTCACTGCATCAGTTGATCTGCCCATCAATAAAAATGAGTAACTTTGATATCTGGTAGAAAAACAAATGTGCTACCATTGGAGTTACATGCTATACAAATAGAGTCTAGGGGAGATGTAATAGAATCCAATCAATGATTATCTTATTAGCTCTGTGATATCATATCAAATTGAATTATTTGAATTTTTTAAGAAGGGACAATATTATGTATAAATTTGTCATTTTAATTAAGTAAAACACCCCATCCAGGTATTCTAATGAAGTTCTTAAATTTGAATTGATCTAATTGATATTTGTGTTCATTTGATCTTAATTGGAGACCTGAAATCTCTTCATAAAGAAAAAAAATCATCTTTTCCCTCAATTCATTCTTTCACTTACATTTCAGCTACTTCTTTGTTAATATAGGAAATTTATGTATTTCTTGTGATCTAGGGGTGTTAAGAAAAATATCCTGAGATACTCAAGATATTGCAAATGGATAAAGTTTGAAATCTCTAGTTTAGATATTTGTCTCACCTACCAGTCCATAATTCTCCTAAAAAAAGGGGGGGGGGGTAAAATCAGATTTATGGAAAAGAAAATTAGAAGTGATCTTTTCTTTCTGGTCTCTCCTCCGTGAGAATTGGAAAACTTCGGGTTCAAGAAACAATAATCTCACTTGTATTGGCTTCATTAATAAAGGAGACAGGAAGGTTTGTAATAGGAACTGGCTGTGTAGTATCTCTCTTGGGATAATTCTGCTGATATTTACCAATGAAGTTAACAGAAAAATTATAATAGGAAATGAGCAAAAAGTTTATGAAAAATGTTGTGATGCTGTTTCTTGCTATGTTATCAGGACAGCAAAAGGAAAGATCAACATTCTTGAATATTCACTCCCTACAAATAATGAAAAAGCATTAGTGGATCTATTATTTCATTGTGAGCAAAAGGAGGAAATTGCCAGCTGACTTGGAGTCAATAAGGTAGGAAACAGTATGTTAAAATTTGTGTATTTCACGTAATATTCACTAACAGAAACAACTCTGTTTCCCCCTTCCTTAAGAAAACCAGACTTAAATTAAAATCCAGGGTGCTTGGTTAAATTTGAATTTGCTAAATAAGAAATAACTTTAAAACATAAAGTCCTGAATATTACAGGGGACATACTTATACTAAAATGCTATTTTTTATCTAAAGTTCAGAATGAACTGCATTTAATGTAGTCACTATAATGAAAACACAAATTAACTTCAAAATATAGTTATCGATAGAAATAAAATATGATCAACTTTCAGTCCTTAGTGAAACAATAGTTATATTAAAATAATTATCAGGTGTATTTAAGAAATAGGGAGACTTTGGTTGTATGTAGTTGTTGACTACTGTTGACTAGTGGGTCAAATTAGGTAAACAGCCTCTTGTAGACTGTGGTCTGAACAGGGTTCCACCTGTCTGGGTGGAATGATTTCTCAATCAACAAGGGCAATGTACCTATTTTTCCCTGTTCTATTCTTAATAACAGGATTATCCCTGATGAGCCATTCTGGGAATAGACCTAGGAATAACTTGGAAAATAAGGAAAGAGCTAAGAACACATACCCCCAAAACTTCAGCATAGCTACAGAAAAAAATATTTAAGATTATGACTTCACCATGACTGCACAATGTACCAAGCTTTAAGTTTTCCAAGAAAGGGTTCTCATTTTCTGTACTTATTCTGGTTAGACCAAAGCTCATCTAAATTAGCATAAAGGAAGAAGATTCATGTGAAAGCAATCAGATATCTAAAATATGTAAGACCTCTGCCAATAAGTCTGATTGACAAAGAATCTTAATTTTTTTGTTAATTGAAGTGTCATTCTCATAGTGTTGGTGCTGATATACAACAGCTTAAAAAATCACTTATTATGGGATATAGACCATAAGTTCATATGATAGAGTTGAACCCCATCCTCAAGGAGTTTATCTTTGTAAAGTTTCTTTTTGGTGTGGTTTAGCTGGCTTATCCTGAATTACAAAGGCCAACTGATAATTTTTTAGGAATTTTGCTAACCCATTATTTTAACATAAGCACTATTGAAATATAAATTACATTAACTTAGAGTTAAAAATATTTAAGCAAAACAAAATTAGTCAATACTTAAAACTTATAATTTCCTGAAGATTTTACTAGTACTCTGAGGTCATTCACATTTGTTGTATCTATGGTGGACTTTGTATATTATGATATGCTAACTTCCAGACTTGATGTTCACATTGGTAGCTTGAAATTGGCCCTGGTGGCAGTATCTATACTACAGAAATGGGAAAATGCTGCAAAGAAGTTGTGAAACACCAGCAAACCACACAGTGTAGTTCAAAGAAATCATTCAGGAATAGTCATATTATAATGGGTCCTGATATTCTAAATATTAAATTGTTCACATTCTAAGTCTTGATTAATATTTAGAAATTTTTCAAATTAAAAGAGATAATAAAGTGAAGTAAAAAATTCATAAAACTGTAAGTCAACTGCTTTCCTAAAATAATAAAGAATATTCAAAAATTAGACAAATGCAATAACTATATTTTTTGCAAACCCAGTTCTTCATTTAGTGGCAATTTTCCTTTTTAACTTGAATGATCATAAGATCTGTGAAAGGGAAAAGGAAACTTATTTTTTTAATACTTAATTCACTCTCAGGTAAAATGTCTTTAGTCCCAAATTAGTTACAGTTTAAAAATTAATTATTTTGCCTTCAAGAGATATGGCATTTTTAACCCTTTTAAAGTGCTTATACTTTAAGTGATTTTTGTTCACTATAATACTATGAAAAAGTTAAGTAAGTTCAACTCATCTCCAGAGGTATTCATTGCATATTTTCTTGAGCATATTTTATATATTCTAGATTCATTACTGTGCTTTGGGTTGGCTTTGATTTCTTGCCATCTTTCTGTTCTTATTAAATTTTTTAATAAATTGTCATAAACAATAAGATGCTTGCTACAGATAGTCAAATATTTAGACTTCAAGAGCTTCCTCTCAGCGATTCTGCTTCAAAAAGTAAAATCAGTTAACAGAAACTAAAAATGTGTAAATCCTTGTCAGAGTGGAGATAAAAATAATCCTCATCTTAGGAAATAAGAGACGAGATGCAGTCTCTCAATTTCAAGTCTATCTCTAGACAAGAAGATAGAGAACCAGGAAGGAGGAAAAAGCAAGAAAACAGTTAATATCCTTCATTTATTCATTAAATAAATGTCGTATTATGATCTATGTCTGTGTACTATTTAGGACTCAGTTCTAGGTGCTGAAATTGTAACATTGACCTAAAGGAAAACCCCTGCATGACCAACGCTCCATAGAAAGACTTACAATTAGGCTGGTGATGAAAATGTGATGCAAATGAGAACATAGGTGCCTTAGATAGTTGCTGGAGAGGATGTGGAAAGGGGATGCAGGTACAGAGTGAGGAAAGGGGTTTGAACAAGGACCTACGGGCAACCGAAGTCAAACCAACCTTACGCATTGCAGTTTTGTTTCTGTTCATTTATCAGGACAAGCTCAGATTATCTGATCCACAGGGTGACTTCCTTGTCAGAAACTTGAGAGACAGGTACCATTGAGGACCTCTGCATGGGGTCATGCAGGGTAGACATGGCCCCACTCCAGGCAGCTCCATTTACCTAGATAAATAGCAATGGCACCAGCACTGTGCCACGTGGCGGCTCTGGGCCAAGGCATGTTCCCAAACTCACCTCCCCCAGCATTAGGAGATCATCTCTTTTTGCATGGATTTATTCTACTCCAGATAATTTGTTAAGTCTTGCCATCTGATATGGAGAATGAGACCCATCAAGAGCTCATGTTTGCTTTTAGCTCTAATGTTCTATGAGACCATTATTCTATAACTTTTGGAAGGTTTTAGAATTTGGAAGAATAACATGAACCCTACTCATTCAAGGTCCAAAAGTTCTTCCTAACACCTTCTTCTCTTTTGGTTGCTGTTTTCTCTAAACTTTAAAATAATGGTCATCCAAGCTTAGACAAGAGCAAAGAAAAAGATGGTGGAATCAGTCAGAATGGTGAACTATAAAAACAATAAGCAGTCCAAATGACACCCTCTTGGTGGTATGGTGGTCTCAGCCCAGGGTGAATGACTGTCTTTCTGCAGGAAGGTCATGAAGAAGGGCTGAACACAACCAGAGGGACAGGATATTTTGTTACAAATTCCCACTATTATTCCAAGAAGGGAAGAGTCATAGGAGGAGGTGATAGACTGGGAAGACTGAGTTCCATGCAGAAGGCACCAGTGAGAGTAACACAAATCATACCCCCACCTCAAGCTTATGAAACAAACTTATTTAGATTAGTATAAGTTGCATTGTGCACATGTGCATATGAGAGCAAGCACGTACATGTGTATGCTGAGTGCTAAGATGTGGTTAACTGGGCAGATCTCAGCAACAGCTGAAATCTCATGTGAAAACAGGAAAGAAAAGAAAGAGTTGGAGTGAGGGGAGCTGAGGCAGAGACACAGTGGTATGAATTCAGGCAGGCAATTCCTTAATGAGTTCTCAAAGAACAGGGAGTCCAGACAATGAATTCAAACAACAAAATTGACCTCTCTGTTCACTTGCTAGCAGGTTAGGGCTGCTAATGTCTTTTTCCCTGCTCAACCGGACAGATAGTACAAAAGGTAACTGATAGTACAAAAGGTAAAGAGAGTGAAGATTATTCAACAGAACTGGGGAAGGCCTATCGAGCTAGGACATAATGTATGTGTATGTGTATGTGTATGTGTGTGCATATGTATATATGTACATGTATGTATATAACTATATGTATGTACATATATATCTCATCATATGTATTGTATAAAAATTCAATTGTAGATAACAAACAAATATTGCTCTATGTTATGTATATTTAGCACAGTTCAAGTATATAGATGGTACTCAATAATTATCTGTTGAACTGAACATTGACCTATTGAGGCCAACATATCATTAACTATTCTTTATTTTCCAGCTTCAGCTGGTCTAACTTACTAACATTAAAGATTCATTGAAGCCCTATCTTGATAGGAGCTCAGTACAACACTCCAGCCATTTACTACAACTCTTCTCAGTCCCATGAGACATCACCCGAGGTGGTGCCCAGAATAGAGTCAGTGGTAGGTCCTGGTCATGGGAAGCCATTAAAACAACTGTCAGAGACAGGAGCAAGAGGACTGGCCCAGAACAATAGAGTGAAATCACATAGTTCATTGCATCTCCACGTCCAGTCATGGTCACGATGTATGCAAAATTCTTATGTCCAGCAACATATTCCTTGAAACTCCTTCCTCAAAGTCCTGTAAGCATTCTCTCTCTTCTTCAGCTGCCCTTCCCACTCTTCCAAAACCTCTCACAGATCACCTGTAAGCACACACACACATAGAGACACAGACACATACAATGCAACTTGTAATAGTCTAAAAAGTATGGTTTGCAGATTAGGGGTGGGGCAAGGGAGCATTAGTTTATTTTTGGACCTCAAAAATAGTGTTCTACTGTGTTAAAACTTTTTTAAGTCTTTTCTCATGAGATTTAGGATTCGTGAGTTTTAAAGTTTCACTAGAGTTCATGCTCTTGTACAAATAAAAATTTAAAGAAAACATTCCAGGAGGACCTGAATCCCTACCTAATGACTACAGCCTTAGTGAAAGGGAACTATTTCTTTCTTGCACATGTGAATTTGTACAGTCTACTAAAAAAAGGTTAGAATAAGAAAAGGGAGGCTTACTATACTCTAATTATTTGTTTTAGAGGAAAGAATCAATTCAGATGACAGACCATCTACCAAACAGAGCAGCCAACACCGAGAGTCCTTTGTGCAGAGCCTCTTTAGTCTCACTAGATAAAGAAAGGAAGGAAATCAGAGAGTTTATTTTAACGATCCTATCCTGTCTTCCATCATAATGTAAACAACTGCTCTGTCTTCTAGCCAGAGGACGAGGTTTTCCATGGCCTCACACAGCCATGAATATGAGCCACACTGAATGGCTGTGGCTGGCATAAGATAAGGAGGAAAGAAAGTGCCCACAGGAGGTTTATTTATTTTATCTGAGACTGCAACTGTCAGGGGGAGACTGTAAACGCCATACACTTTATTCTGGACAGGCTGTCAACTTCAAAGAGGAGGAACTTGGAGAAGAGTCTGGAATCTTCTCACCACCATTAAGCAAAGTCCCGCCAAGTGAAGCTGAAGTTCTCCAGTGTCTGTGAATGAAACACACACTCTGTAGGTTGCAGCTTTGCTGGCGGGTAGGTGTTGCTAAGAAGGCCATTGCTTTTTAAGAGGGTCAAGAACTGCCAAGAGAGAAAACTAAGTGCACAGAGGACAAGAGCCGGAGTTAGTATTAACCCTTGGCCCACGGTATTCCTGGTCTTCATGTGTTACTCACTTCGGGATATTTTAAGAAAGAGGACTGTGTTTTCTGACTGTAAATACGAGTGCAGCAGGTTGAACTGGGATACACCAAATATTTTTCTAACTGAGGGAGACCAATGTAGAATTTAGATGCCAACAAGATGACTAAACAGCCGTTTGTCTCATATTTACCCATTTAGGGCTGATGGGAGTGGAAAGAAACAGCTGGTAGGAGCTATTTCTATTGGGAGGCAACAAGATACAGCATGCCAGGGAGATTATTTTAAACCCAAGGCAGATTACTATGGAAGGTCCTTTATAGAACTCTCCTGCCCCTGTGCTTCTCTGTAGATATATGTACACCCAGAGACGGAAGTGTTAACTGGGGTTACTTTTTGTTGGTTTTTCATAAGAACACTTTACTTTTGAACCATAATGTATGTTTTTGTGATAGGACAGAAAAGAAGGCTATGTATTCAAAGTTAGAACCTTGGTTGCTTTGAGAAGAGTAATGAAAAGAAAACAAAAATAATGACATATTAGCCTTTCATGGTGACAGGAACTCGCCCTGTTATAATAATAAAACACTGGTCTTTACTTCATGTATGATGTAGAACTACTGAGCTGCCCTAACTTTTTCCACAAGCAACTGGAAACCACCTCACAAAAGGCTTCCAAGGATTGACTTCTTCAGTACATTTATTTTTCCATTACTGAAAAAAAAAAAAAAAACCTCCAAAGCTAACTCTATTCTTCCTCCAGCAGGGAAATGGCTCAACTGTAATTTTCTAGAGGAGAGTTTCAGGTGGTGACATATTTATACTCCACAAAATGTTTTGGAAAACTCAATCCAGAAATGCCAATCTAAAGAAGACAGCTTTCACAGAATTTTAGAGTCCAAAGTCTGGAGTCCTTCAAGATCAACATTCCTTTTGATATGTTTGTGCTCAGAACCTAGCAAACTGCCTGGCATATAATAGGTTCTCAATTAGTGTTTCATTAGTCAACCTCTGTGTAAGGTTTTTTCTCAAAGACTAATAACCTTTGTTCTAATATTAATCCTCATCATTCTTAATATAGATGTGGGAAGGCATTATGTAGGTACTAAGTGAAAGAGGTGCTAAATATCTGAATTTTTTGTTCTTTCTCTCTCTGGTTTTTGTTTGTTTTGTTGCTAGATCCCTGATAGTTATTGATTGCTACAGTTAGTTGATATGATGGTGGTTGGGTTTTGTTCTGTTTGTTTTGTTTTATGTTGTTATCTGTTCTTGTCTCCAAAGGAGTCCTATGGGAAAATACAGTCCAGGCCCTCTCTTAACTGTTGCATGCTGATGCCAGTTCTTCCCTGCTGCCCCAACCCCATGCATGCACAGAGATGCAAGACTCAGTTATTCTTGGCAGTTCAGTCATCTGCCTTTTCGTCTACCACATGCACTATGAAATCTGACTCTTGAGCAACTCTCAAAAGCTTAAGAAGTTTTGAGTCTTCTCATCCTCACACCCTACATGTCTTCAATGGCATTTTAGTCCTGTGCTCAAAGCAGCTTTGCAGAGGCTCATTCTAACAACCTCAGAGAGAAATTAAGGGATTTGACAGACATCTCACAGATACTATTATAGAACTAAAAGGAAGAGGACATTGGTTTCCTGTCTCCCAGTCCAGTAGTTCTCACTATCTCCAGCTGGAGTCAGTTATCCAGGAGCCTGGTCGACAAAAGACAATGTTAACAATAATTGCATTGTGTCCTGGGCCTCTGGTGTTATAAATATCCATTATGCTTCTCAGTGGAGTAAAACGGTGCCAAGACATATACATAACCTCTGCCCTGAGGCAATTGGAAGGTAATGATATAAATGATGCCCTCATAGATAAGCTGTAGAACAGAGAGAGATTGATCAGAGAGCCAAGGAAGTACCAGAGTGGTGGTAACCTGAGAATTCTGATGGGTAAGAGCTTAAGCAACTATGAGTTCTCAATCATAGAAAAACAAATCCACTCCAGCTCCAGATGAGTGGTGTTTTCTCATCAATACCATCATCACTTAGGTCATGGTTGCAGACAAAAATGTCCTACTCGTCCTATTATCTGAGTCCCATCTTTGGTCAAAGATTGCATCTCATTCCCTGAAGCCTCCTCTGAGCGAGCTTTCCAGCTCACAATTTTCTTGTCTGGAAACCTTTGTCTGTGTTATGACTCTGCTTTTAAACATTCTTAAGAATATTTTGCAACCTACTTCTCCAAATGAAATGGAAATCCCTGTGCCTTCCATTTCTTAGTGTTTCTCAAACAGTTAAACCCAGCTCAATGCACCTGATAATGGACTGACTCAGGCTCAGGGAGGAAGGCATGCAGGAGGAGGCGTGGAACATTCTGAATGTGGCTCGGAGGCACAGGACCTGTATTTACAGTCTGGTTTTCTCTGCATTCCTCGCCACTCCATGAAGAAAGTCAACTATGACCATGAGTGCTTTGTCAGGTATTCTCAAGTAACCTGGGAATTATTTTACTACTGGGATAAGGGGGTATATGAATCTCAGTCAAAACCAGGAATCAAAAAACGATTTATCATCATATTATGTAATGAGTCCAAAATTAGAACACAAGGCTAAGAAAGTGATTTTTCCCCTAGTTTTTATAGGTACTCTTCAGAGGAAAAATACATTATATTTTTAAATTATTTTCCCCCTATTGAAAATGCAATCTGTACCATGTATATAAAAATTAGATGACAAAGGAAAAATAGAAAAAAAATTAAAAATACATATTTTCCCTTTTTAAATTTCATTTTTTTTCTTTTTATTTTTACAGACTGCATTTTGATTCATTGTACACAAATGGAGTACAACTTTTCATTTCTATGGTGGTACACGATGTAGATTCATGCCATTTTTGTAATCATACATGTACATAGGGTAATGATGTCTGTCTCATTCCACCATCTTTCATGCCCCCTCTTCCTGCTAATTTCCCTCTACGTAATCTAAAGTCCCCAAATTCCTGTATTTTCTATGCATAAATTTTTCTTATTTGTTTCACATAATGGAACTTGGCCATTTTTTGTAATATTCCTTTCTTATTACAAAGGCAATAAATTGTCATTGCAGAATTTTAGAAAATATGAGAAAACCCTCAGGACAAGTAAAAATTTAGCTATGACTCTGCAACCTACATGCAGTCACTTGTAAATTTATTTTTGCAAAAAAATTAAATCATGCAAATTAGAGTTGGTGGGAGAAAATGATGTTCTCCATTCTAGGTATTTGTGGATCTGTCCTATCTAGACTCGGGTACCCCTCTCTGAGAAATGCAGAATTCTCTCTGCCTGCTTTTATCCATGACCCCAGATGAGTTTGCTCTGTCAGAGAGGAGGGATCATATTTTTACTTATAACCTGGAACACTCTATTCAGACTGCACACCACTATCATTGGGCACAGCAGCTCATATTTAACCTGTGGGATGGTGTCCCCTCTTGTTCATATACAGTACCTTCCAGTTGGGCACAATCTCAGCCCTCATATTTAAAACCTGTGAAATATAGACAAGTACTCAACTTTAACCTTCTCAACCTTCAAGAAGGAATAATAGCAGTGTGCGCTCAACATTGTGACACAGATTGCTTGCATCAGTACATGAAGGCTCCTGGAACGGTGCTTGTCATACAGTAAGTTCTGGAAATGTTAGCCACCATAGGGGGTTGTCTTGACCTTCCTTCTTCAGGCTGTGTTGCCGGTACTTCCTTGCTATTGTTTAGTCATTAGTATGAGATGATATTTTGATATCTCTGTGTGAGCTACAAGGTCTTGGTCTTGGCATTTGTCTCCAGACTTTTCTTTGGAATCAAAAAGAAAAGTCCTGACTAGACCCACAGGAGCCCACACAGACCTGGGCCCCACCTTATCTCACTCACCTTATCTCTTTGTCCCTGCAGGCCCACAGGAGAATCCCATCCCTATCTCTCAGCTTTGCTCTCCAGAAAGCCAAACCCTGCCCAAATCCCATACTTTCCTTCAGTCCTGCCCTGAACCATGCTAAACATTTCTCTGTCTGCATCCATGACTCGTAGACATGACTTTTTATGGCTTTCTCCCTTTGTTTGTATACATTGGCCTTGTTTTTTTTCTCAGTAGGACTGAAACATCATTGGGGAATAACATCCATTTCTTCTAAAAGACCTAACAAAGATTGACTTTTAATTTCTATTTCTATTTTTCATTTATTTATTTTTAAATTTGAGACAGGGACTTGCTAAGTTTCTGAAGATCTCACTAAATTGCTGAGGCCGGCCTCTTAACTTGTGATCTCCTTACCTCAGTCTCCTGAGTTGCTGGGATGATAAGTAGGCACCATACATTCAGCTTTTTATTCTTCTATTAACATGCATTATAATATGAATTTTTCCAGCAATAATTACAGGCTATGTGGCCATATAGGTTACTAGATTTTATATAGTCATACAGGTTATAGTATTTTTATAAGTTACACTCCGATGGATTGTTATAATTTTACCATCTCCCTGCTATTAAATATTTGGGTTATTTCTTTCTTTTGCATTATAAAGAGTGTTGTGAAGAATGAGACTTTACATATGCATGCTTGTCAAAATTTCAATGTTTACTCAACACAAATTCCAAGAAATGAAATTACTGGGATCAAGTTATAAATATCTGTAGTAAAATTTTGTTGAATACTGTTTTGTCCAGAGCGCCCTCAGAGAAGATCACAGAGATTTGCATTCTGGCCACACTTTCTCATAATTATTATTTTTTAAACTTTTCAAAATGGGTAGTTGAAAGAGAAAACAGAATTATTATTATTTGCATTATTTGATTGCTGTAGTAAATACACAGTACACAAAAGTGTATTAACTGTGGGTATTCTTCTGTAAATTATTTCCTAAGGTGTTTTGTCCGTTTTCTATAATAATGTGTATGTTTTTATTATAGTAAAGATACTAACTCTTTGCCAGTTTCATTGTGAGTAAATATTTCCCATTTTGTTTAGGATGTGTTAGAAAATAGAAAGGATGCAATTTATGCACAATGAATTGTTCCAATCAGACATGTACAGATTGGTGAGCTTTGACAGATGCATGAACTCACATAACCACCACCATAATTAAGATACAGAAGCTTCCATCACCACAAACTTTCTGCATTTTCCCTGTCTTCAGTTCCTCCCTAATCCCAGCCCCAGAAACAGCTGGCTTGCTTTCTCTTGGTCCTGGTTTTGCTTTTTCTAGAATTTCAAAAAAAAAAAAAATGGAATCAAGCATGGGATCCATCATATGCTCTGATCCTTCATTTCTGTCTTCTTTGATCCAGCTTGATGATTCTAAGATTCATCATCCATTGTGATGTATGCATTCTGTGGTGCATTCTTTTTTATTTTCATTTGTTACAAGAGCTCCCTATCTTAAGATATAAGGAAATATCCAGTGGAGCTGTTTAAAATAAGACACATTTATCTCATAGTCTCTGTGGGTTCTGAATCCATCTGAGCTTGGTTTATGCTCCAGGGTCTCTTATAAGGCTGGACTCAAGTGGTTGGAGCTTGGGTCTCATGAAAAGACTCAAGTGAGGGAGGAATCACTCCTGTGGGTTGTGATAGAATTTGGTTGCTCCAGGTTTACTGGGCCTCGGGCCTCGGTCTCTTATTCACATTGACTATTGGTCACCCACATGTGAGCATTTGCAGTTTACTTCCTATGAGCAAACATGTAACAAAGTCAGCCAGAAGGACAGCCAAAGAGAAGTAAGAGCCTTCAGGAAACTAATCTCAGAAGTGGCATCATCTTTACCACATTTTATTTATTAGCAGTGAGTCTCTAGTTCCAGTCTGCACTCAAGAGGATATTATACAAAAAGGTGAATACCAGGACAGGGATCATAAGAAGCCATATGAGGGTGGGGAGGAGCTCAGTGGTAGAAAGTGTGCTTAGCAGTCATGAGGCCCTAGGCTCAATCTCCAGCATACACACACACACATACACACACACACACAAATCACATGGGATGCTGCCTACAAATACAGTATGTAGTCTTTTATTTGTTTTATTTCACTCAGGATAAGGCTTCTACAATTCATTCATGATGTTCATTCCACTACAGAACAATGTGTCTACCTATTAACCTCTTGATTGGTGTCTGAATTGGTTTCTATTTGGGGCTATTATGAATAAAGCTAGCTAAGACAAATATACAGGATGTCCAGTAGATTGTGACCCTGCGACTTCAGTTCTTTTGAGTAAGTTCCTAGAGATAGTATTGTTGAATCATGTAGCAAACGCATGTTTAATTTTAAATGAAATTGCTAAAAATGATTCTAAAGTTAGTCCTTTATTCCATTCCACCTTTCCACTGGTGGTTGAGGTTCCTTTTGCTCTATATCCTCACTGGCACTTGGTCTGTCAGTCTTTTTTAGTCTCACTCCCCAAATTCCAATCATATATGTGTTGTATTACCTATGATTTTAATTTACATTTTCTTAGTGAGTAATGATGTGAAGCTTATTTTTGAGTCCTTATTGGCTCCACATGTCTTTCTTTTGTGAAATCTCTGATCAAATCTCTGGTCCCTTATTAGTTGTCTCTGTTTATTTATTTTCTTATTTTTGAATTAAGGAGTACAGTATATATTCTGGCTCAAGGGCCTTTGTAAGATGTAAGAATCATGAATATTTTCTCTAAGCCAGGAGTCTGCCTTTACATTTTCCTAAGAGTATCTTTAGAGCAACAGAAATGTAATTTTGTCAAATATATCGTTTTTAGAGGTTTGTACTCTTTGATCTAGGAAATCTTTTCCTATTCCCAATTTGCAAATATTTTCTTTTATATTTTCTTCTGAAAGGTTTATAGATTGAGCCTATACATTTATTTTTATGATCAGTTTGACAATTTTACATGAAGTGAAATAATGATCAAAGTTTAATTCTTCTGTATGGATACTCAGTTGTTCTAGCATGATTTATTTAAACTATTATCCTTTGTCTCTTGAGCTATCTGGGCATTTTGTCAGAAGTAAATTTTCCAAATGACTGCATTATATTATATTTCTGAATCCTCTATTTTAGTTCTTGTTTCTATGTACCTACCTTTTCACTAATACCACTTTCCTTTGATTATTGGTAGTCTAATTATTAACCTTGAACTTAAGTAATGTTAAGAACTTAAGTCATACAACTTAGCTCTTCCATTCAGCACCTGTGTACTTCCATAAGCTTTTCGAATCTGTCTATTATGGCCAAATAAAAGAAACAGAAAAAAAAGTGTGCTATAATTTCTATTGGGATTGTACTGAGTCTGTAGGTCAATTTGAGAGAATTAACATCTCATCAAAATTGAATCTTTCAATTTGTGTGTATAGAATATTACTTTATTTTGGTCTTCCAAATCTTCTCTCAACATTTCTTGTGCTTATTTTATTAAAATAATTCCTATTTCATGATTTTTAAAAATTTTAAATTATTCATTGCTAATATGTAGGAATACCATAAATTTTCATATACTAAACTTATTCCAAAGCATTTCCTGAATTTGCATATTAGCTATATTGGACATTTAATAGGTTTCTTAAGCTACTCGTTTTATACAACCTTGTCCTCTGCAAATAAACACAATTTTTTTCCCTTTTGAACTTTGTACATCTTTCACTATTTTTCTTGTTTTGTTATCCTAGTTAGGGCCTCAGGTACAACGTTCAGTGGAATTGTTGATTGTAGACAATCCTTTTCCTAACCAAAGGTGAACCATTCACTTTCTTGTAGTTAGACATAATATAAATTTATTGTAGATGGTATTTTTCAAATTGAGGGAATTTTCCTCATTCTTTGGTTTGCTAAGATAGATTATCAAGAATTTGCAAATACCTTTTGGCCACTATTCTAATTATAGCATTATTTTTCTCCTGTATTCATTTAGTTATGGTAAATTGTTTGCAGTATTATTTGCAGTACTGCAAAACTAAATTATACTTGTATTTCCAGGATACACTTCACATAGAAAAAATGTGTTTGTCTAATATATTGATTAATTCAATTTTTATAATATTAAGGGTATTTATATTTGTAAGGGGCATCAATCTGTAAGGTTCTTTTTTATTTTGTAAGATTATTTTTTATCTTCATGTAATGTCTTTGTGTGGGATATCAGGGACCTGCTCAAGTCATAAAAAGAATAAGAGAGTTTTTTTCTCAACTTACATTCTGAAAGAGTTTGCAAGAATTGGTATTATTTCTCCTATAAAGGCATGTTTCTCAGCTTTCTGTTGTGAAAATGTTAATTGTTTGTTTATTATTGCTGTGACAAGGATCATTTTAGCTTGCAGTTTTGGAGACTTCAGTCCATGGTTGACTGGATCTATGGTTTGGGGCCTATGGTGAGTCAGAGTTTCTTGTGTGAGTGTGAGGAGGTGAAGCTGTTACCCTCATAGAGTTTGGGAAGCAAAAAGAAACATGGAATGGGCCAAAGCACCAAGATCCCCTTCAAAGACATGCCCCAGTGACCCATCCGCCTTCCAGGAGGCCCCACTCCTCAAGGATTCCACCACTTTCCAATGAGGTTTGGGACCAAGCCATAAGTTAGAGTCCTTTGGGAGACATTGAAAATTCAAACCATACAATATGGGTTGAATTCACCAATCGGGTGATATCAGCAGGTCCCTGAAATCCCACACAAAGACATTACATGAAGATAAAAAATAATCTTACAAATCTGGATCTGAGTTTAATTCTCATGAAAATTTTAAACTCTATAGTCAGTTTAACCATGTACCCAACATAAGAGTAGTCTCAACATGGTTTCAGAAGTAAGTCAGAGTCCACAGAATTTGCCTGTCTTGCTTCCCATTTCTCAGATGTCATAGTCTTAAACTACCTGTTGCTAAGCATTTAAAAGTTATAGTTCCCAGGATATCTTTTATTTTTTCCAGTGCTGGGGATCAAATACAGGGCTTTGAGTATGCTAGGTGAATGCTCTACCACTGAGCTATATCCATAGCTCCTAAAAGTATTTGTTTTATGTATTTTGTCTATTGGTTTATGGAAGGAATACAATTCTGGCACCAGTAATTCCACCAAAATCAGAAAAGGAAAATGTTTTAATTATTCATACTGTGAAATCCATTCATGGATTTCATCCTGCCTGGTGACTCTGTGTTCAGTCATTTATCTACAGTTCATACCTTCTGAAGATACTCTGAAAGCCTAACACACAGGATATATGATACATAATCTAATAAGGGGCATAGATCCATATGAAATAAATATCAGTAAAAATAATATATGTGGCCTGTAATCCCAGTGACTCTGGAGGCTGAGGCAGGAGGATTGTGAGTTCAAAGCCAGCCTCAGCAAAAGCAAGGTGCTAAGCAACTCAGTGAAACCCTGTCTCTAAATAAAATACAAAATAGGTCTAGGAATGTGGCTCAGTGGTTGAGTGCCTGAGTTCAATCCCTGGTACCCGCTTCCCCCCAAATAAGAATATATGTAAATTTTTTTATCTAGTCATGTTCTTACTATGGAACATCCTTCCTCAGCCTCCCAAATCACTGGGATTACAGGTATGCACCACCATGCCCAGCTTTATTTTGTTTGTAAATGGTATTAATTTTGATAACTCGAGTACACAGATATAAGCAGTCTATCACCAAAAATTTACACATAAACACAAATTATACATGCAAATTCCTGCTCACAAAATTTGCATGCACATGTACATGACTTCCTCACACTTCAAAAATCAAGTATTGCTAACACCAGAGATGCACAACAGTGAATGTGATCTCCATAGACTTGTAACAATTTCATTTTTCCACAAAGCTTTCCCTCAAGTCATATTTTCCTAAATAGCTAATTTAGCATTTCTTCATTTTAACTACAATTTGGCCAGAATTCCATGTTCACACCTTAAAGTTTAATATACAGATAATATTTTTTTGTACTGAGAATTGAACCCAGGGGTACTTTATCACTAAGCCACATCCCCAGTCCTTTTTATTTTTTATCCCCAGACTTTTCTTATTCTTTTGAGATAGGTTCTCATTAAGTTGCTCAGGGCCTGTCTAAGTTGCTGAGGCTGGCTTTGAACTTGCAATCCTCCTGCCTCAGACTTCCGAGTTGCTGGAGTGACAGCATTTACCATTACGCCTGACCCTGACAATATGTTTTAATACTATTTTTAATACTTAAAACATAAAATCTACTTCATGATGCATACACATGTAATTTCTCTTACAATGTGATCATCTCTTTCAAAGTGCTTATTCAGATTCCTTTTCAGGGAAAGTTTTTCTTCAGTTATGTTATTTATAATTTTGCCTTATTCTATTACCTTCAGCCTTAATGCCTGTCATTCTTAGACTAATGTTCTCTTGTGTCTTCACCCTCATTGTGTTTTTCTCTTTTTTTATCATTTTTTTTCTGCTATGAGATGCTCTCAAGACTAAACGAACTTCCTCAAAATTTATTTTAATCTGTACTCTTTCAATTATGTTTTCATGTAGATATCTGCATTTTCTTTGCATATTTAACTTCATTCTCTTATTATCTGTTTTTTTCTCATTCTCTTATTTTTTCCCTCAGATGTTATCTCCCAAGAATCCTTACTTCCATTTGATAAAAAACCTCATATATCCTGTTTTAAGAATCTATGTGAAATTTTTTCTCTTATTTCCAATATAAAATGCACTTTCCAGACATATTCTTCCTGTGAGTTTCAGCATTATATGCCTTTTCCTCTTTAGCAGATGTGGTTTCTGATGTTGGGAGGATTGTTTTGTTTAGCTTTACTAGTTTTAAAAGAAAGATCTATCCAGACGTGGTACTTGCCAACAAGCCTCTGTGAAAATTGCCCTTGGCTTCTCTTGCTGCCCATTTGGCTGTAAGTTCCATCCTCTGTTCAGATTAATAGCTGGGGCAGGAAAGGAGGGAAGGAAGGATAGTTTGATTTGCTTTATGTCACCCTTTTCCAGGCATGCATTCATCTGCTTCAACTCTGCTGACTTGAAAAGGGTTTCCATCTAATCCCTAGGACCGGATTCTTTATCACTCTGCCTAAATTCCCAGTATTTTCTCTTGCCAGATCCTGGGACTCTTTCTATCTCTACATTGCTCTGTCCCCTACTTAGCTGACTTCTAAATTCATGGAGTCAAATCTCCTGGATGCAATGCTTACTGTGTTGTGAAGAAGAGATAAGGATGGTATATGTCTATGGGTTTGTGTCTGGTAGTTTAGGGTTTGAAAGAAGTGTGAAGTAAAGCTCTTGAACCCCAAATAGAAGACACAGCTTTAGAGAAGCAGCAGGCTAATTTTTTTTTTATTTTTAATCATAATTTAAGCAGGAATTGAATTCAGGTCTGTTGACTACAATGATCAAGCCCTATAGTAAATGCTGCTTCTAGAAGCCAATCCATTGCCTTGAAAAACTGGAACCAGAAAATTTCCACTCCATTTCTGCCACCAGATACACAAAAGAGGAGGATGTTTGTTGCTGTTAAGGATGTCAACATCCACACCTGAAATAACAGCATACTTCATGTGGTCAATTCTACCATAGAGATCAAGTTCAGAATAAAGTTTTCTAATACAGGCTAATACAGGTACTGGATGATCACTCCGCAATACAGTCTTCTCCTCTTTGTAGAGAACACTTTAGAGATGGAGTGTGCAGGGAAAACAAGAGCTAAGGAACATTAGGTGTGGTCTGATTCATGCCGAGACTGCAGGCCATCACTCCCTTTGGTCTGGACACTACAGTCCCGTTAATTCAGCTCCAAATCAAATTATTCTCTTGGCAGCCTCAACACACTGGTGAGTCATGTTGGGCTGGCAGTCAGCTGAAATTGCTAGTCCGTCTTACACGTGCAGCTGTTTAGCTACATCTCCCAGATCCTGGCTTGGCGCAGTGCTTATGAGAACCTGAATACTGGGTTTCCATGTTTCCTAAAATCACTTCATTTACAAGTATGGGGATTTCATACACTACATAAGCAGCATGACTCAGGGCTGAAACAAGCTTGTTAACTATTATTAAGTTGCTTTTTAAGACTGAAGGACCAGGTAAATCAGAAAGATGCAAAACATCAGGATAGTGTCCAGCTCCCCATCTTCCCCAGACTAATGAATTGATTTTTTTTCTGTCCTTCTGAATGCCAAGATCACACAAATGCTCTGCATCCATATTTTTCTGAAAAGATCCTGACTGAGGAACTCAGGGGGTTTCTTAAACACAAACAGAGAGACTCTGCAGGCCCTCAAAGCTGCTCACTTACACTAGCTCAAACTTAGTTCCAAATGACTACATGTTCCCCTGGGAAAGATGACCTCCTCCTCCAAACTGCCTGGGGCCACACGAAGAGGAAACCAACATATGCTGAGCATATGCACATTATTTAGGTTTAGGCACATTTTTATAAGTGCTATTTTATTTCATCATTAAAACAATCTTGTAAGTTACGTATGATTCTCTCTTTTAAAGTGACAAAACCAGTAGTTCAGGGAGAATAAGAATATTATCCATGGTTACTGAAGAGAAACCAAGGAGGTCAGATTCGACGCTCACATTGTCTGGACTTAAGGCCTAATCTATTGAATGAGCCACATAGACACACCTACCAGTGCAGAGAAAGAAGCCAACTCTGGGAGAAAAATTGTAGGGTGCAAAAGTGACTAGACCTAAGCACCAAAGGGAAGGTAATAAGGGAGTGCACTTACTTCCTTCTTGGCTTCTAGAGCAATGCCAAACTTACATTAGGTACTCAATAAATCACTGCAAATTAATAAATAGGAAATGGTCAGATATTAGCCATTTTACTTATTAAACTTAAAACTTTCAATTAATCAATTTATTAAGTTCTTATGGTGCAACAATCTGATTTGGGTGGAGTTCAGTAGACATGAAAAATATTTTCCAATTTAATCAAATACCAAGAGGTATAATATGGATTGTTGATGCTATGTGTATTTAGAGATGGGGTGCTCTAGGGGATTTGGGGAGAAGGTATCATTGAATACACAGTGCTCATATGATGTCATCCTTGAAGGAAAGATAGGTTAGTAGCTTTCATGGAAGGAACACATCATTAGGAAGGAGGTCAAAGATCTCACAGATTATTGAGGAAAAAAGAGAAACTGAGATAATGGAGTTGTAAGAAATGATTGTAACAGTAACGATTGGCTACTATAACAAAAAATCCTCAAATTTATAATGCATGAAAAAATCTTATCATGAAGCTCTTCAGAACTGAATCCAAGAGGGCCATATGTTTCCATTCTCATTTCATTGTCCAGAACTTAAATTTTTGAGTAACAATCAGAGGTGGTAAATGTAGCCTGCATATACTTAAGAAGAAGAGAAGATGTATTTGTAGGAAAGTTAGCCAGTTTCCATGGCAGAAATGAATTAAATTGGAAAACAATAATAAACAATACACACTCACACATGAACACACACACACACACATAGCTGAAGGTTAAGAGCTGAAGGTTAAGATCTCTTTGTGATTCCATTTTATTAATTTAAAACAGAACTAATAACCCTCACTACATGCTCATAGGTTGTCTTAAGGAGAGTAAAATGAGATAATGAATATGAAATTGCTCTGAAAAATCAAATGTTTTCTAATTGTGTTCTTAAAATTGTGTTGGCTTCTTGGATACTAGGAAATTCCTACACTATAAGTATATAAAGATATATATACAGATACGTCTGGATACAGAAAAAGATGGACTCAATGACATATGCCTGTAATTCATAAGCTTGAGGGCAGCCTCAGTAACTTGGCGAGACAGTCTCAAATTAAAAAAAAAAAATTAAAATGACTGGGGATGTAGCTCAGTGATGGGGTACATCTGGGTTCAATCCCCAGTACTGCAATAATAATTAAAATAGTAATACAGAAAACACTCAAGAATCTTTTTTATCAAGGAGTTTAGACTGAGGACAAAACAGGAAATTATCCTTTTAAGATTACTTCCCATTGATCCAAAATTTTACCAGCCATATATTAGTAACTAGTTGAATCTTTGTTGAGTAAATGATTAGTGCCATATTGTCTTGAAACATACATATATACTATGTGTGTATATATATATATATATGCATATATATATATATATATATGGATCATATATACGAAAGGTAATTCTGAGAGAGAATATATATAACAAAAGGAGGGAGGGAGGAAGAAGTAATGGAGAAAGATCATAGATGACTTCTTTACCTTCCCAGAAACTTTTGATATTATAGAATATAATCACAGTAACAAAACAGTAAGTTATTGTGCCCATTTTATAAGGGAAGAAGCATAAGTTATAGAAAGTATGTCATTTGGACAAGACTACCAAGCCAGTAATTAGCAGAACGGGAGTTTGAACCTACATCAGAATCCAAATCCATTTTCCCGCTACTCTTCACTGCTGCTATTAATTAACAAGGTAAGGGAAAATTTGAGGAATTAACCTTTTTAAAAGTCTCTTTGGAAAATCAGAGTTAAAATCCTAGACTTTGCAGACCCATTAAAAACTAGCAAATTAAATGTTTCATTCTTACATAGGAAATTCAAGACCAAAAAGAGAGGTATTTTCCCTGGGGTCAGAAAGCCTCCTGGCAGAGCCAGACCCAGGAAGACTCCTGATTTATGGTCCATTACAAAGGTTTGGACTGGAGAATTGTTTCTTAAGACAGCATGAGGTGCTACAGTCTCACACTGTACACAGCAATGCATACCCTGGAATTTCCCCAGATTCATGCTTCTCCTGTGGGTTTTTGAGACAGGATCACACCTTAAAGTGGAGCTGTGTTGCTGGGTAATTTCTGAACAAAGGAGTGGGCTGGTCTGGGCCACCTTGTTTGCTGAGGCTGCAAGCAGTCTCAGATTTATAAACTTGTCAGGGTTCTTAGGTGAGTTGCAGAATTGGTGACCTAGCTTGTTGAAAGGGACTGTGAATTGGGAGTCAGGAGACCTGACTCAGACTTCATGTCCCTGGCAACCTCTCTGACCTGAGCCTCACTTCAGATTCCCTCACTCATCTTCACTTTGTAAAATGATATCAGGGAGTAACTGATCAATGTGCTATCTTTGGAGCTGCTTGTGTTAACTGGAAAATTAGTCAATACATAGCAACAACCTCCCTCTTAACACCAGCACTGCTTCCCCAAGTGTACACACACAAAGTTGGAAGGGTATTTAACTAGTTTAGACATAGACACCATGTTAATGTGAATTTGGAACGTGTTAATATTTTTATTAAGAGAGGCACACTGATGGATCTTATAGGTGCTAACATGACATTCCAAACAAGCTAATAATGATGACAATGAGAATAATAACTACCATTCATTGAGTGTAGCCAGTGCTTATCTTAATAGCTGCATTATCTCATTGCTTTCACAATAATTCTATTAGCTGGGTACTTTGCATTTTCAGAAACCACAGACTCAAATAGGCTTGTGTCTTGAGCAATATCACATAGAGTGGACAGTAGGTTCCAACTGGACCACCAATTTCATGTCCAAAACACAGCACCATCATGATTCTCCAAACACATCTAGATTTAGCAATTGGTAACATTTTACTATATTTTCTTCATCTATCATTGGTTAAAAAAGAAATATCAGGTATCATGATACTTTACTGCTAAATATATGGTATATATCAGTAAATATCTCTAAAACCTAAAGAAGTTTTCTTCCTAGATGACAAGATCATTGTCACACTCAATGGAATTTAATTTTACCAATATAATCTAATTTTATCTTAGTTCATATTTAGCCTTCTCTGGTTGTCTCAAAAATATGTTTCACATTCACTTTCTTCAAATGTGGATTAAATCAGTTTTAGTTGCACAAAATATTTGCTCACTAAAATATCTTTTAATCAAGACAATGGCCCCACTGCCCCTCCTTCTTTCTCATGACATCACATTGTCCTACTGGAGAGCCTTGGGCAGTTGTCCTGAAGATCCTGACCTTCCAAGTGCAGTGTAAAGGTATACTGATCAGGTGAGCTATGAGGCAGAGTTTGGGAAAGACTTAACTGAAAAAGTGAAAAAGAAGGTAGCAGTGACCATATGATGCATTCAATTCCATGCAATGGGTATCCACCATGTGATTGGGCACACTTCATACAAAACACATGTTGGAGAACCCAAAGTTTAGTAGGACAGTCCCTACCCTCAAGGAGACAATATAATGCTCCCAAAAGTTGCACAGTGTGAGAAGAAGAGTCAGGAGACATCTCTTGAGGGAAGTGTGCAGGGATCTGAGCTGTGCCTTGAAGGGAAGATCGATTTTGATCATTGGAACAATGGAGAGATCACCTTAACTTACTGTGTTCATTCATTTACGGATCTCTTAAGAACTGAGAAGACAAGATAAATAAGGTGAATTAATCAGATTAATAAAGTGGTGTCTAATCTCTACCCCAGTGGAGATTTCATTTCTCTATCTTAAATTGAGTCAACTTTAGAATCAGAATGGCCTACAATAATTTTCTGAGCTGCTGTAACAAAGTGTGAGAACCTGGCTGACTGAAAACAGCATAAAAATTTTACCTTAAGTTCTGAAGGGTACAAATGTGAAATGAAAATGTTGGAAGGACAGTGTGCCCTGATGGATTCAGGGGACATGTTTCCCTGTCTCTTCCTAGCTCCTCATGGTTGCTGGCTGCCATGTTTCTTGGCTATAGACTATAAACAACCTCTGTCATCACATCTCTCTTGCTCTGAGGACATCAGTTGTATTAGGTAGACCATAGGGCCCATCAACTTTGGAATGTCCATGCCTGAAGGAGCATCTTCAGTGACCCTGTTTCCCAATAAGGTGCACATTCTGAGGTTTGGGTTTATGACTTCAAAACTCTGATGTATCTTTGGAGTCATACAAGTTACCTACATAAAAACTTGCAATTGTAAAATTTTCTGAATGTGAAATGTGTTCCTTGGGTTTGGCTTAATTAGAAATATTAACGATCTTCCTTCAAACACAATTTTCTCATGCTTTATGAACTACACACCCTCTGGGGGGACACGGGATGCTGTAACTTTAAGTGAGATTGATAGGGACACTATTGAGGCCCTGAATTTTTCTGATGTGTTCTTCTCTTAATTCTGACAATTTAAATGTAAAAACACATTTTTATGATATCATGATGGACCTATTTTATATTGTACAAACAGAAGTTGATGCTTTAAAGAGCAATCTCTTATTGTGATTTAATAACAAATATGTGTGTTGGTTCTTTGAGAAAGAACTTCTGGCTGCTTGTAGGTTTCTTGGCAACCTTGTAAGCTATTTTTACCTACAGAGAACTAAAGAGGAACTGAAGGGTATTTAAAACAACAGAGTCCCAACTGTTTGCAATTATAAGTCTGTGTCCCTGTGTTATGTCTTCCTGGACAGCTGCCTCTGCTGTACCAGCTTGGAGCCCTGCCTTCACCAAGCAGAATTTTTCAGATGCCCTCTCTGCAGGGCCTATGGATACTATCAGGCAGCCCATGTCCCATATTTATGAGACATTCAAGTATATTTGTCAAAGGAGAAACTGCTGCAGAGTGGCAGGGGTGATTCCTATGTTGAGGAATCTATGTAGTTTATTTCAATTATTTTCCATAAACAATTACTGAGTTCCACCACAGTTGTGTGGCAGCGTGGGTCTGGATTAAACCCTGGCTCAGTAATCCTTTGGGTGTGTCACATCAATTGCCCTTTTAACCTCTTATATGCTCAGGTCCATGGTTGGTAAAATTTTAAACTAATACGCACCCACCAAGTTTATTGTGGAAATCAGCTGGCCCAACGTTGAAGTCAAAGTTGGGGAATGATGGTAGAAACAGTGTTGCTTTGACTCTTTTCCATGTGTGTGTGGGTATGTGCATGTGTGTGTTGTGTTCTTTACACTGTCCCCAGGATCAGGGATCCTAGGGCTCTAGAGAGGGCTTCATTTGTAAATAGGCAGGAGTTTCACTCCATTACCATCAGCTTAAGGTGACAAGATTCCCCACTGTCTTGGATTTCTGCCCTCAAGAAGGTGACATCTGCTTGAGAAAGACAGATGAATTTTTCTCAAACTTCTTCATTATTACCATTAACACATTCCCATGACTTTGCATTCTCATTACTCTCATCAATAATTATCACAGCTAGAATTTATTAAGTGCTTACTGTAACAAAGGCACTGTGCTAAAAACGTTTGAGAGCTTATTTAAGCCTCACTGTGACCCACTGAGGTAGAAACTAGACTTTTCTATCCAACTGGACGTGTACGTGGAGGAAGCATCATCTCACAGAGATGGAGCCCAGTCACCAGAGCTAAGCTCGCTGGGTTGAATTCCTTCTCCACTGCACAGTACACTAGCTGTGTCCCCTGGGACATGTTATTTAATCACCCTCTGTTCTTTTATTCTTGATAAAATAGTAGTGATGATTATGATAAGATTACCTGTTTTGTAGGAATATTGTGACAATAAAAGAATTGAAAGCATATAGTGCTTCGAATACATCTCGTACAATAAGAACTCAACAGGTCTTTGCTCTTTATCTCCATAAACAGGGAGGGGTGGGGGAGTTAACTGACTAGATTGAGGTTATTCAAGTTTTGAATAGAGCTGAGATTTAACCATAGGCAATCCAATTCTTGCAGCTTACATTCGAAACCTCTATGCTGAATATCTGAATAGACTTTAATCACTCAACGCATCAAGCGTTGAAGAGCTGGCACAATGCCGTCTAAATCTATGGGCCAGGGGAGTGGCACAGATGACAGGTCTCACAGAACATCACTATGGGCTGGAGTGAAAGTGAAATACAACTCTGTTTGGAGATTTCCATGACACTTTCCAAACAGGGTGGAGACACACTGATTTAAAACCCTCTAAGTCCTGGAGATTGAATTGCAAGAAAGGTCAAGAGCAGGAATATGGGAATCTCTTACTTGCCATTTGAAGCCTGGGTTCAGTTGGAGTTTTAAAGGGAAGAAAAGAATTCCCCTTTGCCTTCTGTTTTCTCGTAGGTTTGGTAGACTGGACCTGAGGACGACCTGTTCTGAGTGTGGGTTGGGAGCAGAATTTGGATGCCCAGGGTGGTTTAAGATTCTGAATTGAATGTGGAATCCAATCTCTCTGTCAGAGACCATCAGTGCCTGGGCTGCCCTGCCTGGTCATTAGCCTGGGTACTGAAATGAAAAGATACGTCACATCACATAATCCTACGTGGGTACTCACCTCCTGCCTCTCCCTTGAATGTATTTAGCACAGCTGTGGCTCAGTTTTGACACTTGAGTTTTGATGATAAATAAAAGCAGTGACTCCATATTTTATAAGAGCAAATGCATGCTATTTTCCTCTTTGTTATTTTTTATTATGTGCACAGGCTTGAGCCAAGCTTTTCTGGGCTTCAGAAGTGTTTCTTGTTTTGCTTTTTTTTTTTTTTTCCTCAAACCTGGCACCCTGAGTATTGCATGACAGAGTTGATTCAGAAGCAATCTGCAAGCCTTCTACTTGGGGGGCCCTGCCAGGCCTAAATGAAATCCATCATGGTGAACCCTGGGGAGCCTAAGGTTTGAGAACATACTTTGCAATGGGGGCAGGCTGCCAGAGACCCTCCTCTTTGTTATAAGGAGCTCAGGGTACTTAATTAGGTGTCCCAGAATGTTGTGTTCTCTGTGAAGCTTCCAGAAAGCTGGGTATATTGCATGAGACTCCTTGACTTTTTAAATTGTGTCTTTCTTTTTATTCCAAAAATTAAGTCAGTTAGTGAGGTACACTGAAGAAAACCCCTTCTCTTTAGCAGTGAACTCTGAACAAATAAAACTCCTGTCAGCAGGGGTTGTCAGATAGGGTCATTCCCTGCCTTGGATCATGCCTCCTTAACTTTCACTGGCTCTCTTTCCACAACCCCTATCCGGGGACTAGCCCATTTGTCTCTTTATTCAGATACCCAATTTAGTGTTAATTTTTGTACAGTGCTTCTGGAGTTCTGGTCCCCAATGTGTGACTCATCTTTGGGGTGTACAAAACTGCCTCAGGCCCACGAAGCAGCCTGGAATCAATGAGAGCCAGATTAGGAAGACTCATGTATTAATAAAGGATTTTATAAGTTACTTTATTCATTTGACCTGTTAGTCTCCAGATTCTCTCTACAACTGGAAAACAATCACAAAACATCTTATAATTTGCAAAATATCCTTTGCAAGCCCCTTTTCTGGCAAAAACGTTTAGATTTTTTTCCAATGTTAGATTCAATATGTCCAATATTTCTTTTGAAACTGGAATTATGTTTTGATTATTAGTATTTTAGTGCTTTGTCCTAAAAAGGAGCTTTCTTAAGTTCATGGAAGAAGTTTTATAAATAAGACAGCATACAGATGAATCAAAGCACCCTACAATTTCTTCTGGTTCCCAGCTAATGATCAGTTTCAAAGGAATTTTTAATTTCTAAAATATAAGGACAAATACTTGGAAAAATACACCTGCAAGAGAGCAACAATATTAATGTGTAATATCAGGAAAGAATACCTGGACTTGCACCATGAAATCTTGCTGATTAAGAATGGTGAGTTATGTGTGGCTAGAAGATCAAGGAGCACCACTTCCTTCTTAACCTCTCTTCCAATTCCCTTCCTTCAATTATCTCCTTCCTTTCCTCTTTCTTCCCTTGCCCTTCTATTCCTTCCTTTCCCTATTCTTCAATGTCAAGTTTAAACAGTATTAACACCTAGTTTTCTGTGCATTTAGCACTGTGCTAATCACTGTGCCAAAAAACTGTGTTGTGCTGGCAACTCCAAATATTAAATATTTTCATTTTGTCAGTTGGTACGAACAAATCTTGTTGGTAGCGGGTGCTGTGGCTCAGAAGAGCAATTTTAGGAGGAAGGAGATATGCTTCCTGGTTGTGATGTGCTCCTCTTGGAAAGTTCCTGCACAGACTTTTCCCTGTCTAGACATCTCCAGTGCCTGACCCCGGAGGCACAGGTAACTTCCCAAGCATTTGACTGCTGCAGGGCATGTGGCTCTCCATCACCAGGGTCCAGCATCACGGACTCAGAAAGTTCCTTTACCCTGCTCCCACAGTGCATGGCAGTCAGCAATGGCCACCACAGCAACTTCCCCTAGCACGTCCTTTGGGTGGTCTCATAAAGAGTGAGTTTGGGGTGATTCTTCCCTATAAATAGCTCTCTGGAGCACCCTAGAGAACAGGTTTCTGGCAAGATCTAGAATGGTGATTGCATTCCTTTTCCTGCAGTGTGACAAGATACCTGAGATAATGAACGTACAAGGTTTGGGTTCATAGGTTCAGAGCTTTCTTTCAGTCCATGGTTGGCTGGCCCATTGCTTTTGGACCTGTGGTGCAACAGTACATCATGATGGGAGTATATGACAGAGTGAGCTGTTTACTTCAGGGTGAGTGAGAAGGAGGGAGAGAGAGAGAGAGAGAGAGAGAGAGAGAGAGAGAGAGAGAGAGAGAGAAAAGGAGGGACTAGATTACCAATATCCCCCTCAACATGCCCCCAATGGCCTAATTATTTCCACTCGACCTGCCTCCTAAAAATTCCTCTACTTCCCAATAGTACCCGGGGATAGGTACCAAGCCTATAACCCATGGACCTTTGGAGGACATTCAGGACCTCCCCTCGTCAGTGATTTCCAGCAGTTCTGCAGGATGGAAACACAGTGACTTTCCAGCTGTTCCGTGAGACACAGTCTTGTCCCCATCAGGAACCGATCTCAGCCCGTCAAGTGAGAGGGTAGTGCACTTCTGTGGGCTCTCTGTCACAGCTTTAAGAGAGGTGACTTGGCCATTTCCATGTTTTTTATAGTCTTATTTAATCTTTAATAATTTACACCTCATTATTCCAGTCTCATGTGATAGTTAATATTTCTTTAAACTTCTTCTGTTCAGATTACTGAGTGGTTCCCCTCTCCTGACTAGACCCAGAGTAATATACATATCTGTACAGAAAAAAAGGAGAGAGAGAGAGAGAGAGAGAGAGAACATAAAACTTTTCCTCAAATTAAATTTCAGTCTTCTGCAGTGAACAAGTAAGAAATTAGAAAGTATGTAAATAAGATGATCAATTAGAAAACCAAATATATATTTAAGTCAGGATGGAGAACAAGACCTCAGAATTCTTCACTGAAGATTCTTCTCTCCTATGACCTGCTAACACTGGAACATTCTGGGACCGTGTCTTTAATCCTCTCTTCTGTCTACATGCACTGCTGTGTTGGTTTCATACAGCCCCATATATCCTTTAGTACAGTCCATATGGCGATAATTCCCAAATTTGTATTTCTAGCTTCAACCTATGTCCTAAATTCCAATTTACCACTAACCACCTCTACCTTGATGTCTAATAGAAATTTCAAAATCAACCTCTCTAATCCTCTTTCCCAAGTAGACTCCACCTGTAATTCATCTGGCAGGAAATTTCATCCTTCTAGTTACTTATAGCAAAATCTGGGCATCATCCTTGATTCTCTTTCTCTCCAAATCCTCATTCAGTATGCCAGAACATACTGTTTATTCTACCTTCCAAGCTTATTCAGAAACTATCCTTCTGCCCAAGGGCTCAAACCCATAGTCACCATCACTTGTCAGCTGAATTGCTGTCACAGTCCTTCACTTCTCATCCTGCTTCTGCACCTGCCCTTCCACAGTGGATCTCTCCAAGTAGCCAGAGTTGTTGCCAGGGTTAGGGAATCCACAGGGGGCAGGTGAGTGTGGTCATAGTGTCACCACAAGAGATTCTTATAACATACCTGTTTTGTGCCTTGACTAGGATGGAAGACACAAAGGTTATACATGGTATAAAATTAGAGATGTTTAGAGAACTAAACATAAACCAGGTGGCCAACGTCTGTATTTCCAATGACTCTGGAGGTTGAGGCAGGAAGATCTCCAGTTCAAAGCCAACCTTAACCTCAGCGAGGCACTAAGCAGCTCAGTGAGACTCTGTCTCTAAATAAAATACAAAATAGAAATAGGGATGTGGTTTAGTGGTTGAGTGCCCCTGAGTTCAATCCCCAGTACCAAATTAAACCAATCAAAACATAAACCGAAACATACACACGAGTACTAAACAAACAAACAAACAAACAAAAAACTGGAGAGATCTGAATAAGACTGTATTGATGTCAATTTTATTTGTTATATTGTACTACAGAATGCAAATTTTAACTGGGAGGAGAATGGAATATACTGGGTAAAGGATAAGGATCTCTCTGAATTACTTCTTACAACTCCACGTAAATCTGCAATTATCTTGAAATGATTAATTTAAAAATATTGAGTTCAAAAAAAGTGCCTTGTGGATGACAGGTGGAAGTCTTTCTCATCACCTTTCTCTTGACTAAGAGTCCACTCCTTTTGAGAAAAAGGATTTATTTTGCCTGGGGAAAGCAATTGCTTGATTTCTCTTCTGAAGTGATACAGGTAGGAACTGATTACCACCTGTTATATGAAGTATTTCCCTGGTCTATAATGAAGGAAGATGTCCAGGTCTTATTTGTTGCACTTCTGACTTATGCTTGATTACTCCTTCCTAGCTTGGTGACTTGAATTTGTACTCAGAAAATCTGAATTCAAGTCCAGGACATGACACCAACTTGGTTTGCAGTCTTGTTCAAATCAAGGGTCCTCAAGATCCTTGGTATATTCTCCTGAAATTCATGGGGATGCAGTGGGGCAAGCCTTAAGCCCAAGGACTCAGGAGACTGACCCAGGAAGAGCCCAAGCTAGAGGCCAGCCTCAGAAACACCCTGAGACCCTGTCTCAAAATAGAAAGTAAAAGGGGCTAGGGATGTAGCTCTATGGTAGAGTGGTTGGCTAGCATGTGTGAGGCCCTGGGGTTCAATCTCCAGTTATGGAGAAAAAAAATGGCAAGGCAATCCCCTTGGCTCTCCCTGTGTCTTCATGATTATGCCTCTGGATTTTCCTGCCTGGGCCAAATGTTTTTGATGAACACAAATAATACTATGCATTTTAGTTTTGAAGAAAATAGCAGATAGCACCATGCTTTACTTTTGAATTATAAAGCAAATATTCACAGAGAAGACTTGGGCACATCCTCTCTCTCAGAATTTCCATTAAAATATAACTAAGAACTAAGAGTTTTAGTGAACTACCTCTAGGAGGCTTTGAGATTTATTCCCAAGTCTTGACCACAAAATGCTATATTTTATTGGAAGTGAGGGAAGTGCTAGGCTTGTTTCCTTTAGAGACATAAAAAAATTGGATTGTAATAGAAACTCTTGAGAAAAGGGAAGGGAGAAATGATGGGTGAGAAGCAATTTTGGAAAGTGAAGTGAATCTTGTAGTCATGAACTTTGGGGCATTAGAGGAAGTCCACTGTTCCCAAAGACAGCTTGGGAGATCCTGGAGGGAGAAGATCTGATGGGCAAAAGAAAATTCTGACTGAGGAATGAAAATTAAGAGGTCTTTCTGATGATTCATTGGAGCGATTCTTACCAAAATATAGAAAAGATACAAACTACAATGCTCAGATGCCTAAGGCCCACAGAGGGTCTGTTGATCAAGAAACTTCAAACACCAATGAACCTACACGTTTTTGAGCACAGTGTGGTAGATGCAATGACCACTTTCTAATTCAGGACAGAAATGCCCATTCCTCCAGCTGCCAACAGTTGGCTGTTGTTGCATGGCAGTTGAGTTCCTCTTCAGGAATGCCCCCAAATTGAAGGGAGCTGTCTTTCCCAAGGATGAGTTTTTTCCCTGTACCCAAAGCAACCCCAGAACAGGTTTTGTCCAATTACTGGTTGATATGGTGTGGGATGGGGTGGATTATGAAGGCAGAGCCCCCTTGTCTAAATTTAGATTAGCTTTGGGGGACTATTACATCTCTAGATCCTCTACCTAGATGAGGTTGGGGCCTCAGCTGAAATTGCATCTGACCTCAGCTTTTTCCTCTGCCTATTAGTGCTTACCTCATTAATTTATAAGTATTGTTCCTAAAAGCACTCAACATGAAACCATCTGCAAGTAAAAGAGAAAACGTCTTTCCATCTCAATGTCTGTTTCCTGGTGAACAGAACATGAGATATGCCATAACTATTCAGAAGCATTGTGAGTGAGTGCCTGTCTCTGGACTTTATGAAGAATTAACAACAAAAACCCTTAGTCCTGGACTAGCTATAAAAGGCATTTGCAATCTTCCTGTGTTGCCACTTATACTCTTGTGTTCTTAAAAGGGAGTAACAGAAGTCCAAGTGGAAAGAACCACTACGAGGAGCAGGGTCCCTGTGCATGGGGTCGTGGTATGATACCTACAAGAAGCAAAGCAACTGGAAGGGATGTTAAGATGGCGGCCTCACTGGAACAAGAGCACAGGTTCTCAAAGGGCGTGCCCTGCAAGGGGAGCTGCTCCAAGGTACTCCAAAGGAGTGCCCTGCAAAGGGACTGGCATCCACCCTTTCATGGAAGGAAGGGATCTGGCAGAAACTGTAATTGCTATGAGGAGTAGAGTTAGTGGGGACAGAGGGAGCCAGCTGTCCAGCATCCCCAGGAGACTTGCTCTGTTTACTTGTGAGTTTATATGGAGAGTCAGATCACTATGTGTGACTGACACACACACAATTTTCTGCTCACCTTCCCTCATTTTCTAGATGCCCTTCTCCATGGACACCATGGAGGAGAAAGTGACCCTGTTTCATAGGCTACACCCACTCGGATGGGAAGGAATATGAAGCTGAGGTGAGTGCTCTTAAAATAAATTTTCCCCTGTATTTAAATTACTTCTGCTTTGTTTCCTCTAACTCAAAACCAAAGGTAATCTGATAATGTGTTGGGGTTGTGACACAGAAGGAACATAATATTCATGAAGCCCTACTGTGTGCCAGACATTCAAAAGAGACTGAATTTGCTAGCTAGTTGTCACTCAAAATAATCACATGACATCTGACACTGAAAACTGTCATATTTAGAAACCATGACAAATGGGTAATGCTAAACTGTCCCAGCCCAGATCAACTCGACAGGGAGTAAATGGTCTAGACTTGTCATCCTCACTCGTCTGTCTGCATTTCAAACCTTTGGTGAGGCTTCTCCTTGAGGTTTTTTCAACTAAGTGATTGTAAACACCTGCCCTTAAGATGTTTTGGACCCCAAAGATCATTGTAGTTCTTTGCAAAGCAAAACCTTGAGTGTCAGTCTCATCATCATTCATGAGTTGGAACAAATCTAAAGCACATTAAACGAAGAAAATGTTTTGGTCCTACAGTTCAGCTTGTCTTCTTATGGAAATGAAGTTAATGGAGTAAAAAGTCTACTATAAAATGTCTGTCTTCCTGTCTTAGTGTCTCCTGTCTAAAACATACAAGTTCCCTTCTTCACCAACAAGGAAGAATATCGTGACTTCAGCACTCAGTATGAGAACACAACCAAATAGATCACTATGATCAAGACTTAAAGCTTGTTTGAAATGTTTGACAATGATAATGAATCTTTATATATATATATATATATATATATATATATATATATATATATTGCTCTTTTGCAATGTAAAGGGCTTGGAGCCCTTGGTTAATATTTTCTGAGCTCTATTTAAAATGCTGCACATGTTTATCTATTGATTCAAGGGAGCAGACTGTAGAACAGCCCCACCCACTGTGTACCTGACCACGTACATCCTGTATGTAGCCCTTCCACCTTGACTCTGAACTTAGTCCTATGAACTGATGTGGCCAATCAGACGTTGGAAACATGTCAGAAGTAGGGACGTGTGCTGTAGGATGTTTTCCATTAAAATTTTCATTCCTTTCTGATTCTCCATGAAAAGAGGTTTGGATATCCTGCTGGAAAGAAAACATGAAGAGGACAGAGAGAAATCATGATGATGCTGCCTGACCAAGAAATCACTGTAACTAATTAGAACAAATTAAAAAATGAAAATATATATAAATCACTTTGGTTAGACTGAACTAGATTTGTTCCAGAAACTGAAGCTGAGATAACAGCCTCCTCGGTGAAGAAGCCATGGTGAACATTCCAGTCCATGCTGAGAGATGCTGTGTGAGGCAACGATACCAGCCAACCAGCTGAGACCCACCCAGAATTTCAAGTTGTGAGACATAATAAGTTGTCATAGTTTTAAACCACTAGGTTTGGGGATAATTTGTTCCACACAAAAACCATTAAATAAATTCTATAACCTGTGAGATAAGCAGTTTTGTGATAACATTTTATGAATGTGGAAAATGAAGTGGATAGGGTACTTAGCTTCCCCATGACAACACAGGCCACAAGCAGAACAACCAGCTTTCCAATCTAGACATTTTGCTTCAACCAGTAAGTTAAATCCCTCTGTTGGTGATACTAAAAAGAATAAGATATTTGTGAATGCTTACTCTAAGTCCAGCACCAGCGTACTTTTGAAATGCATTTAATCATTTTTTTAACCTTTACAAAGGTATTTGTTAAATGAGGACCCTCATTTTTGAAAGGGTTTCTTGGTAAGAGGATTCCTATTGCCTTTTGGAGAATTGCCTCCTCTTTGCTGGGAGCAGAACTGATGGCAAAGGCTGTTGAAGAACTCCCACATCCCTTAGTCAAAGGTTAGGCATGTGACCTATGCTAGCCAGTAAGAATCTCCCTTGTGGTACACTCATACATTGCTGGTGGGATTGCAAGTTGGCGCAGCCACTCTGGAAAGGGGTGTGGAGATTCCATAGAAAACTTGGAATGGATCCACCATTTGACCCAGCTATCCCACTCCTTGGCCTATACCCAAAGGACTTAAAATCAGATTACTACAGTTATGCAGCCACGTCAATATTCATAGCTGCTCAATTTGTGAATTGTATTGTGCTATTGTATAGCTAGATTGTGGAACCAACTGAGATGCCCTTCAATAGATGAATGGATAAAGAAACTGTGGTATACATACACAATGGAATATTACTCAGCCATAAAGAAGAAT
>JAJEJO010000125.1:809147-880440 GCA_020662805.1 Glaucomys volans | reverse complement strand
GGCCTGGGAAAGATCAGTCATCCGGGTTCTTCAGCCATAGCTGCCATGTCTCTACCTTTCTTATTGTCAGGTTGTCTAGTCTTTGCTCACTGATATCTCCAGAACATTCCTTGCTTTAATTAACTAGTTTCTCTCTGTTGGTTAGGAGTAAAAGGATTATTTAAAGATGAGTGAACTTTGTCTCACTGTGTTTATGTAAATTACTTATGTTTTTCCATGTCAGAGATGGCAGATTTGGAATTGTAATTCATATCTTTAACCCAAAGATTATGCTTTTAACCATTCTAATCTCAGGAGTATCTGTCTTTTAGATTCTCTGAGCAGAACATTGTTAGATAGCCACATTGTTTGATGATTAAAAAGTAATATAATGGATGGGTTCCATTATTTTAAAACCCTGCAAAAGTGTGTTTATTGAGATATGATTTGATTTATGTCAGTATCTTTGGAAAAAATATTATTTGTCAAGATGGTTATGGGAGACTAGAAAAAGCATCAAAGTTAAAAAGAATAAATCTGTTTTCAATGCTGCCTTAATGTTTTAATGGACTTTGGAAAAAAATCTTATTTTTCTAAGTAATAATTCCTTTCTCTAACTTCTTTTTTAAATTAGAGCTTTATAGTTATATATAGTAGTTGGGTTTATCCTGACAAATTCATACATTCATAGAAATTTACTTCAGTTCATGATTCCACTTTTCCCCTCCCTCCTCTCTCTCCCATATTCCCTCCCCTCTCCCATTTTTTTTTCTCCACTCTACTTAACTTCTTTTCATTGGTCTATTAATTTATATTTGATTTTTTTATATTATCCTATCACACTTTCCCCCGTCCTTTATTTTACTCTAGCTTCCATGTATGAGAGAAAACATTTAACTTTGAATTCCTGTGGTTGGCTTATTTCACCTAACATGATAGTCTCCATTTCCATCCATTTACCAGCAAATGCCATAATTTCATTCTTTTTTATGGCTGAGTAGAACTCCATTTTATACATTTGTATCTCACAATTTCTTAACCCATTTCTCTATTGATGGGGCATCTTGTTTGATTCCATAATTTAGCTACTGTGAATTGTGCTGGTTTAAACACTGAGGTGGCTATATGTCTATAGTATGCTGATATTATTTATATGTTTGCAAGGATGAATTAGACATAGTCCTCACAACAGATCACAATCTGTTAGGAAGGAGAAGAGGGAAACTTGTAAGTGATTAGATGCATTAAATGCATGATTAGTGCAAAATACAAATGCTATTTGGAAATAAAAGATGGAGTTACGAATTACCAGAAAGGCTTCATAGAGGAGGCTGATATTTCACTTAGGTCTCATAGGATAATGGTACAAGTTTAAAAGGAGCTTTAAAAAATTAATTAATAAAAGGAGCTTTAAAAAATTAATTAATAAAAATCCCATGAGCAGGGCTTGGGATATAGCTCAGTTGGTAGAGTGTTTGCCTTGCAAGCACAAGGCCCTGGGTTCAGTCCCTAGCATCACAAGAAAAAAAAAATCACATGAGCAGGAAGTAGGTGAATTAGAGTGAACTGATTATTGTTCACTCCAAATCTCAACTTCTCTTCACTACCAGTCATATCTGTCAATCCAATTTAAACAGAAGAAAAAACTAGTTTGTTAGTGGGGTTAGAATGAAAGTGTAGATCTGTGTTTCTCATTGACAGTGGTAGAAGGGAAAAAGAAATGAGGCTATGGCCCTGAGGGTCCATATTTGTCTCACTCCAGAGGCTCAGCCAGGTTAGATCACCTCTGAAGAGAGAACTCAACCTTTGTATAAGAACTCTGACCCAGTCATGGTCCTGTATTCAGACTGTTCCTTATCTTGTCTATGAAGGAAATGACTCAATCACACAGAGGGAAGATGGAAATACCTATGTCATCATTGGATTTGTCCCTCACAGATAGTATCATCCCTGTGGAGATGCTTTCCTCATTAGACCTCGTCCAGGCTGGGCTCCTATCCATGCGGTTTGATATCAGCACTATACGCCCAGAAATAATGTTTTAAACAATTTGGAAGGTGGCCATCTAATGGGGTCACAGAAACACGAGGAACCTCAGTCATCATCCTGGAAGGTCATTGGAGGTTCTCAGCTCTCTTCATAGTCTCTAATCTCTATGTTTCTCCTGCCAAAAATCAGGCAGTTATTACTGGTCACAAATCATCACCCAGTGCCTTGATTCTTGGCTATCTGGGGTGGGACTTCTCCTGGGTGGGGTCAAAAATTGGGCAAACAATAACTGCAATAATGAGAATCAGTGTGCTTCCCTTCCTTGCATTATCCTCTCCATACTCAGAGAGGAAAAAAATGTTACCAGATATTGAAAAAAGTTAAAAAAAATTTTTAAATCTTAGCCTGTGGACTTAAATACTCATTCATTCAGTCTTGATTCCAACAGTTTTAGTAAAAAAAGAAAGCTCTATTCCAAATCTATAGGTAACAAGGTACCATACTTTAAAAAGTATAGGAAAGTAGGTCCAAGATTTACAAAAGTTGGGGATATTTGGCACCAATATTTTATATGTGCATGTATTCAACCATATTCATAAAGTACTTTCTAACATCTCAAGCAATGTTCTGGGCTCTCATACCCTCTGGCCCCATTCTCTGAATTTTATTCTCTGGGTATTGAGACCAACAATAGTCAAGTAAACAGATAAATAAATATAGAATTTTCCAATAATTCTAAATGTTTTGAGAAAAGAAACAAAACAATATGGTAAGAAGTGATGGAGGGCTAGAATTTCACTTTAGATAGAATGTTGGGAGGGATGCTGATAAGGTGATGTAAATGACAAGAAGAAATCAATCATGCTAGGTTCTAGGAGAAAAATGCTTCAGTCTCACACACACACACACACACACACACACACACACACACAGCAACTACTGAGGAAGAGGAAGAACACCAGTGTGTATTATAAAACAGAAAAAAGAAAGGAGTTCACAGGTGGCCATGGAAGGCAATGGAGGCAGGTCCTGTTGGGCGTTATGGAACATGGTATCCTGAGATAGGAAGACATCTCAACACTTCGAAGCAAGTGGGCATTGTGCTCTCCCACTGTTCCATGAAGAAATATAGAATATCAAGAATGGAAGAAATGTAGGATAGACATCTCTGCCAATAGACATGAGATATTGGCACTTGACCTGGGAGGTAGCAAGGTTGAAAAGAAGTGTGCTGTAGGACTCAGAGACCTAATGTGAGCCTTGCCATGGTAAAAGTCTGAATGACACCTTCTAATGCTCAGAACTAATAACAGCAACTCAAATATGGAGAGTTTGTTTCTTAATTTCCAGTGGACTTTTCCTTCTATTATTTTTTAAATTCTAATAGTATCCCTTTATGATGTTTATATCAGGGGAGTTCTTATACTTTTATAAACGAAGAAACTGGGGTGTCTACTAAAAATCAGAACCTAGTGAAGTCAGGACTCAAATCCATTGAATGCCAATGTCATGTTCTTCCAATATTGACCGAATGTTTTAGACATTCAAACTATTTTCAGATGCAAAACTCTATTTGTTGAATGTTCTTCCAGACATCAGCACATACTAAAAACTTACACAGTTCAGAACAGAACAAGCTATCATACATTCTGTGAAGATCTAGAGGAAAGGAGCTCAAAAAATCCAAACATAAAAAAATAAAGAGATGGAAATATTATTTACCCAGATTCCATCAGTGCACACTCTATGCACATGTAGAAATATCACACGGTACCCCAATCAGATGTATAACTATTACATGTGAATAAAAATTGTTTTTTAAAGAATTTACCAGCTCAGTGTCTGAATGAGAGGTTGACCAGCTATTTATGGTGAAAATTTTAAAGCTAGATAGAAGCAAAAAAAAATGGGTGAATTAAAATAAATTTAGGAGAGGTAAAATTTCTTGGTAGTTGAGTTATATATCCCAGCTCTCAGCACAGTGTTTTGCCAAGTAGAGAAATTATAGGAAGGAGACCACACTAATGAACCTGGTTGTTTACAAGAGAGGGAAGAGAAAGAAAAAATTAATTAAATTCCTATTATTTGGCAAGATTTTTTCCTAGGCACTTTTCATATCTTAATTACACAATAACTCTGAGAGCTGAATAGCATCCCCTTTATTATTATTCACATGAACAAAACATGGCTCAAAAAAGTGGTGTGATTTGCTCAAGTTTATACAGCTGATAAGTAGCAAGCAGTATTCTGAATACTAGTCAGTCTGCCACCAAATCCCAAGTACACAATGAGTCAGAGCTTCAAACTTGTGTGGCCTTATCCACTTCCAAAATGGGAAACATGACAGTGATTTGGTTTGGGGCAAGAGACTTAGAATCCATTTTTGATGTATTATGATATCTCCTAATGGAGCTAAAAGTTTCAAGTACTGTGCTAGACTAACCTGGGTGGCTTTATATTTAAAACCTAAATATCAAAGCCCCATAATCCCAAAAGCTTATAATTTACAACTCCTTTCAAGGGGGGCAAATTTAAGCAGAGCCTCCATGTGTCAGATTTAAGAGTGGAGAAGCTGTCTAGAACTTGCACATTTGAGGTTTGCGGGATATAAAGCAAGACACAAACTCTTATCTGGATAGAAGAGACCCAGATACTCACCCCAGAATTTGTAACTAACTTTTAAACCTTGGACTAAAAGCTAGAGTTAACTGGATCTCAGTTTTCTCATTTGATGTAGGCAGCCTGGACTTTCTCTCCTCCCCTCTTAATGCTTCTGCCTCAGTTCAGTGAAGAATTAAGATAGCCCACTTGGACTCATGCCCCTAAAGTTTCCTTTCTGCTGTCCTTCTACCAACAGCTTCATGAAACAGACACTCAACTTTTATTCCAAAATTCTTTTCCCAGGATTTTTATTTCCTTAAAACTTTCATCTTTTTTTTTTTTTTTTTTTAATTGAAGAGAGACACATGATGTGGTGTCTGGAGAGGTGAAATGTTTCCTTAAATGACACACAGAGCCTCTGTTCATTCTGAGAATGAGCACATGTACTGCAATTCTGGCCTGACCTGATGAAAACATGACTCTATTATTTTGTAACTCAACAAGCCCCATCCAAGACAGAGAAGAAGATGCAAGCTTTCCCTCAATTCCTGAAGCAATTCTGCTGCTTTTTCTACAGTGTTCTCATACATGCCTAAGCTATGTCAAAAATTCCCTAACCCACTAATTGTACATCTTCCAAAACACCAGGATGACACCCCTTCTTGCCCTGAAGAGCAGAGCTAAAATATGTCACTTAGGTTTGCCTAAGTGACAGTGTGGGGAACTTTGATCACAGATGGGCCAACTGTGCTGTTTGGAGAAGAGCCTATTTCTGTAGTCAGAGTGAACCTGAAAACTTCCAAGTGAACCTGAAAACTTCTTCCCATTACCCCGTAGTCTCCGCACCTGGAGATGATTACTCACGCAACCTGGAGGTTAAGCTCTGAATGGTTTTTCCAGAACTGGAGTGAAAACAAATCCAACCTGTGATGTCAGGAATTGTATACCAGTGTGGCCTGGACTATGTTCTGCAGGATACTAATGCTAACCCAGATGATAAAAATCCTTCCTGCAGAAAGGGGACTCCTGTCATTTCAGTGTGAGGCTTTCTGTATGTGATGGGCCTTTCTGTAGGTTCATAATGCTCATCAATACATTAAATATTTCTGAGAATTTCTACAGTGTAGAAATCAGACCGATTCATTGTTTGCTAGTCATCCTTTTATTTCATGGATGATCTTCCACCATCTTGGAGAACTGACTCAGCAAGCTCTCTTGCATGTGTACAAAAGTCACATGCATCCATATTTCTTTTTCCAATCATAAAAAAGAAAGGAGGGTGGAAAAGAGCTTCCGTAGATGCCCCGGGCAGGGTGGGAACATGGCTTAGTGAAGGAACTCAAACAATTCCTTATCAAAATGTCCAAAATGCCATGAAAGTCTGGCAGATTGTCACTACTTAAAATCCGCTTATCGAATAAATTTCTTAATTTGGTAGATAATGCCAAGGAACTCTTTATGGGAACAAAAACATCAGCCCAAGATTCATTATTTGGGTCCATTCTGCCTTCCTTGTTCTTGGTCCACTCATTTGTTTATTCACCAACTGTTATCAACCACCTGCATATGCTACTTAACATGGAGACACAAAATGACAACCTAGCCTTAGTCCCCCAAAATCCTTTAGTTCACCTAGTCATTATTACACAGATCCAAGCTGTTAAAGAAGGCGGGTATCACACAGTAGAGACGACATGAAATATAGTAAAAGAGAAGGGAGAGAAATTCCTTCCAGTTGAGGAATCTGGGAAAGAAGATGCTAGTGAATTGAAGGAAGCAGAATTCTGACCAGTGGATACAGGGATCAAGGAACCACTGAAAATCCATTTCCAACTGAGGGAAACATGCAAGCAAAGATGAAGGTACAGGCACAGCGTGCTCAGGAGGGAGCACAGCATCTAACTTAGTAGGACCAGGAACACAGTAGGAGGGAAGGGCTTCCAGGGAAGGGCTTCCAGGGAAGGTAGTGAGAGCTAACCACCAGCCCCAAGTGCTTTCTTAAATGTTCACTGCAACAAGTTATTTGCTAAAAATGAGACAATATGAAGCCTGGGTATCCCAAGTTAGACCTTTGACAGAAATATGGAACATCCACTGGATACAACAGAAATGGGGTGAAAAGAGGTGGTCAGGAGGTGTCTTCAATGGTTTAGGCAAGAGGCAGAGAACTTTTTAACATGGATGAGAGGTGAATTTGAGGAACTTGGCAAAGGTGCTGTCAAATGGTGACTCCGCTCAGGAAGGAAACTGAAGATGGTTGAACAGCCATTAGTGAACGGAGAGTAAGGTGCAGGAGGCACTGTGGGAAGATGTGTGACAAGTGCAGTCAAGGGGTGGGAGCACAATGCCAGTTTATTCTAAGCATGCTCAGACTAAATCGTGATCATAAATACAGTGGTTCACACGGGATGTTCAAACCCAAACCACACAGAGTACCCAACTTTGCAATACTGTAAGCACCCCATTACAAAATTCCTGAATGTACCAAGATCTGTCAGAATGAACATAAACACCCCTTTCTAGTGTTTCTCCCAGTTGAGTATGGTCCGCTGTGGTCCACCTGTAAACTTACTTACCATAGTCACACTTGGATAAATGTAACCCACACCTTAATTAAATGTTAGGGCTGTCTAAAGACCACCTCTTAAAATCCTATCACTTTAATTATATTATTTATTCCACGGGAAAGTCGTTAGCTCCCATTCGTGTTGGCACATGAGCTAACTCTCCCCATTCATTCCTTTTTTTATATCCTCATGCCACTACTTATACCTGTATTTTGTTTTGCATCTAATCTTTCTGTAGATTACATAGCCCTTTACTCAATGATAAGCTCTTTGAGTATAGAGACAAGTACACCTCATTTCTTGCCCATTACTGGTACTTAATAAACTTAATTAAAACCAACTATCAGTCAACATCCATAAATGATTCTAAAAGCAGCAAAGCTGAATAGGAAAATACAAATGAATGAACAGCTATCTCAAAAGTGATCCTCACTCTGGAGCAGAAGAATATAAGAGCCTGGATTAGGGCCATGCCTCTCCCACTTACGTGTGTACAAAAGTCACCTAGGGGTCTAATTAAACACCTGTCCCAGGTGCTATTAAATCCCATGAATATTGATTAATAACTGCAGAGTAGGGCCATGAATTTGCACTTCTAACAAATTCCCAGACATTGCTAATGCTGCTGGATTGTGGACAACACAGTGAGTAGCCACTAGTATGAAGGGTAACCTTGATGTGGCGATGCTTGGACACAAAATTTCCTGGTATTATGATCAAAAGTTACCAAATTTCAAGGCTTGGCTTCTTCACCTGTAAACTGGCAATAATAATGGAAACCCTCAGGACTGATATGGGACTAAAATAGTCAACCTATAAAATCTGCTTCTGATAACACTTAACACATATAGTAAAGGCCATGCTCAAAAATTAGGTGTCTGTCATTTCAAGGTACAAATAAGTCAGTAGGTTCCTAAAGAGGAGAGGTCGTTAATTTATGGTCTGCAGGATAAATCTGATTCATTGGATGCTTTGGGAATGCTGGTGAGCTAAGAATGACTTTTTATTTTTTAAATTTTTGAAAATATCAAAAGAAGTAGAGCATTTTCCACTATATGTAAAATTCAAATTTGAGTGTCCATAAGTGAAGTGTCACTGGGTCATAGTCACACTTTCATTTACATATTGCCTATGGATTCTTTTGTGGTAAAATAGCAAGAGTTGAGGAGGATTCGGGTGACTGACCTTAGGGCCAGCAAAACCTAAAAGGTCCACCTGGTTTTTCACCTTGAAAGATCTCCAGTCCTCTCCTAGCACCCAATGACTATTAGTGAATTATTGGAACTGGAGTTATACATATTTCTATTGTCTATTGTGGCAATTATGCTCAGTGGCTCTAGTTCATGAGGTAACAGTACCAACATAATAAAAGATGCTCAGAAACTAAGTTAAGAAATTTGGGAAATGAGATGAATTTGAGAGATAAGTGGCAAGATGGGTAACCATCAAAGTTCCTCAAACCAGGAAATGCTATTAGATGTCCCAACCCACTTTTAAAAAAACATTTATTATCCTTTTTCTGATTATAAAAACAATACATGTTTATGGTATTTGGAGAACACAAAAATGTTTACAGAATAAAAATTGGTCATATTCCTAGCATTAGAGATAACCATTTTTAAACATTTTTTTACAAAATTGGCATGTTATGACACAAAGTTACTTATTATTAAGTATGACAATTCTCCAATTTCCTCATATATTCTGAGAACCCTGTGTTCAGTGGCTAACAATGTTCCATTATTTGGAAATGGCATAGTTGAGTTAATTCTTGCCCTCATGATTTAATTTTAGTTTAAGGCTTTGCTATTATTTTATAAATAATGCTATAATAAACTTGCTTATTTTTCTTTGTATCTGTGATTTTTCTTCTATAAGTTATTTTAATAAAACTTTTGTCTAAATTTGGGCTACTTTCAAGGGAGGTATAAGAGTTAGATCAGAGCCAAAGGCTAACATTGATTGAGACCATCTCTTTGTCTCTGTGCTTTCCATATTTCCAAACTACACTAATTTTAAAGATTTCTACCAAATATACCATTCTGTGACACTGTCTTTGATTAACATGATTTTTTTCTATACACCCCATCCTTAAATTCATACCATTACAATCAAGAAAAGAAAGTTCCCCTTCCTTCAGAAAAAAAGGCAATGATTTTATCAAAAATATTTTATTTACAAAAAATCAATTATACTATACATCCTATACTGGAAATACATTGAATAATTGCTAAAATAAATACAGGCAATTAATTCAACTTTTTAGAATGAGAGAATTTGACATTTGAATGTTATCAAAGCTTAACTTAGAACATAAATAGTTAAAAAGGCAAACTCAAGTTTTAGTCTTATTTATTGGCATGGTGTGTTTATTTCCCACAAGCTCTCCAATCCATGAGAGTCTGAGATTCAGAAGGTGAATGTACCTTTTTGTACTCGGAGGGTAGAACATGCAGTTTTTTCTTAGGATAGTTGTTCTAGGTATCTGTGTAAAAGGGGAAGCAGAAAGAAAGGGGCACACTGCTTGACCTTCTTCACGTGTCTCTGCTTCACCACAGTGCTTTTGATTCAACTATTCACGTGTTCTGACTGTGCATATAACACAGGTCTACCCAGCACCAGCTACAAGTCAAGATCAATCATGTAAAAGCCAAACTGAATAAACGAGGTCCCATAGCAACTAAATTGGTCAAGTTCAGAGTACCAGGTTCATCAGTTTTTATATGTGCCAATTCTTGACAGACTTACTAGATCATGCTGTCATTTCTACTATGCAGACATTTTTATGGAGACCAAGAACAGGAGAGATGAGGCCATCATCTGAATAATTCAGAAAAAAAAAAAATCATCCCTGGAAAGTAGACGGACATTTAGAGTATTTAGAGCATTAATCTGCCAATTTTGAATCTATACATTTTATATTTGTTATAATTTATCCAGTTCACCTAGGTAGACATCATACTAACACATAATGCAAAAGGGCAACTTCAAAAATAGGTGAAAGTGTCCAATGTCCAGATAGGATCTGGTGAATTCAGGTTATAGAACAGGACCTTGAAGAACTGCATTGCATTTGTCCAAATTACACAGATAATTTTTCCACTTTCCATTTTACTTGGCTTAGGAAAACACAGTCAGAGTTATTCCTCTTTGATATATTCATGGTTTGTCCAGTGCTGAATACCTAGTGTTTTCTTTCAAGGACTAGTATTCCCTTTTTATTACCTTAAGAAAAACTTGCACCTTTCTACCTTTGGGCCTTGCTCTTCAATGAATTCTGATCCACACATAAGTATGTATGTTTACTCCCATAGTGGGATAGGTATATTGGCTTTTTCTAAAATAAATGAAAACAAAAAGTTAAAATATTGAAGATTTTAAATTCTTTTCACAGAAATAAACTATTCAATTTTAAAAGGTACAGAAAGAGAGAAATATTTTATTCTTTCTATCATGAACATCAGTCAACCAAGCTTCACATTTTGGGCAAGTCTTTTTTTAAGTATGAATTTTTTCAGAACTTATTTTATTAAAAAAAAGGAAGAATGGGTGTATTTTGGCAGAGAAGTAAAATATAGAATATGCAAAATTTGTTTTTAAAATCAGCATACAAAATTTTAAAACACAGTACAGTTATATCAAAATACAGCACAGCCAACGGCCTTCAACATTTCCTTTGGCATTTCATTTGGTAGAGTTAAAAGAGAAATCCTTCCTAAAAAAAAAAAAAAAAAAAAAAAAAAAAATTAGCTATCAAAACAGTCCATAAGTTAGGTCGTATAGGTTGAAAGAACTTTTCCTTGAGTTTCCAAAATCCTTCTCTTCCATGATAACCCACATAAAGCATGGCTAGTGAGGTATATAGGGCGAACACTGTCAGGCGGATGCACGGTACAGAAAAAGTGCATAAACAAAGAATTCATCCCATTTTCATAGAAATAACAGGTTAATCTCAGTTTCTTCTTATTGATGTATCATTTTACTTTGGCAGAATCAAAATAAACCCATAAAAATGTCTTTGTTCAAGTCGCAGCAGCAGTGATATGTCTCCTTTGGTGGCATTGTCTGATGCCACAATACTGTAGAGCCCCTGGAGGAACTAAGGTGTTGTGTGTGTCTGCGAGTGTGACTGCAAACATCAGTAATGTGAGATCATACATCAAGCACCATGTCATACTGTTGTCCCTTCTTCCGCCTGCCACACTTATTGATGAGAACCACATACAGCGTCAAAAGCATGACCCAATAGCATGCATAGAGCAATGTTCCAACAATCAGGACTGTCTGTTTGGATTCTGAAAATGGCTTTTTAGATTCCTTATAAATGGTGAAAATCACACCACCCAGGAGGATTGTAAACCAAACCGATACTGGAATGAGTCCTATGAAATTAACAACAATGGTTTTCCTTCCAGATGTGCCCCACCCAGCTTTGTTTATCGTTGCAATTGCAAACATCTTAGCAGGAAGTAAACTGGACATGTATAACACTGAGTAGAGAGACATAAAGACCATGACGATATTCCCTCTAAGGCAGCTGGCAAAAGATGATTTTATGAGTCCCACTAGCTGGACAGTTAACAAGAAGAGGAGGATGTTCCAAATTTTGCCCCGGTAGAAGAGCTGGATTACTGTGGCAATAAGAAAGAAAGGAAAGAATCCAGTGATAACAGCTTCGTAGGTCATCCACAAGTGATGTTTGTGGAACCACATGGCATTGTACAGCCACTCCCGGAAGTACGACTTGCTCCAACGGGTCTGCTGGTTCAGCCATCTGAGATATTCTATAGGTGTTTCAGTAAGGCACTTGGATCGAGCAGTGTATTTTGTTGCATAGCCCAGACTCAGCACCCGGTTCGTTAGATGCCTGTCATCACCGAAACTACACTGGTTGCCCATAAATTCCTGATTGTACCAGTCTTCCACAAACTCATGTAGCAAGGAGTTTCTGTACATTCCCAGAGGTCCGCTAATGCACTGGACACACCCAAAATAAGACTGACAGGCCCTCTCTATATTAAAGGCCATCCAGTATCTCACACTGCTGAGGAAGGAGATCCAGGAATCATACTTGTTTAAAATCTGCAAGAAGGAAAATAAAATAAAATAAATAAAAAATAAATAATGGTATGCTTTTGCTAAAAATGCCAAGAAAAACCTGAACCATACTGAGATTCCTACCAAGCATGAGATTTGTTATTTTATCCCCCAATTTAGGCTTCCTTCCTCGTTTGGACATGGTTAATTTTGTCTTCTGTATTGCTAGATTAATTTGGTTGTGTGTGTGTGTGTGTGTGTGTGTGTGTTCTTCTACGGTGACTATTTTCTTCAGCTTCACTATTCCTGTCTTCTTTCTGTTGTTTTTTATCCTTGTTCCAGCTATTCTGATATAATATATAATACCAGGGTATTTGAGGCATTAGCTCTCATCCATAAATGCTTTCTCCATGCATTCTTTCCTACCATCTAAGATGTGAAGGTTTTAAAGTCCTGCTCCTTCCTGTTCTGGTTAATTTCCAATGCATCCAATCCTGGCTGGTAATTTCCTTTCTCCACTTTCCACACTGTCTTGTAATGCCAGTGATATAGAATTCACTCTGGCCTCCCCACAAAATTTGAATCTTAAAATAATGCTTTACATAAAGTCTATTGAAAATTATGCCTTTTCTTAGTACTATTTCTAAATTCTCTTCATCATTTCACTTTTATTCATTTTTTAATCTGGATTTTGAATATTTCCTTTTTATCACCTATTTCTTTGTTCTTCCTAAAACTATTTTTTTTGCCATTGCTATTAACGTGCATATACAAAATGGGTTACACAGCAATACAAATTCTAAATTTCAAGGATAATTATCCATATGCTTCTCGTCTTTTGCTAAAGTCTAACCTGATATTTTCAAAGGACTCTTATTTTAATCTTCACATGTCTTCATATACTCATTTTCCATTCCACAAACTTCAAAATTACCTTAATACTTGTTTCACTAATTGTTTGTCCATTGGTAGTAAATGGTGGTTTATATTGGAAAACCCACCTGCTGTTTCTTTGCCTTTCTGATTAGGATACATTTTTTTGTGCCTTTGTTTTCCAATTTTCATTTTAACCAACCACACATCGGCCAGCTTTTCAATAGAGAAGCATATTCCCTTGCTTCTCTATGAATGAAGCATATTCATTTCTTTAATTCTGTAACTACATGAATCCCAACATCAGATTTTAGTAGAACACTGAAGATTAACTTGTGATCCCAGGAGATATGGTGGAAATCATTGCACATTTATGCTATGTTGTATATAATTTATCAGTCACTACAAACTCAGGTGATAGCCCATGACTAAGCAAAGAAATAATAACATTTCAATTTAGATGGAAATGGGCAGTGAAATGTGTACAAGGCACATTCTAATGGGTCCATTACCAAGGACAATTCCTGACATAGAATAACAGATATGTATTCAATGGACGGATGAATGAAAGTGCTTTTGAAAGTGTCTCCTTTAATAAACGGAGTTGTGCTCACCTGAACGTCTCCCCCAACACCTCCAACCATGGGGTCTTCTTCTAAAACTTTCACCATCTCCACAGATGAAGCAGGGTCAAGCATAGTATCTGAATCACATACCTGCAAAGGAGAAGAAAGAAAATGAGTTAAAGAAAAGGACTAGGAGGGCACTTTAGTCAAAATGTTATGCTACACCACTCAGCTTTATTGTCATAGACCTCTGGAAACAAGTATCACAGGGATAACAGGGCTTGTTATGTCACTGACAATGCGAAGAGTTGACTTTTAAGCAAGTTCAATGTTTTAAGTTGGTGATACTGCTAGAGAGAAGAGCTGAAATGTTGTGCTGGGTATGATTGGTAGGCTGACCAGCTTGTTCTCAGCTTGCCAGGGATGTTCCTAATTTTGGCAATGAAAGTCTCTTGCCCCGGGGCAGAGACTTTCTTTCCTGGGAAACTCGGATGGTTATCTACCCTAGATGTCTTTGTTCAGCTGCCTCAAATAAGGCTTGAGCAACTTGTCCCTCAGTTCTAAAAAAAAAAAAAAAATACCCAACTGTACTGAAAGGAAGGCATATTTAGTGGAATTCCCACCCCATCTCATTTTAATATGCTGAGTGAGAGGCAGGAGATAGGTCTCCTCTGGGTGATTGTATAGTTCTGAAGCAAGACAACCATATGACCTGGAATAGCAAATCCCATTGCAAAGGGAAGACACTAGAGTGGTCCTACTTGTTCTTCTATCCCTTAGGGTTTAAAAGCAGATGTAAATCACCTTAGGCTCTTGTAGAACTGCCAATTGTTATTCTCCAAAACAATCTTTATAAAGGTCATAGCAAGCAATGATGAATTTAAAATTATTGGAATTCCTCTAAATGTGTGCACCCCGACTAGTCATTTTTATCAGAGGGCAAAGTGAGGAAGGTTATAAATAGGAATTTTCTTTCTGGCTTGACTTCTAAATCAACTGAGAAATCTAAAAGAATAATGAAGCAGACGAGAGAATCCATAGTACCATCTGTACAGCAATGAGGTTGACATGAAGCATAGGGTTGGTCTGTGTGAAGAAGGGGCGTCACAATCCTGTTCCCCAGCACTGGACTCAGTCCCTGACAGTGTCCAAGTGGGGCTCACTTTCTCTGTGCACCTCTTCAAAAGGGTTGGACCGATACTGCATCTTGTGGGCAGCCTCATTCCAGAACACAGGGTTAGAAGAGACGCTGGGCCACACATTGCTCCTTCCACACTCACCAATCAGATTAAGCACAACTCTTCTCCAAGGAAAGGAGTAAGTCAGGTGGCAGAGTCCTGGTGGACATAATGTATACACAAAGCTGCCTCTACATCATCTGAGAAAAGCAGAACTGGGAAAAAATGTCCCCATCTCCCTATCTGCTATGGTTTGAAACTGGTTCATCCCTTGAACACTCATGTTGAAACGGATTCCCAACAGAGCAGTGTTGAGAGGTGGTGGGATCTCTAAGAGGCAGACCCTCAAGGACAGAAGGCTTTCTCAGGACTAGGCTGATCCTCACTCAGTGAGTTCTTGCTCTTTGAGGCCTGGATTAGCTACTGTGAGAGCAGGTTGGTACAAAAAATAACGATAATAATAAAGAGAGTGTCCCTCATGTTTTGTGGTGTTCTTTCTCTCTTACACAAGCTTTCTGCTTTCTTATCATGTTGCAATGTGGTAGACAAGCCCTCGCCAGAAGCTGCTGTAATGGCCTTGAACTTCCAGTTTCCAAAACTATGAGTCAAATATATAACTTTTAAAACAAAATTGCTTAGTCTCAGATAATCTGTGATAACAACAGAAAATGAACTAAGAAAATATCCCCGCAATATTTACTAATTGGACACAGTAATTCTTTTCTGCTGAATGCCCCAAGGCCCTAACAAATATAAATTAATCAGAATGGACATGATGAGCCAGCCAAAGAATGAATGACTTGATTGGTACAAACTATTATCTAATTTTTTATTATTCTGCATCAGATCTGGCTACACTAGTTGAATTGAATCAAGATTTACTCTATTTACAATCAGGTGCCACATCACAACACTTTGTCCAAAGCCTGACCACATGCTTAACAGTGTGTCTGAAAATCTAATGATTTTCTAATGATCTTGTAGCCACCTCGGTTGATGCCAGTGCATTTTTGATGTTTGCAAGATGACTTCACCTCGTGATGTGTTTCTCAGTGCATATTCCTGTCCTTAAGTGACACATGACTGTAATTATAATCAAAAGTGATTCTTTTAACAATTCTCCAAACTCTGCCATAAAAAGTCAATATCTGAAATATAAATCAATTTGTAGCAGCATAAAGTCTCCAGCTTTAAGAAGATACTAGATAAATGCAGAATGTATGCTTCCTATTATTTGCTAAGGAATCACAAAATTTTTAAAAAGTAAACTCTTAACTAATGGCTTTTTTGTGTGTGAAAGGGGTTTTTGTTGATTAAAAACACTGGTGAAAAGAGTGATTTAAATACATTACTGAAATTTAAGGACTGAAGGAGTGTATGGGACACTCAGTAATAAAAAGTGAACTTCTCACCCCTCTAGATTTAACTAAGTATGGCAATTTGGGGGTTAACTTCTGGATTTTTAAATTTTTACTTTGGTTATTTGGAAGCACTCACTTTTAAAATAAGAACTCATTCATTGCTTTTTGGAATTTTATTTAGGTTCAGCATATTCTCATTTATTTTGAGGGGAAAAGTTAGGAATAAGGTAGGCAATATTATTTTTTTTTTATTTTAAAAAACAGGATTTTGCTAGCACTTGGTTTTCAATCCAAATATTTCAAGTCTCAGGAACTACACGAAGTGATCTGAGAGTGATGTTTTCCTCTCCTGTGTTTTGTCTATCACCAGTTAGTACATGGCTACCAGCCAGGCAGGAGGCCTCCAATGAGGGTAGAGAAAGGTGAAGGCTGAAGTCCAGCCCACCTTAGAACCCAGCCTCCCTTCCATGGCCACACCCTCCTCTATTGACTTAAGCTGGGAAAGGTAAAACCAGAAAGCTAAAATAAGTCTAAAAAAAACAGGAAGGGAGCAATCCGGAATTAGTGTTCAAATAACTCTGCCTGCTTGGGAGCCCAGAGAAGCCAGGGGAAGGTTCTCTTTGAAATGACCAAACTTGAACCAAACCTCTGAGGTTCTGCATATTTAAATGGGCCCCTGCTCCTCCCCATTTCCAAAAGGGAAGTGCCAGAAGTCCTCTGAGAGAGAGCTCACCCTTTGGTGAGCTCACCAAAGGGTGAGCTCTCTCACTGCATTAGAAGGGAAAGCTCTCAGAAGTCTCCTGGGAAGGGGTTTCTTACATGAGGAGTTATGAGCTCTAAAGAATTTCCATTCCTGGATGTTGTCTCATGACTGAATGCCAACTGGAAAGTCAGTCTTTGCCAGTCTGGAAAAGCATGTATATTCAGGGACACAGTGACGTTTGCTTGGTAGGATGTGAAGAACCCAGCCTTGGCCCTTGAAATCCACAAGGACAGAATATCTAGTTACCTCCTCACCAATAACAAGTGTGCACTTTCATGAATGTTGGCTGTTCAGCTCTGGTCTATAATCTGTGGGCGACACAGGAGTTCATGCAGAACTAAATCTCACGGAAGGAAAAACGACAGACATGATTTGCATACAGGAAACCGAGAACAAATCACAAGTCTTTTTGGCCACACTGAGAGTATCACTGCAATTTGTTGAAAGATTTTTCACTAAGAGATTTGGAAATGAAGCAAAGTCACAACTCTTGAGTAAAGGGAGTGGAAAATGACAAGATGAAATGAAATTATTAGGATGAAGCAGGCATCTCAGTTTTATCTACAGAATCAAGTGAAAAAGCATATGAGCAGTGCCCTCTCAGCTATTCCCCTCTAGCCAAGAGTTAACACCTCCCTTTAGTTCCCTGTCAAAACAGGGGCTGGTCACTGGGTGAAGTCTAGCCTACCACTTGTTTTGATATGGCCTAGTAGCTAAGAATGAATTTATATTTTTAAGCAGTCAGGAAAAAAATCAAAAGAATATTTTATGACACATGCAAATTATATGAAAATCAAATTTCACTGTCCATAAAAGTTGTATTGGAGTCCAGCCATTCTCACACAATTATGTGTTCTCTATGGCTGCCTTCACAGGACAAAGGCAAGGAGGAACAGTTACAAAACTGAATATTTACTGGTTAAAAACAAAGTGGCTGGTTCTTCCCAATTATATTTTAGCCTTATTTGTTTTATAAGCAAAGTTTGCCAACCCTAGGTTCAAAATAGTAATCTATTTTCATTAACATAACAGCAGCCATCCAGATTCCGTGTGCAGAGGCACAAGCCTGTAATCCCAGCTGCTCAAAAGCTGAGCCTGGAGAAATGTAAATCCAGGACAGACTGAGCAATTTAGTGAGATACTGTCTCAAAAAGTTTTCTAAAAAGGACCTGGGTATATAGATCAGGTGTAGAGCACCTATAAATTCAATCCCTAGTACCATGAAAATAAATAACCTAATTAACAGCAATGTTGAGATTAAATATGTTTTGAACCCCAATTTTAATTCTAGGGGTTTTTTTTTTTAATTGCCTCCATTCTCTTGTGCTGTAAAGATTAGTAATTGCATAAAGTTTAAGATATGAATGTACTTTTTTTGGTACTGGGAACTGAGTACAGGGGTACTTTACCATTGAACTATAACCCTAGCCCTTTTTATTTTTTATTTATTTTACGGTCTTACTAAGTTGCCCGGGCTGGCCTCAAACTTGAGATTCTTCTGCCTCAGAATCCCAAGTCACTGGGATCATAGGCAAGCACCACTGAGCCTTGCTAATAAACTATTATATAGGTTCTCTTTAGCTAAGACGTTTCCTATTTTAAGAACAAATGTCCACAGAATCAGGAAGCCTAAATTAAAATATTAAGTCCTGTAATTTACAAGGTCTATAACTTTGGACAAGCCCTGCATTAGTGAGACCCTTCGTATGAAAGCACTCTGTGAATTAGAAAGAACTGTAGAGTAGAATCCCATTAGTATCAAGTAATGACCCTTAAATTTCTATAATTCTTAAGTAAAGCTAAGTGTAAACAATCATGGTAATCATTACCACAACTAGATTGCTCAATGGAGAGAATCAGTAAAAAGAACATGAAACTGTTGCAAATTTTCTCACTAATCTTAAAAGTTCATCTATCTCGAAACAATCCAAATAAAATTCTCCTCTACAATGTTACTATTTGCTCCATCCAATGCCTTTCAAATTCTAAGACCCCAGTCTAAAATGCCGAGTTTCCATGTTTCATTTAAAAAAAAAAAAAAAAAAAAAAAAACCCTTTCAGCTTGACTGATGGATCTCTTTCTCTACCTCTCATTCTACTTCGAAGGACATTGAAAGCCAATGCAGCAGGAAGGAATCTTTATTGTTGACTACCTTCAACTAGAAAAAAGGTTGAAAACAAATCAACACCTCTTCTGTTGCTATGGCTTCCCTCTTTTCCTGTTTATAAGGCTCAAACCTCTCTTAAACCTGATGCTTCTTCATTTTGATCCTTCGTCTTAATCTTGACCCTTCATCTTAACTTTGACCCAGTGAGTCTATTTTCAGAGTGTGTGCAATTTGCTCTTGCTACAACATAACCAAAGTAAAAGAAAATTCTGCTCATCCATCCCAAGCAATTTCAGGAGTAAACGGAACAAACAAATAACAAACAAACAAACTAAATCTTACAAATAGTCAATTACTAGGAAACCAAGATGATGGTACTCTCCATGAATTCCTAATAGTAAACCAGAGTAATCATACCACAGAAAGGAAAATAAAGCACTATACAAGACCTTAGAATCAAATAGTCCTGGTTTCTAACCTACTTCCCAGTTACATAAACTTAGACTAGCTTCTTTTATTCATCCTCTCATCTTCCTGGCCCTCCATCTATCAGGTGAAAAACATGAATACCCATTTCCATCTCCTTAATTGATCAGGATGGTTCATTAGTGAAATAATGTATGTGAACCACTTAATAATGGCTAGCTCATAATAAATCCTCAATAAATGGAAGTCACATATACCAAAGGAGTGAAAATCCAAAACAAAAGGCAGAAATTCAAGACAATTGTCCAGAGAGAAGGGATGCTTGTTATAATTATGGTAAATAAGCTATAATTTACTCAGAGGGAAACCAATGTCTCATCCAATAATCAATTTAAATCAAAAAGTTGAATGTTGAATTCTAGAGCAGACAGTGCAAACAACTTTGGGTTGGGTTGTTCATTAGAGAAATGAAATAATTAGAGAATGGTTTGAACTGATTTATGAATCATTCCTGATATGGAATGTACTATAGCAGGTATAATTACAAAAGCTTATCATGTGGTTAAGGGCAGACTTTATACCCACTTAACATTATATAAGTATGTGTTCAATCTTGACTTGGCATCTCTTCATTAGTATTGAACTTGAAGAGTGTGACATTACTTAAAACACGAACATGATCTTTGGTTTTAGAAGTATATAAATGTAAACACAAACTTATTTTTGAAATCTAGACCCTGAAAATTTTACTGTCTGGTGAAAAGAAGTAACATATAGCTGATAATTTTGGGAGGAACACATACATGCAGGATATAAGGGAAACCAAAAGACAAGGACAAAAAGTAACCTTTACAGAAAAAAAATATTGCCCACAATTTAAAATTTCAGATGTAATGAAAAATGTTAATGAAAGGCTCATCTCTTAAGTTAATTTGGCTTATGGTCTGTGGTCTCAAATCCAGCCAACAGAAAGCTTTGACTTCATAGACATCTAAGCAGTTTGGCACTTTTTTCTTGTTTTTCTTGAAAGGAAGTAGAAAGATACAAGCATTCCTTTGGAGAATGAATTATTCAAGTCATTATGAAAGAATTCCTACCTTGAGTCAACCTATAATCTCTTCCAATCATTAAAATAATAAAAAAAGAGTCATTGGTTAGTCACTCTTCACTTTTACGAAAGCTTGAACATAAGTGAAAGCTATAGAAGGTGCAAAGTGAAGGTAACAAGCCACCTGGAATAGTGGGGAACCAAATGTTGTCAACTCCAAGGCTTGAGCCACGAAACAGCCTTTTTCCAAATGTTTGGAATTCTCATTCAAAAGAAGCAAATCAGGAAAGCTCATAATGGCAGCCCTTAAATCAGAGTTTATACTCAAGAACCCAACTTTGGGAAAATGGGCAGCTTCAAAGTGAAAAGAGAAACGTGATAGTAACTGATAAGTGAAAAGAAAATTTTAATAATTCTCTTTGTATTGATCTGACTCTAGCAGAGCTTCAATATGGTGCTAGAAAAAAAAATCAAGAAGTCAGTGGAGATAGAATGGTACTGAGTTGAATCCCAAACTGGGAGGGATCTTAGCAATCATGTGTTCTGCAAGCCCACTTGATGATTCAATTAGAGCCGGGTCCATAGCAAATAAAGAACAGATCTGGGTCTGGAATTCAGATTTCCTCATTCCTATGTCAGTATGCTGTTAATCCTTTCCTCTTACATGAAGGACAGAATTAAAAATTATTCTCAATTCTGGATTCTGGCTCTCAGAACATTTCAGTTGTTTAGGCTTTCTATAGAGAACAGGAACCAGGCAAATATTATACACAGTTAATTATCATTATTTATGGTAGCTATGTTCTCCAAAGTTGCCATGAAGATTGAATTAGCTAGTACTGAAAAATTGCTTCTAGGAGAAACAATGGGTTAGGTTCCTCTAAGCCTCTGCCTCCAAAATCTTTCTCAACTGATCAAAACATAACCCTGCTTATTTTTGCTTCTTCTGAATATACCTTAATTAATTAATATACATTGTTGGCATTAGCAAAGAACTCATGCCCAGTATCATAATGTCACGGCCTTCCTGTGCTTAGAACTACCAGACAGAACCTCAGCACCACATTTGGGGCCACTTTCAACAGCTTCCCCATCAACAACTGCACTGAAATGTAAAGACATGGCACCAAACACACAAAGAAGAGGATAATCACACTGCAAGGAGAAGGCAAAGTTTCACCTGTCTGCAGTCGGAACATGCAGCAATGGGTGACACTATCTTTCTGCTACTGTGTATATGCATACAAAAATCCACTAACATACTGCAGGTATTGCTTTGGAGGTTAGAGGTAAATTTTAGTAAGCAGGTAAATTTGCAAATACAGAATCCATGATTACAAGGGTCAACTGTACTATTATGAATTCCATAGCCTTAATTCTTTCTCACTCAAAGAATTTTGGATACTTAAAATGCTACCTGATTCATGATAAAATGCACTCTTATAATCTTCTTTTCAGAAAATGTCCACAATTATCGTATGACTTCCACCTGGGAAATCTCTAATGTACACCTTAGGCAATACTGATCTTTTTTTTCTTTTTCTTTTCCTTCTTTGTCTCATAGACCAGTGGTCTCTTGTAATATATGTGTCCAATAATAAGAGATATGAATAAAGCAAGTTTATAATATAGATATCAAAGTACATTTTGTCTTATGATGTTATTTTTTTAAATGATATGAAAATTGAATATAATCCCAAATTGTGTAAGAAATAAGGGAAAAATAGAAGGGTCTGTGCTGGAAAGCTTTAACCCCCCACTTCTGTATTGGTTGCAGGTCAAGTCGACTTGCTCATTTTGCTTTTTTTATATTTTTAAAGCATGCTACTCTAAACATATGCTACTTTAGTAAATAAAGAGCCAAGAGAAGCTCTAGTCTGAAGAGGTAAGCAAGACTTTTGCTCCACCTCAGGCCACATCCAGTTAGGTCAGAATCTGTCCTTTTCTGAAAAACAAAGTTTACCTAGGAAACACATTGATTCTGAATTTTAAAGATATTCCTCATTCTTCTTTTGGGTTTTGCATTCCCTCTTCTCATTTCTCACTTCGTTATTTTTCTTCTTCTGTTTCTATCTTCTCTCTTTCTATCTCTATCTGTATCTCTGTCTCTATCTCAGTGGCCACCAGTCACCTGGTAAGCTTGCTGTCACACAGGCCTCCTCCAGGATTAGGGCTTCCCGAAGTGTTCTGTGTGAGCATTTGAGATTTGAATGGCTACTGGGCTAGGACATGAGTCAGTGGAGTGGACTACAGAAGGAAGCTGAGATGATAGAGGGTCAGTGGTCACTGAGAAAGGCTTGATCAAGGAGGGTAGGTAGAAAGAATAACCTGGATTCAGGAGGTGGGGTGGGCTACTGTTGAAACAGTATAGGCAGAACAGGGTCCGGGTGGTCTCCAAAGCATTCAGAACCACTGCTTTGTTTGGTCCTCAGGAGGCAAGATCATCTGTTAGTAGTTAGGCGGGGAGGAGTTTGGATAGGGAACTGGGAGCATGGGGAAGGTATGAAATAATAGGTCATGAAAGCAATAAGCAAGACACTCAAAATCAAGTGCTGAGGAGGGTTGAGGACCCAGCTGCAACTGGAACCCAGTCTTTTTTGGCCATCTCTCTGCATAGTCCAGCAGTATTGTCCAGCAATACGGGTCATCAGTCTCTTCCCCAACCCCCCATCTGCTCTTGTAAATGACTGTCCAACTCCACTCCCTTCTTTCCCTAACCAGCCTACATGCCAAGTTTGATCACCAGGAGCACCTGGTAGCCAACATTTTCACACCCCTCTCCCATTTGTCTTTTGGTGGCTTCTGCTTTGCAGTTCCCGAAGCCTGGACAGAGGGAAAAGATTAGTGTTCAGTGCATAGTTTAAACCTTCAGAAATTGCCATTTCTATAGGTCAAGCATGGTAAAGCAGGAGATTTGATGAAGAATAGCAGGATGGAATTATTAGGTTCAGAATATTAGAAGATTTTAGCCTGTGTTGGAGTGCTTAGAACTGGCTGAGAGTCCCAGGAGGCATTAGGGCCTAGTTCAGAGCAGCTGCTGGGGTCAGTCTATCTGGAGGGCTTCACCCTGGAGCAAGGACAGTTCTCAAGCCTGATCCGGAAGCCTCCAACAGGAAGCCTAGTCTAACCTTTCATATTTTGAATTATTTTTTTTCCTGGACCAGCACAGTGCAAAGTTGTCAAGGATACAAACAAAATTCAAAACAAGGGTGACGGAAGAAGGGGATTTGGGAGGGGAAGGTAAAAGAAAGAGAAAAAACCCATACAAAGATTCCTTGATTAGAACTGACAAACATAGCAGTTGTTTTAACTATAATTAAAGGCAAAATATGAAAACAGATGTTTTCTCATTTTAGGCACAGACATCCCTTGGCATGCCTGCAGTTAAGAATATCCTACCATCCTCTCATCTAGGATTGCATATGTAGATCCTGAATGTCCTGCAATAACGGGAGCCACTTTAAATGTAAAAGTTCTACCATTGAGAAATCAGGAGATACTCAAGAGAGAAACTCAGGCAACTCCCCAGGAGAGAGCTTACTATGTAGATAGGTGTCAACAAAGAAATGCCTCAAAACTCCTCAGATATAAACTAAAATTAATCCTAAGGTGACAAATGACAGATACTAAAATTTTTTTCAGTATGGAGTAAATGACAATATAATAAATAACTGGATTAACAGTAAAAGCGTTAGTCTTATTAACAATAATATCATTAACAACTCTTGCTAAGACTTGGAACACATTTTTGGACAAAATTATCTCAAACTGCTTCTAAGATGGCTTTATTCTTTCCAATAAATTGAAGCTCAGGAAGGTGGTCTTGCTCAGGGTCAATGAGTTCATAATACCTGAGATTAGGATCTCAGCGAATTGACTCAAAAGCCAGTGCTCATTCCCATCTCATTACTCTGAGATCCAATGGGCATGACTTTTGGCAATAAAGACCCTTTAAAAAATAGAATGGGTGTTCTGAAAAGTAGGACTTTACTTTTAAAAGAAAAGTGTTCCAACAGCTTTCTCACACCAGCGATATTTCTTCCTTCCTGATATCTCATGTCCAAAGTCCAATTAAAGAATTTGCAAAAAATTAAAATTAGAAAATTCACAGGGCTTCTCCTAATGTTCTAAAGAAGAAAACCTTAATGAGAACTGGGATAAGAGAAAGTCCATAGTGAGCTGTCAGCCAATTACTGAGAGACACAGGCTGCCTAATTTTCATGCAAACAAACATCATCACAGATGCTTTCAAAGGTCAAGTTGGAGTGAGTGAGGTAATGCTGTTTGGGGAGTGAAATAAACATTACTTCAAATTTGCTCTAAGATTTTTTTTTTTTTTTTTGGTTGTCTTCATTTTCCTTTTCTTTCTAGCTCAGTTTTGAATTCCTTGTTCTTTTTAATCAAAATCATCCTCTCCACCCCCATTTTGCCCAGCCTGTATACAAAACATTTTATAGCCTTCCTCAGCCTGCAGATTTTTCTCAAGACCCTTCACTTAGGCCAACACTATTTTTTAAGAGAGTTGGAAATTTTTAAGAGTGTGGAAAATGATGCTAGATTTGACTTGGCAGAACCTAGGAGAGAGAGAAGGAAAGGTAGGGGGAGGGGAGGAAGGGTCTCCTGTCCAAATAATCTTGATGTCTTACCAATAACATGACACCAAGTTAAGCATTTTCATAGATAGTCTTAACCGTTTTACAAGATTTTTTTTTTTTCTGTCTTTCAAAATGTGCTTTCAGCAGTCATGCTGTTTTCAAATGAGCTGAAAGAAGCACTGTGCTCAGGACAAGGATGGGCTATAGCATGACTGGAGAGACACAAAAGCTGCTTTATTTCAATGTATGTTTGCCCTGGCAGGAATCTGGGACCTACCTGTACATAATCCACACTTCGCCCCAGTGCTCTGAAGGCTGTGTACATGACTTCTCTTTTTCCGCCCCATTTTTGCATGATGCAAATACTTTTGTTGGACAGGACCAATTGGGTTACATGCTGAGAACTTTCTTTATGTGACTCATCTGTCTCACCAGGTCCCTTTTCATGGTAGTTGTTCTTCCAGATGTAGGTAGCTGATTTGTCCCTGCCCATGACTTCACTGAAGATGTCCATCATGTAAAGGTCATCGTCTGAGTTCCCATCGATGACCATGACAACTTTAATCCCAGGGTAGGTAAGCCTCTTCACAGATTGCAAACATTTCCTTAAGTAGTCTGGATCTTCTTGATATGCAGCGATGCAAAGAGCAACAGTTTTGTTCAATTTGATGGGGGTTTCGAGGGATTTTTTCATTTTTCGGTGCTCCAAAAAGGCAAATAGGCTTTGGATGATGAGGTGTGATGCTAGAAAGGCACCATACAGTCCAAAAGAGAAATAGTAATTATCCGTTTGGATAAATTGATAGCCAACAATATAAGCAGCTGTGATTCCAAGAAGGAGAGAGACTCCAAAAAGTGTGGTTCCAATTATTCTCAGGATGCATAGAAACCTCTCACAATGCATCTGCAATATAATCAAATGACACTCTTAGTTAACCACTTTTGTCCCATGCTTTGTTATACAGATTGTGTCATGGGGGGACACTCACAGAGCATGCAGGGGTTCTACCACTGTTTCTCCCTTTACTTGCGATGCGACTCTCTGCACCCACTTTGCTCATCTACAAGGTAAGGCTAAGGACACCCTTCTGGCACAACTCAGAGAGTCATTTCAAGAATCCTTTTGGTAATGGTGCTATTGAAATACAGTAATGTGTTAAACAAATACCTGGATGTATTGTTTTTAGTGTATTAGCCTCTCTGTCTAAGGCTGTACTCTATGGGGCCATAGCTAAGTATGGAACCAAAATTTCTACAGCTCAGAGTAATCCTTCTTCCTGTGCCAGGCCATCCCTTGCCTACTTAACACTGATGAGTTCAGCACCCATTGAAAAATTTGCTAAATTTCTTATGTCTAATTTCATTTCCAATGCAAATCCTTCAATTTATGTCCTTTCCATGGATCTAGCTGAGATTAGAGAAGGAGATACCTGGAATGTAGTACTAGCTCATCAACTATCTGTGAGACCTTGGATAAGTCACCTTACCTCTCTGGGCTTCAATTTGTTTGTTTTCAATCTGTTAATGAGGGAGTTTATACTTGATTATTTACAAAACTCCCATTGACACAAAAAATTTACTACCCCTAGGAATTCTGCATAAATATTTTTTCACAACCCTTATAATTTTGAATAGTACACCATAGTTCAGATATCTCTGTCTTTTATCCACCTTCACCAATATTAAATGTTAGATTCCGGGGATCAGGAAACTTACTGGAACATAGCAAGCACATAATAAGTGTTTGCAGAGATAATGAATACATTAAAGAAGAAATAACATCTTGCTTAATTCCAACAGGTGAGCGTCCGTTCTATTAAAAGCTGAAACATGTTAGACCTGAAACATATTTTAGTTCTTAATGATAGTCAGTTTTGTACTTACCGCTACTTGGTAAACCTTATTATGCCATTTCCCCATTGAAATTTTATTTTCCTCTTCTTCTAAGAATAGACAATCATCAGGGGCATAATTGGTATAAATACAATGTTCCTATCTTTCGACCTTTATGTCAACTTTGGGGATTTGTCTTATTTACATATAACTAGTACTTAATCTTTTTCTTGAATTCAATTAATTTTTAAAAGCTAAAAATTATTTTAAATGAAAACTTAGGCTAAGATTTATATCTGTAAATCCTTTTGCTAGATATGCATATTTATAATTTCCTACTCCAAATCGGAATTTAAAACTGAGCATGCACATAGAATGTAATATCATCCTGGTTGTTGACAGTTGCATGATCTCCACATTTCTCAGCTCTAGAAGGGTACCATTCAGACCTTCCCATTCTGTCTCTGCCTTAAGGTGGTTCTGAGTAGGTATGCATTCTACTTCTGCTAAACTCATGGCTGCTTTTGTGTTACCTCTCCTCCCTGAGCACAGGCTGTAGGATACCACCATGATATTCCAGCCTCCTGAAATCTCAGTCCTGCATCATTTAAGAGAGCGGGTGTCCTCCTCCAATCTCCCCTTTCTGCAGGCTTGATACCCACATCAACATCTAGGGCCGTGTAGAGTGCCAAGATGGAGCTTGGTCCTTGACTTGCCACATAGAAGGTAGTCTCCCAAAAATCAGGATCTCTGCTTAGACTTGGAGCCCTGTGCAGTGGAGCACTCCTGTAATCCCAGCTAATTGGGAGGCTGGGGCAGGAGGATCTCAAGTTTGAGAACAGTCTGGTCAATTTAGGAGACCCTGTCTCAAAATAAAATAAAAATGGGCTGGAAGTGTAGCTTAGTGGTATGTGTGGGGCCCTGGACTCAATCCCCAGTACCACCAAGAGGGACAGGGTTGTGGGGGTAGGGGAAGAGAGAGAGAGAGACTTTCCTTGTACTCATATTAACAAAAAAACAATTTCTGGATTTTTATGTTTTTCTACTTGCTATTGTGCATTTGGGGGTTTAGTTCACCCTAACTATTAGAATCTAGGTAATACAAAGCAGTCTAGAAACCAGGTTTCTAGCACATGGACATCTTTTTGCTGCTGCTGTTGTTGTTAAATGTAGATGATAATATTTGTCAAAGACTCTTTACAGAGCTGTGCTGAGTAGCAAAATAAAATTGTTTGTGAAAGTGTTTTTAAAAACTGAAACACAACACAGTTTAAAATGTCAGTTTTAAAGCATACAAAACAAGCATAAATGTGTGTTTTGCATAGCATCTGTATAGGACACCATACTGTATAATATAGGAGCCTCACAGAAGCAACCTCAATGCAAATGGAAAGCTGAAACTGCAGCAGAAGGGTGAGATGCTGAGTTTTTGGTGAAAGGCAAGCAAGTACAGCATCCCGTTAATTAAAACAGCTGACAGGGTGCTGAGCAATCCCAAAGGGCACATTAACCAATGCCTGAAGGTGCTGGGAGCACCAGACTTGGAACTTGTCATTTCCAAGACATGAGTCATTCTCACAAGAGTGAAAAATTTCAAGGGGACTAAAGCTCTTTGCCAGGGAGAAGCTTAAGTGTGTATTTAGCTTGTCTTTAAAATCACCATCACCAGCAAAAGAGCTGCCTGCCATTCTTTTCCATTATTCACATTTTCCTTGCTTTTATCAGCACACGTGGACACAGAGACTGGTCACATAGCTAAAGTGGGAACACCCTCTTACATCATGGGAGCCTCAGGATGTCCTTTTGAAGCCTGGGAAAAGTTACTAATGAACTGCAAAGATGTCACTAGAATTGAACCCTTATATTCCTGCTCCGTATCTCAGCATGGCCTAGTATGACACACAGCATTTCATACACGCTAGAGGGCAAAAGGCCCATCTTAGAGTCAGCCTCGCTGAGTGAATACATTGATCTCAGAGTGACACACAGGATGTGTTTTTTCTTTTATTATTCCCCTGGGCCATTTCATAGCTATGGGCACCATATGTGTAAGACTTTGTGAGACAATCCCTGATTCATGTGCTGTGGTTCATAAGCATACTTTCTATTAAAACGGGAACGTGGTCATATGGTTTTTTTATCGGATCAGAAAAGTTCCCTGCTAGATCATAAGAGCTTGATCACTGTGAGACAGAAAGATTATTTAGAAATCTACATGCCACAGACACTTAAAATGAAAAAGTAATTTTTGCCCATTTTCAGACTTTAGCCTATCAAAAAATGTTTTTGACCTTTAAATTGCTTTTGAACTTGATACCAATTATTTAATAACTTCCATTGTCCACAGGACTGAAATCAAGGTAAGAAATGGCTTAAACAATGTAATGTAAGCTCTACAAAGTCAATGGAGACACACACACACACACACACACACACACACAGCTGTTTTCACTAATGTGCCCCAAAGATATAAACATTGCTTGGTTTATACTATTTACTACTAGTCTTCAACAAATATCTGAATAAATACCTGAATATCTAAATGAATGAGTGGAATTCCATCATTCTCATCATCCTTGTTATAATGGCTAATAACATTTATTCACCATTTATTAGATTTCAGTCATTGAAGTAATTTTTTCTGCTTTGTTTTGTTTAATAGCATGCTCTTATTTAATCCTCGTGACTTTAGGTGACAGATATGTTCTTAATTTCATGTTACAATATATTCACATGCCAAGGAAACCAAGATGCTGACTATTGAAATTAACGGTCCTAAGAAATAAAATAGCCTTAGAGGCACATAGGGATCTAATGCCTGATCATTCTTGACAAATATTTGCTGAATAGATTTGAATTTCGTGACAGGCAGCATCTTTTTGTTCTAATAATATGATGTTCTGTAAGGGAGATTGGAGAAGAACTTTGAAAATTGTGTCCCTGTGCTTATGAAAGTGGGGGATGGGCACTAGCTCAAATACAGATCCAAGACCAGCCAATGCTCAGAGAGGATTTCTGGCCTCATATACTTTCCCAGGTCGGTGCAGCATAAAGGGACACAGAGATTGTTTTAAAAGAAGCTGCTGATTCCATCCATGCAACAGCAATTCTGCTTCTAATACCAACAGCCAAAATTCTGTTTCACCATAAGAAAGGCATTACTGTTTCCATTGCGTCCACCTGTGGAGCAGATATAAAGCCTTGCTGTTAGCTCATACACCCCAAATGGGACTCTCTGGGTCATTGGGCCTCAAAGCCTTTTCCTCCACCCTGACCTTTTTACATTACCCAGAGAGCGAACTGTTGGCTGAAGGGAGAACAACAGCTGCTCTCACTGCCCTAGTTCCATCGTTTTCATAAAGTGGTTCTTCCATTTTTTCAATCTGGTTGAAGTGAATTCAAATTTGTTGAGTCAGCATCTGGGAAAGGCTGCAGAGATTAAGTCAGATGACACCTCTCCTAAGAGGTCACAGCTTCCCACTCCTTTCTAAAGGAATTCCCTCATCCTGCAAACTCCTCATCCCCAGCATACCTTCACCCTTTGCCCTGCTGGATTTTCTAACTTGTCCCTATATACTCTCCAGAACACAGGGACTTGCATGTCTTCCTGATGTTTAGGTCCCTATACTGAAAGCAGGGCTTGGCACATTGGAGGTACTCAATAAACACGTTTCAAATGAATGAATAAATTCTTTTGGACCTAGGCAGTCAATATAGACAGTCAGGTACAGGTCCCATCCCCATCTTCAGTGCAGGGGCAGTGAATACATGCTGAGAGTCAACCAGGCCCTAAGGCACCCTGCCTCCAGTGGTTTTTCTAACTTTTTCTCCCCCATCCCCATTTTTTTAAAACAGATCAATACTTTCTTGTCTAATATATATGGTGATGGCTGTAGGCAATGCTAAATCAGCTCTAAAAGACCTTTGGATAATAAAGACAGAAAATATACAAGAGCATTTACAGCAACTTTGAGTTGCAATTTGAGTAATCTTATGAATTCAGGGGTTGTGTTTGGGACATGAGGAATAATGAGATCTTCTTTTATCAGCCTGAAATCTATTATGCTCATAGTATGTATTATTCACTAAATCTATACAATGCTTTGAAGTTTGTTTCTAATGACTCAAACACAAGTGTGCATGTATGTTTTCTCCTCAATTGGAAAAATTTAGTGACATCAACAAGACTAACCAAAGTTTTGAAATCATATGTACTAGTGTTCAAATCCCACCTCTGACGTTCCTGAGAATTTGGCCTCCAGGACCAAACTGAGTTGGAACAGATTCCTAGCTCTTCCTTTAAGTGGCTAGTTGACCCTGAATAAATTCCATATTTGTTGACATCTTCAGTTTCCTCATCTATAAAATGGAACTAATCATATTGATTCAAAAAATGTATAATGAAATCAGAAGATGGAACTCACCCTAAATACCTAAAAAGAAATCTTCTCAGTTTTGTTAGTGTCCTACCAGTGACAATTACCTAGTCACCCTTCCCACCCTCCCTTTTACCTGTTGTTTGTTAGATAACAAGTAATAACTGTGGCATGGAGAAAAAAATATAGAAGGATTAGGAATTAGAAGAAATGGATTCAGCCCAAACCCTGCCTTATATTGATAATCTGACTTTAAGTCAAACCTCAAGGGCTCTGTGAAGAAGTCATAAGTTCTGGACAATTTAATTATCTTTGAACTTCAAATTTTTAGAGGTCGGATTGAGACTCATTAATTTTAACATTGTTACTACCCATTACTGGGTGTCTATAAGCAGGATGAAGGGAGTTTGCCTTCTGTACTTCACCTCCATGCTCTTCATCATTGTCACCTGATGAGAACAGGCAGCAAGTTCTTCCTCCTATCCACTCGTTAAGCTTCATTTCCTCATCTGTAACATGAGAATAATCCTTTTGGCAGGATTATTATAACCAGAAAGGATAATCAAGGCCTAACACTTGAAATATGGTATGCATTCAATAATCAGTCATCGTGGGCATTACAGTTGTTGCAAACCAACATTTCAATCCAAAGGAAAGGTTACTGAAGTTAAAGGGCACTTGGATTTCCTCTCTTCCTCATTATATTTACAAATCCACTAAGTCGGTGTCATTGTAACTTATAGACAATATATAAGCACACAAAGGCATAAACAATGATGAAAGACATTAAAGAATGGGTCTGACCTGTCCATAATAAAAGCATTATTCAAGATTATATCTCATCAACAGAACTGGTTTCAGAGCACAGGCTTTCTTTAGATATAAATTCATGTTGCATGCAAAAAGCAGGAAAAAGGCCTTATACCGTATGTAGAACAATTAGAATTGGTAATATTATATATCTACCCAGGTGACACCAGCAAAGATAATGGAAACCTGCTTCTTTGAAATAAGTCATAATCTCATAGTGGCTATCTGCTTGTAAAAGGTAGATTAGGAAGATATAGGGAGTCAGAGGTTTAAAGGTAGTGCTTCTCAAATTATGCAGTACCTCCAAATTACCTTATGATTTGCAAAAGTCACAGACATGTGGCTCCAACAACATTCTGAGTTAATTGAAAGGAATTGTAACCAGGGCAGCACAAGTTTTATAATCTCAGAAGATTCTAAAGTGCAACAAAGTCTGGTTTGGCAATCAGTGGGTTAAAGTCAAAGACATCATGCCTCATTTGCATTGATGCACATCCCTTATGTGGGTTCCCTGCAGAAATCTGAGACTGAAATACCAATTGAAGTCCCTCCTCAAAGTCTTCACATTATAACACATTACCCTCTGGGATAAGCTGCACTGAGACCCCTTTCTTTTCTCCCCATTCTGACCTCCTCTTCCTGTCTTTAAAGTCTGCCTTCAGGGCTGCGGATATAGCTCAGTTGGTAGAGTGCTTGCCTTGCAAGCACAAGGCCCTGGGTTCAATCCCCAGCACCACAAAAATAAATTAAATAAATAAATAAATATAAATAAAGTCTGCCTCCAGTATCACGGCAGCTATACCAGCAAAGACCCTGGCATCAAGCTGGTAGGATTAGGATACAAGCCTTTTAAACACCTTATCACCCTAGTGGTGGGTGCATCCAGAGCCTAAGATTTCAGATTTCTCTCTTTTTGCACCATCAATTTTAATCAGTTATTCCTAGGATGCCAATTCTCCCAACTGCTTGACTAGTTACTGAACTTTACCATCCTTAACTTAGTCACAAGGAAGGGGAAATCTTGGAATCTTTATACTGTATTGCACATGCAAGTAAGCACTCTCTCACTGAGTTTCTTCATTACCTATGTGGGGTCTTGAGCACTATCTTTATAGATCAAAATCATAGTTAAAGGCAACACAAACGCCAAATCTCCATGTGAAATCTTTCCTGGTCCTCTCCAACAGATATGGTTTCTCCTCAGTTTGAGACCCCATAAAATTTGGCTAATCCAGCTGCAGCATAGTCCAGTTCAAGGGCATTATACTGAACTCTTGGATTAAATTCCATTAACAGCCCTTACTAACACTTTGAGTGAGTCGCATAACTGTTCTGAGGTAAGGTTTCTTTACAAAATTTTCTTTCCAAGTTAGGATAAGATATAATATGTGAAAGTGTCTACTTTGGGGCCTGGAGCATAGATATGTAATAAACAATGGCTATTGTTTCTTATGAGTCACATCATATTTTGCTTTACAGAATGGTTATTTAACTTTTTTATGTTAATTTTTAATTTTCAATATTTAATTATCTGAAATACAGGTGGTTTCAATTGAGAGATATTCATTCATAAATACTTATTTATTTTAAATAATGAAACTCAACACCGTGACCTGATATGACTCATATCAGTAATATTTTCCTAGATTGTAAGCAAGGCAGTGTATACCTAAGAATTTCACATAGATAACAGATTCAAAATAGTCTTCAATGGGATCTAGGGATGTAGCTCAGTGGTAGGGTACTTACTTGGCATGTGCAAGATCCTGGGTTAAATCCCTAGCACCATAATATGTACGTATTCTTAATAATTTAAGGCTATATGCAGTAGGATGATACTTATTCTATGCAGATTGCTGCTGGATGGGAAAGGATGAAATGAAGTTGCAGTAGCAGAAGTGTGGAGCTGTCCCCAGGCTGCCACACCAGTTCATCCTGGCAGCCTTGTAGAACACTGCCTGGATATACATGGATAAAAAGAAGAGCCCAGAAAAAGACATGGGGTGTATGCGCTTCATGAAAGAGCTAGCAAGCTAATTTTGCAATGACTTTTTATTTGATCTTAGATTAAATGCATAACTGTGGGACATAAATTTGTCAAAGCAGATCTCCACCTTGATCCTTAGACAAAGTGCTTTCCCTGCATTGCCAATAACAGAAAAATAAATGAATCAGTAAAACGTATGTGTTTTAAAATTTAAGAAAAAAAATCCTAAAAGAAATCTTAGATGGCAAAAGCATCATGCAGAGAAAGCTACTTATGAAATTCCATGTTCTTAGGCTATACCCTAAAGACCTAGCAGAAATGATCAGTTCCAAGCTAATTTACTTTCTTCTAACAGTTTTTTATTGCTTTGTTGCACAATTCCTGTTTTCCAGGAAGGTAAATTATCTTCTTTGCTTTGCAGGGAGTCATATTTTTATTTGATGCAAGCCACCAATTTGTTAAATCCTTAAATTTTTATATGCTTCAAAACTATCTTTGTAAAGTAAGTTTCCAATTCTATATAAAATACAAGCAATCCAGGTAGCATGCATCTGCCAGTACACCTTCAATAAATTTCCCTATTCATTTGGCTCTGGTAATATATAAGAAAAAGAGAATGGAAAGGATGATATTGTAGTTTCAATCCAGAAACAGTTATGTAGAATTTGGAATTTTTTTTCAAAATGCAAAGGCATACACAATATAGTATCCATACCAAAGTTTAACTTTAAGGCATTAAACTTTCACTGAAAGCGAAAAAAAGAATAGCCAAGTTACTAGGGAAACCTTTGGTGAAAGAGGATGGGTATTAAAAAACAGTATCTCAGTTGTATGTGTTATTTCATTAAGTATCCAAAAAGCACTTAGTAAAACTAATTATATGAATGAATCGACTTGCACATATCGGAAGAAAAGGAGAACAAGTTTAAAATTCAAGAGTTCTTTTCAAATCAATTCTGCAAAATGTAAAATATTTTCAAATATGTTGACGGGTATGAATAGCTGTTCTTGCCCATTTTATAAAAATACATATTTTAATTAAAAACATCGTATCATACATATGAAGATGCGCTGGTCAACAAAAGCTTTATTCTTAAAAAGATCTTTAAAAAAATCACAATCCGACTTCACACCTCCAAAGGCATATTATCATATGCTTTCACCCGCAGCAGTGGGAGATCTGAGGCTGTCTTGAAATCTACAAAGGAGAGTGAAACCGTTCTCCCTCCTACCAGCCTCCTCACATCTTCAGCAAAACCCATCTACTAGCTTGCTTCGCTTTCCTCTTGGCTGACCTGAAAGTCCATATATACTCAGGCTGTGAGTTCGGGGAAGCCCTTCGTGACCAATCAGGGCTTCCCTACCTATTGCGTCACACCTCCCCCTTGGTGTGACGTCAAAGGCAATCCCCGCCCAGCCTCTGGGGTTGAAGGGGTGTAACATTTCTGTGCCGCTGATGGAGAGACCATTTTGGCAGCAACCGTTCTAATGGGTGGGGAACTGGGCAGGGAGGTGCCGAAGGGCTTTTACTTATCCCCTCTGGGCGCGCGGCTGTATCAGCTCGCTCCCCAAGAAGCGCGCGGTGCCTCTGAGTCCAGCAACACAGCGCTGGCGTTTGGGGCTGGAGGGAGAGGCGCGGGATGAAACTGGCACCTAAGGCCTTGTAATGAGACCCGGTTCTTGTAAGCCCTCCTCCCCAGGCACCGCCTCTCTGCTCCCAGCCCCTCTTGCCAGCTTTAATGATCCTTTCAGCGCCGTTTCCCCTAGACTGCGTTTCCTCGGGCAGAGGAAACAGCCTCTCTCGCCTCCCGGTTCTCACCCTTACACAGAACCTCCTTTCAGACCCGCCCTCCTGTTCACAGGGACCCATTTCGGAGCTCTGGCTCACTCTGGGCGGGAACTAGTGTGACGAATTCCGCCTAAGGTGTTGATTATCCATCCCAACTCAGCCTCTGGCTTCACTCCCACATTCACCCGGGTTCCCGCGGGCCCCCAGCCCCCACCCTGCTCTGGGTGCTCGGGACGGTGCCCCCAAATCCTCCATTCTGTGGTGCCCCCAGCTGCAGCTGGGGAAAGAAGAGCCAGCGTGCTCGGTGCCACGTCGGAATTGGCTCCCGGGACGCTGCAGCTGCCTGAGCGCAGCGCGCGGTCCCCATGCACGCCCTGCCCTGGGCGGCGGGCGGGCTGGCGCTGCGCAAGGAGGAGGGATGCGCGCCCTCCTCCAGCTCCCAGCTGCGAGTGCCACCGCCAGCTTCAGGGACCCCTGGCCCGACTAAGGCTTCCGGAGCTGAGCTGAGCAGGGACAGACCCAGCCTGACACTTTAATGGGGTTTAGGAAGTGCAAAGGAGGGGAGGCTCGGGAAAGGGGGAGTGGCCGAGCGAGGCCGGTAGCTGCGAGGAGGTGGCGAAGGACCCTCCTTCTCTGGGGTCTCAGCTAGTTGGAGCTGGAAACTCGGATCCCTTAACCCTTTCATTCCAAGCAAAAAGCGAGTTTCTCACTTAACAGTAAAACCCTCAGTGCAGTTACAGGATTTTCCTTCCAACTTAGAGTGCGGGGCGTGGGGGGGGGGGAGGTGGAGAAGAAGAAGGAGGGAGGGGGGGGGGAGAGAGGGGGAAAGGGGACGACTGTGCGGGATGTATTTTCCTTACACAGTGGAAATTCTTTTTTCCTAATACAGGAGCCCCTCTGCCGCTCAAGAAGATGCAAAATGGAAAAGTACATCTTAGGACAAACAGCCTTGCCCAGGAGAAGTTACCTGTGTACCCCCAAAAGCAGCGGATTTATGGCGAGAGCCGCAGGGATGGGAAAAGACGGATATGTTGCTAAGCCTGATAGTGATCGGAAGTATTCTCTGATTTTTAGTCTGAAGGAATTTTTCAGACCTCACGCTTTTCTATAGAAACTGATCATTTTTGTAACATTCATGTGGATAATTTCTTCCCTTTCCCTGGCCTATCTGAGGACCTTCCTAGTTCCCCAAACGCCTCTGTGTAACGTACCTTGTTCAGCTCTCAGTCATAAAAAGTCGTCCTCAGCCTGTCTGTGTGGTCCTGGAGGGTCGCTGGAAGGCAGTTTCCAAAATTGAGGTAATGAGAGATCAGATGAATTTGAGTCGACCGGCCAAAAAAAATAAGAAATTTAAAAACAACATTTAAAAATGATGGGGGAGTCTTAAATGTTTGGTACTCCCCCACTTTGAAAGGAAATTCACTAATATTCTTTTTTTATTATTTCCGTTGCACTTCAGTCTTCTAACTTTTAAAAAATTATCTGTGCTTTAAAAATAAATTAACTTTTTTGTGTGTGTTCCAGTCCCCCTCCCACCGTCAACGGAAAGTCTCTTTTTCGTATTCAGAAAAAAAAAAAAAAATTGCCCGGTGAAGACTCAGCAGAACCCAGGAAGCGCAGAATCAATCGGGAGAAAAGTCTTTGGCTAGGGCTGGTTCAAGTCCCTGGTTCAATGGACTGCTCGAAGCCAGGACTGGGTAATTCTTTCCAGACGCTGTGACTTCTCCCTCCTCGCTGTTGTTGCCTTTCTGCCTCCTCCAACTTAAGGGGGTCTTAACAAGTGAGCTGGTGGGTGTTTTAATAGGGCGGAGGAGGGAGTGGGGGGTTAGGGGAGTGGAGGAGGGAGGTGTGGACTGGGGAACCCGGAGGGGAGGGAACTGGGAGCGCGGGCGGGTGGGAGGGAGGCGGGGAGGAGGAGAGGGAGAGAGAGAAATTGGCCATTCAAAGCCCTCTCTGAGCTAGAGGCCGGTTCTAAACTCCAATGAATTCAATTAACTTGATTGTTAACGTGTGCAGAGAAACGCTGTGCACACATGCTGGCCACCACCTGATTCCCTCCTCTCCTCCAGCGGCGGAGCTCGCGGACCCTCATTGTAGACACTCCTGAAGTCTGGTCTGGGCTACAAGCCTTCGCTCTACGCGACAAACTCCCTGTTGCGTTTAGGTCATTTGTTTTAAAGCCAAATGGTGCCCCTCAGCTAAGTAGCTGCCCTGTGCAGAGACAGTTGGGGATGTATGTGAGTGTATGCGCAGGCGCGCGCGCACCCGGAGCCTCCCGAAGCCTCCGGGACCCCCAAAAGAAGGCAAGTGGTCTAGAACCTGTTAACCCTTTTTTCCTGCCAATTCAAAAGTTTTTGAGCTGACATCAAATGTCAAAGCCTCCCCTGTGCCGAAGTTTTCGCTGTGGGTGGGCGAAAAAAAAAAAGTAGAGAAAATACTGTATTTTCCCCCTCAAAACGGTCCCTTAACGTAAAAATAAGCAAACTGAGAATATAAAAAATAAAAATGTAATAAAATGTCAAGTCTGGAGAACTCGATATAGCCCTCTTAAAATATTTATACATGTGTATCTATCTCTAAGGAAAATGCTTACTCTTTCTTGCGAGTTTTCTGTGAAGATGACTAGTCAAAATACTTATTCTTTTGCTACTAAGTGACCTTTTTTCATTTTTTTTCAATGTCCCTAAAGTTAAGTAGAGTTTGTTTCCTCCTTTTCTTTCTCTTTGATCCTTGCTAAAAAGTCTTATAATGACTTAAAATGGACAGTAGGTGGCACTGTTTAGGAAAAAATGAGTGAGATCACAAATTAACTGACTTGGTCTTGGGAGAGCCTGATGAAATTGTTATGGGGTAAAACATTTTTTTTCTTCGCCTCTTTTTTTTTTTTTTTTTTTTTTTTAAACTAGGGCCCTCTGAGGTGTGAATTTCATTCGAACTCGACCAAGCCTTGATAATTTATTGGCCCATGATAGGGATCAAACATGATAAACTTGGGCTATAATGAACAAATCAGACAGAAACAGAAGTCCAATAAACTGGGGGTGATGGTTTCAACACGTCGCGCAGGGTGTGGTGTTGGGGGATGTGAAAAAGCGTTAAAAATTTCGCCTCAATCCCAGGTAGCCTGCCAGCCCAGCCCCCAGGTCGACCTGCAAAGTCCTTCGCATTTCCGACCCCGCCCCCTCCCTCACTGGCAGCGGTTACACCTCTGGGAAGCTTTACCTTGGCCCGCTGACTTCACACCGCTCTGGGGAGACCCACTTACTCATTTCCCCAACAAACCTTGGTTTCAGCCAGTCTGAACTCTGCCTGGGGTGGTTCAACTGTAGAGAGACTGGCTTAGATTTCAGAGCAATTTCATCTCACTTAATCAGACTTGAGCTTCCTGATTTCTTGGCCTCTTTGGTTGTTTTCAAATGCTAAATTATCACTGAAAATATATTCTCTAACTTCTTTACTTGGACGCATAATGAGGACTAAACTGATGTGGGGGGTAGGGTGGAGATTGTGGTGTGCCCACCCCCTGCCTGGGAGACCCCCAGGGGACATTTAACCTCCCAGCTCTAAACTTCCACGGATGTTACATGCGATGCAGGACTGCCAACTATTGCTCAGTAGCATTTAACTGTTCCTATGCTAATAATTCAAGCAGTGAGAACATTTAGCAAAATTGAATTTCTTTATTAAAGAAAATACATTTATTCCTTCTCCCCTTGAAGTTATAATTCGTGAGCCATAATGGAAAAGGAACGTGTCCCCTGGCTGTGGATGGATATAAAAGTTGATTATGCATCCGCACATTTCTGTCATCCCCTCCCCATCAAGGGAATGGGGAAAAGGCCAGCGCAACTTAAAGCCAGAGGATTAAGTTTCTTGTAGTCAAAAGGTATCCAAAATAAGAGAGATCTCCCATGCAAATCCCATCTTTAATGTTTGCGGGATCCTGGAAGCATTTTTCATCTCCCTAGACCTTCATTTTCTAGTTGATAAATAGAGAAAAATACCTGCTTTGCATAGTTGTTATAATGATAGAATGTGCTAAATTTTAAGAGCTTAGTGAAGTGTTTTCAACACTGTGGAAGTATTCAAAATGCATCAGTGCTCGTCTTCTGACATTGTATTCCTTTAAATTATTGTTGTTAAGTGTGTTAGCTTTGTGTCACTGTGCTCGAGATAAACATCTTATGAGGATGAAAGATCTGGTTCACAGTTCCAGAGGTTGGGCCTCATTAGTTTTGGGCCTGGCAAGGGAATACATCGTGGTGAGAGTGCCCAGTGGAGGAGACAGCGGTGAAGAAAAGAGAGACAGAAGGGTCCAGGGTCCCTTTCAAGGGCACAGACCCCAATGACCTAACTTCCTTCTGCGAGACCCCACCTCTAAATGTTCCACCGCCCCCAAAAAGCATCCCAGGCTGGAGAAGTCTTTAACAAGGGGCCCTTGGGGATGCTCATTCAAAGTAGAGCAGGAAGCATCATCTAGTGCTCTGTCCTGTGCTCTCATATGGCCTCCTTCAGCTTTCTACCATCCTGTCGCTGATTCTCAGACTGAGTTATTCTGTGTGCCCATGCGCACACATCCCAGATCTTCCCATTTAATCCAACTGCTTTTCTGAGTTTCCAGTCAGAATTTCAGCTACCAGTCAGCAAGACCTGGTTCTTAGGCACCAAATTAAGGGATAGGAGCTCCAGCTTCACACACTCTGACACCAACCGATTGAATAACATGGGACAATTTGCATTTCAGTTTTCTGTCTTAAACAGGAGCTGCTTGGATCAGAAAATGACATTCTTTCTTCCACCCATTTCAGGTTTTGACATCCTAAGATCTAACTTTTCCAACCCAGGCCTTTCATGTGTTCAGCTTTGCAGTGCAACAGAACAAATGACATCAGACAAAGGACTTTTACCTAAGTTGAAGGGAGTTAGCAGCATGTTGTTTCTGATCTCTCTTTCAAAATACAAAACAATGTTCATATGCCTGATATAAACACAGTATCCATAACCAGGGACTTAGTACTTCATAATTCTCTACCTAAATGGTTCTTGCACTTTTGAAAAAGGACTTATTTATACTCTTAAAAGTTATTGAGAGCCTCAAACAATGTGCTTTTATGTGTTATGTTTATCAGTATTTACCATATTAGAAACTAAAGCTGATTTAAAGGTTTAAAGATGCATATTAATTAATTTAAAGTAATAATAAGCCCAAATTCATGTCAACTTTAATAACATCTTTTTTTGTGAAAATAGCTTTCAAAATAAAAAAATTGGAAAGGTAACATTGTTTTCTAATTTCACAAAACTCTTTACTGTTTTGGCTTTATAGGAGATAGCTGTTTTCATATATTCTCTTTTCATCAAATTGTTGTTTTGAATGAAGTATATGAAAAAACAAGTTCTGACCTCATACAGATATGAAATTCAAAATGGAGGAATATTTTAATAGCCTATTTAGACATTCTTCTTTGAGACTGCATCAAAACTTGGTACACTGTCATGTTGAATCTAAAACAATATAATTATATTGGTCTATCTTACACTTCAAATGCATTTTTTGCTCATCCCGGTGGTAGGTGCCACTTGGGAGGCTGAGGCAGGAAGATCACACATTCAGGACAGTCTGTGCAACTTAGCAAGACCCTGTTTTAAAAAATAAAAAAGGAACAACTGTTTATGAATTTGTGATGTCATGTATTGATCATCTGAAAAAAAAATTTACTGAGTTATGCAGATTTTCCAAATGTTGATGTATTTTTCATTTCCAGTATTAAAAACAGTCACAATTATTAAATCACTGCTAATTTCATCCAATAAGTCTTTAGATCTTATATTGTCACATCCATTGTGACAAACACAAATTTTCTAAATTCTAATTTTCTCTTAGAATCCAGTATTATCACTAGCAACAAATACTACCGGTTCCTCTCATTGTAGTGGAAACTTCACTTCATTCAATTAAAAAAAAAGGTCTTCAGAATACCTCTGTCTGGATAATAATAATTCGTCTGTTAGTGATTCTTTCAAGTGGTGTTCCATGATAAAAGTGGCTATCTTAGCTCACAACTCAATCACAGGAGAGGTCTTCCTCCAGACAGCTGTAGTAACTAATGCACAGATATCTTTTCTGTGCACTTTCCACTTTTTCACAAAGAATATTGACAAGTCATGAATTCCAGAGTACAAATTTAATGAAATTAATAACTTGTACAACTTCATCTAGAACATTCTAGGACGTTATGTGGAACTTGCTTTTCATTTCCCTGAGAGTACCTGCTGTGGCCAGGCAGGCACCATTAGGGGCAAAGTCCTTTAAAAGACTATTAATACACCTCCAAAGTTGTTCTTTCTTTTACTTAAAACTTTTTGAAGAAACTCATATGGACCCAGCCCAGGTCTCTACATCACTCTGAATCATTCTTTCAGGCCAACCCAGAGTAAACTTGTCTCTGTACTAAACTGAGCATGCCCAGAGCATTGGTATGCTCCCTCTCTCCTTTTGGAAGGTATGTTCTGTGACCTAGAACTAAGCATGCCCAGAACAGTGGTCACCTTCTTTGCTTTTCAAACCATGACCTTAAACTGAAATGCTCAGAAATGTACCCTTAACTGAGCATGCACAGAATCACACCCACGCTCACTGTGCTTTCCTATGTGAACGTGTGCGTTCACTAATGAGATCCCATCCCCATGTTTGCTTTGCCCAGAGTGAGCATTATTTTTCAAATAACTTCTCTGCACTCCATACTCCCTGTGGGTAATAAATCTTCCTCCATTCTGGTAGTGCTCCTTGGCTTTGTGCTCACCAAGAGAACCCACTGTGGGGCACCGTTTCACACCACTGACTCCTTTCACACTAAGGAACTAGCAGCTTTACCTATCATGGTCTTTGTGCCATGTCCACAAAGTGAATGATAAAAATACATTATTATAAAAATAGTTTGCTCCCTTGAAAGGGTCTTGGGTTTCCCCAAGAATCTTCAAACCACACTTGGGAAAATACAGGCTGATATATGATATACTCAATGCAGTGATGTATGATTCTGGCTTTTAAAATTTTTAAGATTACAGACAAACTGCTGAACATATAGAAGAGTTCTAGCACTAAGAACATGAATTCAGTAACAGCCTGACCCATGAAGCATGACCATAAGAAATACAGCAATGCTTGGACATGGAAGATTCCAAGAACATAGCATATATGGGACAACTTTTATATGTCTTGGATACACATGTGAGATTTGACACATTCCCTATGAGTGATACTGTGCAACAGTGGAATTAGAACACATCATGTTCCAAATCCACAAATGGTAGAATAATTTTCAATAACACTATTATTCATCATATTTCTGAAGATTTCACTGTATCAGAGCAGTAATTTATCACTCTGTGATCATTTCAATTTAGACTCTGAATATTGTTTGAGCTACTTTTTAAGGATTACCAAAATGAAAGGGATGAGTACAAAAAAACCCAAATAATCAGAAAAACTTTGTAATCATCTCTCAATAGCCCTTTCCACAGATAGAGAAAACAGCTTCAAAATATTATATGACTATTCAAAACCCTAAATTGTAGGTATCCAAAGGTATGTGAGGTCAATGATAGGGATTTGATCAACAACAAAATCCCTACATGACTATCTGAATCATTTACTTTAAAAGAGAAAGAAAACCCTATATTTTGGTAGTTTACCTTAAAATATTGAATAATTATGTGGGAACTTTACTTTTCCATTATTAAATTATTTAAATTTTAAATACTATCTCTAGATTCATGTGTGTTTCAGACTTGAGGGTGTGGAAGGTCCATAGACTAAAAGATATCTTTACTTTCATTTTTCAGACTCAGATTTCATAAAAGAAAAAAAAAAAATCCTTGATACAAATGCCAGTGATTTCTGTCACGGAGGGTTTCCACTTTCTAAGACAAAGTAACAAAAACAGAAAGTGCTACTCCAGCAGGCCTCTGTGATATAACTGGTCTTTGATATTTTAATGGTCTTAATGGCAAAGATTAAGGAAAAGATTCTGAAATGTCTGTTTGTTCACAAGCAGTTACTAGCAGTCTTGATTCTGGAAACAGGTTAAGAATCTACAGTGTATAAACAATTTTCCTTGCTATAGCTAATAGCTGAGCACTGCAGATTCACTGAGAGGGTGGATCTTGAATGTTCTCATCACAGATGTCAAGTGTTTAATGTGAGGGAGGGGTTGGTTGGCTTGATTCATTCATTCCACACTGTATTAAAAATTGTAAGACCTCTTTGTACCCTACACATATTTACAGCTATGATTTGTCAATATATAATGGAAGCAATCAATTAAAAAATACTTTTCTACCTTCTGTAGAAATTATGTGACTTTTCATGATTAAGATGAAACAGTTTTCAGCTCTATAAAACCTTAAAAAGACATTTAATTTCTGGAAAACTGATTTCTTATGAGAGGGTGTAACTGTGAAGCTTTTCTAGGTAAAGTGACCTTTTTGGATAATTTGGAGTGAGAAGTAACTCTGTTCCCAGAATAATTAATATGCACTCAAACATTACTATGCAATGCAATTTTTTTCTTTTTTGGGCGGGAGGCGGGTACCTGGGATTGAATCCAGGGGTGCTTAACCACTTAACCACATCCCCAGCCCTTTTTATTTCTTATTTTGAGACTGTGTCTCACTAAGTTGCTAAGGGCCCTGCTAAATTGGAGCCACTGGCTTTGAACTAGTGATTCTCCTGCCTCAGCCTCCTCAGCCACTGGGATTATAGGCATGTGCCATGGTGCCAGGTCTGCCACGCAATTTCAAAATCTTCATAGACTGTTCTCTTCAAAGCTGTTCATGGACAGAGTGAAACTTCCCTATCCAAGAAAAATATTGCACAGTCTCTGAAGTCCTAAATCTTCCTAATTATTTAAAAACCACTGCACATACTTTAAAGAGAAGATAGGAAGGGTAAAAAACCTTTATTTTCTTTCAATTATTTATTTTACTGTAATTGTCTTTTAATTCTTTATTTTATTTTAATGCAACAATTTAAGAAAAAAGGAATCTCAAGGGGATTTTTGTCACTTTGGAGAAAGCTGGGAATATATATGCATATATTCTTTTCTTTTTTCTCTTTTTTCTGAATCCATTCCATTTCCCTTGCCCCAGGTATTGACACCTGATTTTATATTTTTAGAATAACAACAACAACAACAAAATCCAAATTCTCCATGTTTTCAGGTTAAAGAAGGGTGACTTCAAACATTCCTGGTGAAAATCCTGGAGGGTGGAAAGCCTAGATTAATTCAATAAAGTGAGACTTCCTTTCTTTATTTAAGAGAGGTGTTTGCCCAAGACCTAATTAGTAGAATTTCCATTCCAGTGGCACCTGAGGCTAGTATGGGGCTATCAGTCCTACAAATACCACTAAGAAGTGTGACTGAAAGCATTTCCTGACTACCCCGAGCCATGGCAGGATGGCTTGAGGATGAAAGCAAGCAATTGTGAGGCTTATCAAAGAAACTACATTTTTTTTGAATTATAGAGATGTCCTCTCCCATACAATTTTCTTTCTAGTATTTTAAAATTTCAAAGTTGAACTCAGATCTGTGTGGGTCTGGGAACTTAGCAACTATATATTATGCTGAAGCAAACAAAACAAAACAAAAACAAACAAACAAAAATATAGGAGGTATTTGATTTGGTTCCAGACTTATCTTGCAAACAGCACCTGTTGTTTGTTCTCACCGAATTTGTCAGACTTCTAATTAAGCAATTTAGGAAGTAGCTTCATTGTTTGTTTTGAAAAGCCAGGTGGTTTCAAGAATCAGAGGTGAAAAGAAATGTAAAACTGTGTTTTTCAAAGTGGTGGGAGGGTGACCTCCATTGCCATCATCTGGTTGCTTTAAAAAAATATAGATTCCAAGTTCAGCCCCAGATCTATTTCTTCAGAGTTTAGAACAGTGGGCCCTGGGAATATGGTGTTTGAAAGCCTCCTGGATGGTTTTAATGCACTTGAACGCCTGAGAACTTGGGTTTTTGCAATGTTATAAATGGAAAAATAGATTTCCTGCACATTTTATACACAATTCTTAAAATTATAGTTTTTCTCCTTAATACTATTTGAACAACAAAAGATTAACAATTCCTTCCTTTTTTTGCAAAATGTGATTGTGAAATCCAAAGAACTTCTGTGACCTTGTGTCTGTCTTGGCATCATGAAGTTTATGTAATCAATAGGTTTCCTGCTGGCACATTATTAATTCAGTGATTTCTATCACAGATGAGTGAATATCAAGTGGAAAAGTCAGGGCTCTAGACTTCTTTTGGGCACCCACAGATTTATTATCTGTGTAGTTGGAAAAATTGCTTCATGGAAGCCTTATTTTCTATGTAAAATGGGTATGATAGTAAAACCTTACCTTAGAAATTCATTGTGGGAAACAAAATCATCCTTTTCAAGCTCTGATAAGTATGGAAGAAATGTTAGCCATAATTATTGGTGTTGGTGAAAACAATGATGTATTCAGTTGCCAGATACACTTGTCCAAAAGAACTTGCTCCTCAATTGCAAAGGAGGTGTTCAATCTCCTCTGTTTGGTAGACTTCCTACTACTGCATTTTCAGATGATGCTCAGAATTCAAAAACAAAAATGCGATTTAAGATATTTTTTGTGAGCAGTGCTGGGGATCAAACTCAGGGCCTTGCTAGGCAAGCACCCTACCAACTTAGCTACACCCACCTACACCGCCCATAGATTGTTGTGCCCATAGACTTCCCAACCTACACCGCCTGTGGTTAGGTCTTCATAAAGATTTAAAAGCTGTAGATTTGATTTTCATTTCCTAAAGAAAAACTCCTTTAAAATATTGAGTATCATCAGTAAGTATGTAGTGTTGAAGGAATTTTCTGTATTCACCAAGTCTACCTAAATTTGAAAAAGCGCCATTGTGTTAGCTTTTTCCTCACTGTGACCAAAATACATGACAAGAACAACTTAGAGGAGGAAAGGTTAATTTTGGCTCACCATTCCAGAGAATTCAATTCATGCTTGTCTGGCTCCAAGGCAGGAACATCAAGAGGAAAGGGTCTGGTGAAGGAAAGCTGCTCATCTCATGACAGGGGAGAAAGAAAGAGGAAGAGACCAGGGCCAGATATAGTCCCCAAGGCCACAGCGCCAGTGACCTACATCTTCCAGCCATGCCTCACCTGCCTATAGCTTTCACCACCTACTCTTAAATCCATTCAAATTATTAATCCACTGTGAGCTCAGAGCCCTCATGATCCAATCTTTTCACCTCTGAACATTGTTGCGTGGCCTAACACATGAGTTTGGGGGGAAATATTTCATAACCAAACCATAACACTCCATGTTTTAAAGGTTTAAAAGCAAAATTTGAAATACTTCCTTGAAAGAGTTGCTATTATTTGAAAATCCCCTCCAAAAGTCATGTTGAAATTTAATTGCCATTATAACGGTATTAAGAGGTGGGACCTTCAAGAGATGATCAGGTCATGAGGGCTCTGTCTTCAAGAAGGGATCAAGGGCATCCTTCAGGTTGGTTTTTAGGGGAGTGGGTTCCTGATGTAAACGTTGAGTTCCTACTCTATCTCTGTGCATTCACTTACCTTTTCGCCATGAAATAGCAGAACCAAAAGTCCTTTGATAAATGTAGGCATGCTGTGCCCATAGACTTCCCAACCTCCGGAACCATGAGCCCTGTGTTGTTTCTTCTGGTCTTACTGCAAAGCCAAGGCAAGTAATTTGTTCTGAGTTCAAGATTCTTCATGTGCAGAAGATGCCATAATATTCTCTTTAGTCTTCTCATAGCATTGTCAAGGAAGTCAAATAACACCAGCAATATTCACTGCAAATGTCTCTTACTCTGTCATTTCAAGGTCTATTATGCCCTTTTTTCCCCCCTTTCTTTTTTAAACATTTATTGCAATCGTTGCTTTGTGAAAAGAAGTTATATAAATCCAGTCTGGTTCCTCCCAAGATATCCAGCCCCAGTATGGCCTTAGGTCAGTTATTAGTATTAGATTATTAGATATCAGTTATTAGATATTAGTAGTAAATAATCACTAACTTATTTGTGAGTTTATTTGTTCAGAAAATATATATTAAAGAGATACTATGTTAAGGATTTGTGTCAGTTACTTCAAGAGACAGAAGTGACATGAGAGGAATTCTACCTTTAAGGTTTTATCTACTTACTTAAAAGGAAGTGTATCTGAGAAACACTACTCAGTCTTTTAGCTAAACAATATTTTTTCACCACTTCGTTGTAATACAGAATTTTTCTGCGGAAACTGACTTCTTAGAATAACTATGGTTAGGAGGACTTTGCTTTTACCAGAGGAAAAACAGAAATTGGAGGATAGGACTTAACAACCTTCCATTTCTCTATTGCTGTCTAAGCTTTAGACCAGCAACACCTGAGGGTGACCACAGGTCTACCTAGTACCTGCTTTGATTTCTTCCAGTTACTGAAGATTGAAGTTGAAAATACTATAACTTATTTAGGTGATAAAGGAATGTATTCTACGAACTAAGCATATGCAGTTCACTAATAGCAGGGATACTGTCTTTCCTAGTTCTTGCACTTACCAGAGTCATTGAGTGAATGAAGGCCCAACTCCAGTGGTCCTCAAAGACCAGGCTTGGTCACCCCTCTCAATATGTCAATTAGACAAAGAGCTGAGCATTGGTGAAGGGCAGAAAAAGAGTTTTGATCAGTATGGTCACACTGGAAAGAACAGATATAAGGGTAGAGTGACCAAAGATCTGCTTTCAAGGGACTGACAGAAACTTTGAGATTTTATTGAAAAGTAACAAAGGCAAGGGTTAGAGGCTCACATGGCTGGGGGTTTGCATACCTGGTGGGATAAAACTACCTTGTCAGATCTGGTTGACCATTATCTCAGGACTGGTTTCTATGAAGTTCTGGGAAGGTCATCATTAGAGAAGGTGGTTTAGTTCATACTGTGAGATTGCTCAGCCCACTTGGTTTTCCTACAAGACAATAGTTCCAGTTTAGGGGCAAGCTCATCATGGGTGTTCTGCTCTGCAAGGCTCCTCTTTGCTTGGATGCTGTTTCAGTGCCTTATCACGAACATACTTGTCAGTTGGGCCTGTTGTTCCTAGAATCCAAGGTAACCTGCAAAAGGAAACTCCTCAGAGGGGAAAAAAGTCAAAAGAGACAAGTGGAGTCAGGGACAAGATGGAGTTGGTTAGGTCAGTGACTGGGCCCTCCTTCACTAGCCTTTGAATAATCTTTAGCACCTAGCACTCTGCCTGGTACATGAGAAGTATATGAATATAGACAGAAAGAAAGGGGGAGAGAGAGAGAGAGAAAGAGCTTAATACTGATATCTTCTACAAAATATTATTCTTTAGCAATTAATCACTAATTTAGCTTATTTTCATTTTGAAAGATGAATTTTTTTTATCTGGAACCTTCACAATGACTGACCTAATTAAAAGTAGATCAGTCTTCAAGTGTTCAAGAAAAAAAAAAAAGGGGAAAGATAAACAGATACACATATATACATTAACTTACATATATATGTTTATATTATTAGTCTTCACATTTTCAAGGAACATCCAATATATTAGCTTATTTACAAGAACTCTATATATTTATATATAAATAAATCAAAATTAATATCTGAGTGTTTTAAAAAACTTCTCATAGTTTTTAGACATTTCTTCTGCTCTAATGTAAGCAAATAGCCTTATAAATTTCCTTCTCAGCTCTGTTTAGCTATATTCCACATGTCTTAATGCAGTTTCTATTTTTATTCAGTTAAATATTTTTATTTACCATAAACTTTTCCTTTGACCCTAGATTATGTAAAACTATGTTGCCCAGTTTCCACATGTTCAGCAGTTTTCTTCCCTTTCTGGTGTCAATTTCTAGACTGATATGGCCTATCTATTGTGTGAGTACTTGAAAGGAATATATTCTGCTCTTGGAGAATATTTTGTAAATACAGAATACTCTATATTCTACAACTGTTGCTTAGATTTTTTAAATAAACTATATTGTTGAGTTCTACTATTTTACTAATTATCTAGTTGTTCTCTCCATTGACTGAGAAAGAGGTGCTGAAGTTTCTACTTAGCACTGTGAATTTACCTGTTTCTCCTTTGAATTCTGTAACTTCTTGTTTGTTTGCTTGTTTTGATACTGGGGGTTGAACCTAAGGGTGATTTACCACTGAGTCATATCCCTATCCCCCCTCCTTTTTATTTTGAGACAGGATCTTGTTCAGTTGCTTAGGGTCTCACTAAGCTGCTAAGGCTGATCTCCAATTTAGGATCCTTCTGCCTGAGCCTCCTGAATTACTGGGATTACAGGTGAGCACCACCACACACTATATCATATACAATTCTGTCACTTTGCCTTCATAGATTTTGTAGTTCTGGATCTAACGTACCTCTCTGTGTTTGGTAATTTCCATTGCTCTACTTTGGGTGATACTAATATAACATTCCTGCTTTTTGTTAAATTTTGCATGATACTCTTTTTCCATCCTTTAACTTTCAGCATATCTATATCATCATATTTGGAATTTATTTCTTAAAGATTACATATATTTGCATCATTTTTTAATTCCATTCTGCTTATTTGTGTCTTTTAATTGGTATATTAAAACCATTTATATTAATGTTATATTGTTTTAAGTCAACCATTTTTATTGTCATTTTCTGCTTGTTCTCTTTGATTTTATTTCTATGTATTCTTCTTTTAGCTCATTTTCTACTGTTTTAACAGAATACCACAGACTGAATAATTTATAATGAAAAGAGATTTATTTTTACAATTTCAGAGGCTCAGAAATGCAAGCTTGAAGGTCCCCAGTGATGAGAGCCTTCTTGCTGTGTGATAACATTGCAATAGAGTGTGCACACGAAAGCAAAAGGAGGCCAAACTCCCACTTCTAAAACTAATCCACTGGCTACAACTTACCCACTCCTGTGATAACAGCATTCATCTATTCATGGAACTGGAGTTGTTGTGACATAAACATCTCCTAGTAGGTCCCAACTCTTAATACCATGGCAATAAAATTTTGCATGCGATTTGGAGGGGTATTCTAACCATCGCATCATCTTTCCTGTGGGTTGTTTAAACATTTTATTCTATTTTGTTTCATTTATGATTTTTTCAGTCTATCATAGATACATATATTTATATATATAGTCATACAATCTATACAGAAATTTTAAATATGTAATCTCATATATAATATATAATGGTGTGTATTACATATGTGTATACATACACATATAGATATATGTATATATATAGTATAATGAATATGCTACATCATATATATGGAATTTTTTTATTTTGAACCCAAGGGCACTTAACCACTGAGCCACATTCCCAGCCTTTTAAAATATTTTATTAGAGACAGGATATCACTGAGATGCTCAGGGTCTTGCTAAGTTGCTGAGGCTGGGTTTGAGCTCACAATCCCCCTGCTTCAGCCTCCTGAGTCACTGGGTTTTTTGGCATGCTCTACTGCACCTGGCTTTTATACTGAATTTTTAACACAGACCACTGGTGTTGAGATTTTGACAGTTTGAGGGAAATACAAAAGCTTTACATTCTACTTTCTTTTAGCCTCCACCTTTTATAACTGTCTTAACAATTTCTTCCCTGTACCTTTAGAACCATATTATATATTAGAACTTTTGTTTCTACTATCAGACAGCTTAGAAAATTCAAGCAAGAAATAAACTACTTTGCATTTGCTCATATTTTCATCCCATTTTTTTCTTTTTTCTGTTCTAATGTTCCAAAAATCTTTCATCTATCTTTTTAGCAAACATCTATCCATTGGCCATTCATTTAGGTCAGGGCTACTGGTGACAAATTCTCTTGGTTTTCTTTACCTGGGAATATCTTGATTTTCCTTTCCTTCTGGAAGGATACTTTCAAGAATGTAGGACATTCACAGTTAATATTCTTTGTTGACTGCTCTTTTCTATTGGCACTTGAAAAATATTTGAGTCTCCATGACTTCTGAGGAGAGATTGCTGTCATTCAAACCATTTCCCCATATGGGCACGGAGTCCTTTCTCTCTTGGTGCTTTCAAGACTTTATTTTTAGTTTTCAAAGTTTGACTGTGATGACTCTGATGTACCTTGATGTAATTTCTTTAGGATTGTCTGTTTGGGGTTTGTTCAGCTTTATAATTCTGTTTATCTATTTTGTAAATTGGAGATGTGCCTATTCTCTGCACTTAGGATGTGTTCAGCCTTCGAATCCTTTTCAGGCACATGCTTTTCCTCCTTTCCCTCCAGAACTCCAATCATTCAAATATTAGGCCTTTTATTGTAATCACATGAGTTCCTGGGGCAGTGTTTATTAATTTTCTTTACTCTAAATTATCCATTTTCTGGATTGGATCTTTTCTTTTGTTATCTACCCCCCAGTTTATGGGTTATACCTTTGCCCTTCCAAAGCTCCTTTTTATCAGTCCATCATAATTACATATAATATTGGGATTTGGTTTTACACATTCTTACATGCATATAACATAATTTGGTTGATTTAATTCCCCAGTACATTATTTTTGCCCTCTCCTCCCTCCACTTGGTCCTTTTCTTCTACTCTATTTATCTCCCTTCTATTTTCATAAGATTCTCCCCCTATTGTTCTTAACCTTTTTCCTCTCAAGTTTTCACATATGACAGAAAAGCATGCGGCCCCTGAATTTGAGTCTGGCTTTATTTCATTAATACACACACATATTTCTTTATCATTCACCTCCTAATAGTTCCCTAATTTGGTTCATGTAAATTGCACAATATGCATGTAGTGTGGTAGTATGCATACCTTAATTCTTTGGAAAAATACTGAGGAGTGGTACAGCTGGGTCATCTGATGATTGTATTCATAATCTTGTGAGGAATTTCCATGGTGATATCCATAGTGGTTGTACTAATTAACAAGGCCACTAAAAGTGAACAAGTGTATCTTTTCCCTACTTCCTTGCCAGCACTATTATTTGTATTATTGAAAATTGGTATTCTAACTGGATAGTGAGATAAAATCTCTGTGGAGTTTTGATTTGCATTTTCTTGATTGGTAAAGATGTTGAACATTTTTTCACGTATTTGTTGACCATTTGTATTTCTTCTTTAGAGAAGTGTCTTTTTAGTTCATTTGCTCATTTATTGATTGGGTTATTTATTTTTAGGTAATTCCATTTTTTGAGTTCTTCATATATTCTGGATATCAATCCTCTTTTGGAAGAGCAGTTGTCAAAGATTTTCTTCCATTCGGTAGGCTCTCTCTTCATGTTCTTGATAGTTTGATGCCATCCCATTAACTAATTGGTACTATTTCCTGAGCTTTAAAGGTTCTATTGAAGAAGTTATTGCCTGTGCCTATATGTTGACCCTTTCCCCTAAGAGTGGCAACATTTCTGGTCTAATTCCTAGGTCTTTGATCCATTTTAAGTTGACTATTGTGCAGGGTAAGAGACCTAATTTCATTCTTCTACATAGGAATATCCAATTTTCCCAGCACCATTTGTTAAAAAGACCATTTTTGTTCCAACATGTTTTTGACACATTTGTCAAGGATCAGATAACTGTTATCTATATGGATTGTCTCTGTGTCTTCTATTTTCCTCCATTGGTCTTCTGTTCCCTTCCGAGTGTCTGTTTGTATGCCTGTACCATGCTGCTTTTGTTACCATAGCTATGTAGTATACTTTGAAATCAGGTGTTGGGATGCCTCCAGCATTGCCTTTGTGCTCAGTATTGCTTTGGTAATTCTGGGTCTTTCAGTCTTCCATATGAATTTTAGAACTGTTTTTTTCTAGTCCTGTGAAGATTGTCACTGATATTTTGATGGGAATTGCATTGAATCTGTAGATCATTTTGGTATGGCCATTTGAATTATATTAATTCTGCCTATCCATGATTGGAGGAGAGCTTCTCATCTTCTGGTCTTTTCTTAATACCTTTCTTCAGTGTTCTATAGTTTTTATTGTAGAGATCTTCCATCTCCTTGGTTAGATTTATTCATAGGTTTGTTTGTTTGTTTTTTATATTTTGAGGCTATGGTGAATGGAATTGTTTTCCTGATATCATTTCAGCAGATTCATTAGTGGAAATAAATATAGGAAAGCAATTGATTTTTGTACATTGATTTTGTAACCCATGCATTGATTTTGTAACCCACTACTTGATGAACCTGTTTATTAGTTCAACAGGGATTTAGGTCTGTAATTTTCTTTCCTTGATTGTATGTCTTTATCTGCTTTTGTATCAGGGTAATATAGGCTTTGTAGAATGAATTTGGAAATGTTCCATGCCTTTCTATTTCATGTAACGATTTGAGAAACATTGGAATTAGTTCTTACATTAGAATTAATTCTTAATTAAATGTCTGATAAATTCAACTGAGAATGCTTCTTGTTCTGGGATTTTCTTTGTTGAAAGGCTCTTTATTACTGCTGCAACTTCATTGCTTGTTTTTTTGGTCCAGTTAGGTTTTCTGTATCCTCTTGTTTCACTTTTGGAAGGTCATATATTTTAGAAATGTCTATTTAGGTTTTGTATATACTCTTAGTAGGTATAGAAATTTATCTACATTTTTTTCTAGATTATTCAATTTATAGTAATGTAAGTTTTCAAAATAATCCCCATTGATTCTCCACATTACTGTCATATCTGTGGAGATCTCTGCTTTTTCAAATCTAATTTTATTGATTTGGATCTTCCTGTTCTTGCCTTCGGTTAGTTTGCCTAAAGATTTGTCAGTCTGTTACCTTTTCAAAAAAATCAACTCTTCATTACATTGATCTTTTGTATTGTTTTATTCTCTATTTTGTTCATTTGGACTCTGATCTTGATTATTTTCTTCCTTGTACTGATTTTGAAATTGGCTTAATCATGTGTCTGTAGGGCTTTGAAATGCACCATTAGGTTATTTATTTGGGTTTTGTATGATTTGTGTGTGTGTGTGTGTGTGTGTGTGTGGTGCTAGGGATTGAACCCAGAACCTTATGCTTCTGAGGCAGGCACTCTACCCACTGAGCTGTATCCCCAGCCCTATAATCTTTTTATATATCACTCATACATATATATTTTCTTCTTACAACCACCTTCATTGTGTGCCAGAGGTTCTGATACATAGTGTCTCCATTCTAGTTTAATCATAAGAATTTTTAAATTTCTCCCCTGATTTGTTTAATCACCCCATCCATCATTCAAAATTATGTCCACTTTCCGTGTGTTTTTATAGTTTCTATAATATTCATTGCTGTTGAATTTCTAATTTCATTCCATTATGATCTGACAAGATGCAAAGGAGTATATTGACTTTTTTTATATTTGCTAAGACTTGTTTTGTGACCTAAAATATGGTATATTTTGGAGAAAGTTCCATGAGCAGTTGAGAAAAGTGAATTCAGCTGCTATTACATGAAACATTCTATATTTTTTAGATCAATTTAATTTGTAATTTATTTTTTAGATCTGAAGAGTCTTTATTTATGTCTGGTTGACATGTCAGTGAAGGAGTTATGCTTAAATTAATATTATTATATTTAGGTCTATCTTAGTCTTTATGTTGAGTAGTGCTAATTAATTACACTGCATTACATGTATTTATGAGGCATACACATTTATTATCATTTTATCTTCTTATTGAATTTTTCCTTTTAGTAGTATGAAATGACCATTTTTGTCTCTCATGATTAATTTTGGTTTAAAGTCTGCTTTGTCAGATTCTATTTGTTTGGGGGCTACATTTTCATGTAATATCGTTCATTCTTTCACTTTCAGTCTGCTACTGTCTTTGCCTGGAAAATGAATCATTTCCAAAGAACATGTAGGTGAGTCTTTTAAATCTATTCTTCCAGTCTATGTGTCTTAATTGAAGAGTTGAAACAACTTATATTCAGTGTTGTTATAGAAAGATTTTTATCATTTCCTGTCATTTTGATTTATTCGTATTGTTCATTTCCTTAGTAACTCATCTAATATTTGTCCATTTGTGAGCTCTGGAATTTGCTTTTAATTTCTTCCTAGTGTAGTATTTCCTTATGTTTTTTCTTATGTAGTCCCAACTTACTAATCAGGATTTCTTTTTAGCTTTTGCATATCTTGGTAGGTTTTCATTTCCTTTTCCATTATGAAGGATAGCTTCACTGGATATAAATTTTGTTTGACAGTTTTGTCTTTCAGGGAATTTAGAGTTTCTGTGGAGAAATCATAAATCATTAAGATTGACTAACCTCTAAAGGTGACCTGATGTTTTCCTCTTGAGGCTTTTAAAATTCTTACCTTGTTTTGTATTATAGGGAATTTCATCACATCATGGAGAGATTCTTTTTTTCATTTTATCTATTTGGGATTTTGACTGCCTTTTGTATCTGAACATCCATGATACATTATAGTTAAAATACCAAACATATAGAATAAGATTTAATTTTTTTCTCTTATTATTTCCCTGAAAAGATTATCTATGCCATTAGCTTATATCTCAAATAACTCTTCAATTTCAATAATTCTTCAATTTGGTCTCTTAATGTCCCAGAGTTCTTGTTTATTCTGGTCATGGTTATTTATTTTCCTTTCTTCAATGAAATCTGAATATTCAAGGTCAGCCACTTTGTCTTGCAGCTACAATACTCTCTATTCTACATGGAATACTGTACTGGAGAGATGTTCAACAAAATTTTTTGTTTTATTTATTGTGTCTTTTATTTCCAAGATTTTTGTTTTGCTAATTTTTCAAAATCTCTACCACTTTATATTTTCTTATTCATATCCTAAACTGACTTTCTTAATTCTTTCAGTTCTTTTTCTGTGTTCTCTTGGAATTTATTGGTCCTTTTTAATAACCATTCATTTGAATTATCCATTATTTCATCTACTTCAATATCTTTGGAATCTGTTGATTGTGAATTATTAATCTTAAAGAAGGTGTTATATTACCTTTTTTCATATTACTTGTATCTCTATGTTGAGATTTGTGCAGCTGTTGAAATGTATTTCCCTTCCCTTTTTATGTGAGAGGTTTTTAGGGCACAGCCTTCTCTTCATAAAGTGTTCTGGGATATCAGGTTGTGGTGGATTGTTGAATATGTTTCTAAATGGGTTTTTGTAGTATAATTTCCCTGCTGGTCATTTTATGATGCTTGGTGTAGTTTGATATGATCTGTGTTGTATTGAAGCTTGAGGATCCCATTTTCTCTGTAGATCTTACAAAACTGTGGCCCTTCTAGTAGGTCAGACAGTTATGTTGTGCACATCAGGATATATTAGGTACACACTCTGTGATTGCTCTTCTAAACCTGGCAACTCTGTATGTTCTAAAAGGGTACGGGAGCAATATAGAATGAAGCCCTTATCTTGCAGTGTCTTCTGTGTTTGTATAATTTCTTTCTGTTTCTGTTGCAGAAGTAAATGTTGATGACTGGTATCTGAGGTCCCCCCATAACCATTTCTACTTGGGATTAGTCATCAGTTTAGAATGTTTTCCTCCTATTCATTGTGTTAAAGTATTGCTAAAGTTTGAATGGGTTTAGGTTGTGTGTGGAACAAGGACACCTCTCTCTCAGATGGGTTTGGGGTGGAGCTTAGCAGCAGAATATCTATCCTGTGAATTCATAGTGTCACACTAAAATCACAACACCTCACAGAAAAGAGGTAAATAAAGAACAGCAACAGCAGTGAACAATATACAGCATTAAAAAGACAATAATACCAGGAAAACAGAAATGCTGGCTTCCTCAATTAACAATACCAGCAACAATAAACTACTGTGAAGCAGATATAGCAATAAAGGAAGTACCAGGTGAATATCAACTATGATATTTGCTGTTCTAAAAACTGCAACGACATAAGTGGTAGGGACAGAACTTGTACAAATTAAATACTTATGGAAGATGGTAAGAATTTCCTTAAGAAAAAGAAAATGCGGTAAGAAGGCATATTCAAAAGGTGACAGGGGAGAAAGGAGAAGAGAAATACCAAGTGAAGGTCCTAAAGATGGAGGAGAAAAAATAAATAAAAGAAACAAAGGGAACAAACAGAAGGATTTGGTTCTTTGTGGGAGAAGAAAAGAGAGAAAGTAACAAAAGATACAAAAAATAAAACAATAAGACAAAAAATGCATAAGTCCCCTATAAAAGGAAAAACAAAACAAAATTTAAAAAGCAAAATAACAGGAGGATATTAAACAGAAAAATGATAATAAACTAATATACATATTCATATATTAATACAAAAAATCTTAATGAAATATGAAAATATTATCCCTGCTGAAGTAGTAAAAATTATGGACAAGGATGGATATTTACTGCCCATGCCAGATGGCCTTTCTTTCCATTTCTTCTTATACTGTCCACCCCTTGGAGAGAGCAGCTGGAAAGTGCAACCTTCTTTTTCTTCATCATCTTTGTTCTCCCCTCTTTCGTATTCCTGATAGGCTTGTGAATAATCAGTCAACTTTGTATGTGTGGTTTCATTTCTGGGCTATGGGCTATGTTCTGTTCTGTTGATCTGTATGTCTGCCTTATGGCAGCATCAAAATGTAACCTTGTAATATATTTTGAAATCATAAAATGTGATAACTTCAGCTTTGTACTTCTCTTTCCAGGTTGATTTGGCCATTTGTGATCCTTCATGGTTTCTTATGAATTTTAAGATTGCTTTGTCAGATTGTGCATATTACTCAGTGCTACAGCATACTCAGCATTTATTGGACACCAAAAATAATAAATAATAAAATAAATAAACAAAAGATAAATTAATAAATTTCTTCTTTTTCTGAAAATAATGTCATTAAGTTTTTTTAAGAATGATTCTTGAGGATTGAACTGGGTGTAGTAGTGCATGCCTGGAATCTAGCTACTCAGGAGGCTGAAACAGGAGGATCACAAGTTCAAGGCCAGCCTCAGCAATTTACTAAGAACATATCTCAAAATAGAATAAGAGGGCTAGAAGTGTAGACCAGGGGCAATGCATTCATGTGGGCAGCCCTGTGTTCAATTCCTAGTATTAAAAAGAAAGTACTTTAGTGTTGATGATCAAGTCCAGGGTCTCACATGCTAGGTAAGTGCTCTACCACTGAGATACATTTGCAGTCTGTCTTTAGGGTTTTATATATACAAGATCATGTTGTTTGAAAACAGACAACTATACTTCTTTCTTTCTGATTGATCTTGATGTGTTCCTCTTGCTTTCTATTTGTATAATTAGACTTCCAGTACTATGCTGAATAGAAGTGATAACCATAGTCAACTTGGCTTGTTCCCTACCTAGAGAAAAAGCTTTCAGTTTTCACCCTTGAGTGAGATATCAGTTGGGCTATCCACATATGTCTTTTATTATGTTGAGATGAGTTCTTTCTATTCCTATTTGTTGAAACTTTTTTATGTGAATGGTTGTTAACATTTTCTCAAGTATCATTTTAAATCAATTGGGATGATCGTGTGATATTTTACCCTTTATTCAGCTAATATGTTATATCATGTTAATTGATGTTTGTATGTTGAACCACCCTTAAATGCCAGGGTAAATCTTGGTCATGGTGTGTGATCCTTTTAATTGTTGTTCTTTTTGGCTTTCTCTATTTTGCTGAGGATTTTTGCGTCTATATTCATGATGGATATTGGCCTGTAGTTTTCTCTTCTTGTGATATCTTTCAATGGTTTTAATATCAGAGATAATGACTGATATAATGAGATTGGAAATGTTCCCTTTTCTTCAATTAATTGGAAGACTTTGAGACAGATTGTCATTAATTCTCTAAAATTTTTGCTGCAATTTATCAGTGGAGTCATCTGGGTGTATGCTTTTCCTTCTTGGGAGGTTTTGATTACCAATTTAATCTACAAACTACTTATAGTTTTGTTCATATTTTCTATTTCTTCATGATTTAACCTTGTAACTTGTATGGTTCTAAGAATTAATCCTTTTTTTTAAGGTTTTACAGTTTACTCTCATTTAGTTATTCATCATTTTCATTTCCATGGCAGCAGTTACAACATCTCCTCTTTTATTTTTTATTTTATTTACTTGAACAATCCTTTTTCTTAGTCTAGATAAGATTTGTAGTCTTGTTTGTATTTTCAAGCATCCAACTGTTAGTTTTATTGATTTTCACTTTTTTTTCTATTTTGTGTATTTCTGCTCTAATTCTTGATAATTGTTCTTTCTCCTAATTTTGTTATTAGTTTCCTCTTCTTTCCTAATTACTTGAGGTATAAGTTAGCTATGTACTTGAGATCTTTCTTTTTTCCAATGTAGGTATTTATTTCTTTAAACTTTCCTTTCAGTACTGCTATTGCCAAGTCCAGTAAGTTTGGATCTGTCATGTTTCCTTTTCATTGGTCTTAAGTTATTTTCTGATTTATTTTTCTTGAGTTGTTTTAATTTCTTTTTTAAGTTCAAAAGCTTACTTTACACACATTTGTGAAATTTCTGCTTTTATTTTTCTATTGATTTCTGGTTTCATTTGATTGTGATCATAAAAATTACTTGGTGTGATTTTAGTCTTCTTACATGATTTGCTAAGACTCATTTTGTGATCTAACATGTTATGTATCTTGGAGAGAAATCCATGGGAACTTGAGAAGCATGTGCCTTCTGCTGAAGTTGGGGGGAAATTTTGTGTATATGTGTATTAGGTCCATTCTTTTCTATGGTATTATTTAAGTCCTCTATTTCTTTATTGACCATCTTTTCTAGAATTTCTGTCCATTATTGAAAGTCATTTGAAACTCTCATTTCCAATGTGTTTATCTTCTATTTATTTGCTTAGGCTTCCTATTTTTTCAGTTTGTGAGTGTGTATAATTGGTCATTTTTAAGCAGTTTGAGACTTTCCTGGTTTGTGGTATGATGAATGATTCTGAATTGAAATTTGGGAACTTAAGGTAAAATGTTATGAGAATCTGAATAAAATTTAACTTGTTGCAGTCACTTTTTTTCTGATACAACTCTGGGAAGGGACAAAGGTGTATCACCCTATCTTTTCCAGGTTACACTAGAAATCCCGGTTTTCTTCTTTACCACCATTAATATCTGGGGAGGGAAGGTGCCTTTATTACTATTTTGTTCAGGTGGGATCTGGGCTCCCCAGGAGGCCTCCACTGATGTGCCTCTGGCTGGGAGGGACAGTGAGAGTGTTCCTGCTTTTAGGGTGTCCTCTGCGACTGAGTGGGGAAGGGTATACAGCCTTGTCACCACTGGCAAGGGTAAAGGCCCCGTGTTTCCACTGGGCCTCACTCACCTTGTCCACAGTGCTGGATGCGAAGCTCCAGGATCCCTCAATCCTCTCCATTGATCCTTGAGGGGAGTGAGTTTTCATTACAGCAGACAGGCAGTGCTGGTTTCCTGCTGAGTCTCTGACAGCACCCTGGCAGGGGCTGTGGGACTTGGGGCACCTTGCTACAACCTGATGTGGTGGGAAATCTAGGCTCCCCACTGGACCTTGGCTGGCATGGATGGGGTGCTGCCGTGGTTTGTTCTGCAGTGTTTGGTGGGAGTAGAGTAATTCTTGTCTTGAGGTTTTCAGTCTTACTAGGCTGTCCCTTTCCTGATCCTCTGACTAAAGGGAAGCTTTTCCAGGACTTTCTTATTGTCTGAGCTTGTGGACATTTCAGGTTCTTCACCTTCATATCTGAGACTCATGAGGCAAAAAGGAAATCCTAGAAAACTCACTGTGTCAGTCCTTTAATTCCAAGGTCACTATCCAATCTGCCTTCTTTTCTCTACATGTCGAAGCCTGCTTAGGTATAAATTCCAAAGCTTTTGCTTAGTGGGAGAAATTGGAAAAATTCTGTGTATTCTATCTTCCCAGATGTAGAAGTTGACTCTGTGTTTAAGAGTGATGGTGGTTCCTTGCTTTTGTAGATTCTACATGAATTTGCAAAATGTATTGTGTGTGGGGAATTAACGAATCTATGAAATCTAATTTTGTTTGAAATACTAACAATGAGAAACTTTTGAAAAATTGAACTCTTCTGCACTGGGATTGCATTTCACATATTTCTGGGTCCTTCTGCACTTCAAAGAAGCAAAACTGGAGATTATAGAGGTTGCACTATTGAAAAGGCTTATAAAAGATTAATGGCACTGCTGGGTAGTCCTATGTCTCATCTCTGTCCCTATCAGTGCCACAGATGTACATTGATTGACAAATTAGAGCATATGTCAATAGAAAATGTGATATTGGTCATTATTTTTATAATACTCTGATTTAACATTTTAAATCTTGATTGAGGAGAAAAGAGAGAAGTACCCTTTATATATGCTGCTAGAATTAGATTTCCCACTTTGAAAGATATTCCTTTCAGTTAGATAAACCAGAAAAGTTCAGTAGTCCCTTAGAATGTTTTAATTTTTTTTCAAAACAGGACCTAGATCATTATGGACTAAACTCTAAATGACTTTGACAGATCACAGAAAAATCAACCTGAAGAGCAATTTTAGCTTAATATCAATGTGTTTTCAACTTACATTGAAAGTATGCATTTATAAGATCTAGTCCTTATTTGACATGCACGCACACATCACTCACATATGAATATGCTTTATAAAACAAAGCTAACTATATCCTTGCACCTGCACCTTCTGGGTGGCAATAACTTGACATTGAAACCCACGTGATGGAGATGTTAATTTTCTGCTCTCTTTGGATAGCAGAACAGATGCTGCCTTCAACTTCAAAGGGATCTGACTACTTTCTGAGTTTCAATAATGAACAGCAACTAGTTTAAAAAGAACCTAGCAAAACATACAAAGGAAAAGGACCAATAAGGAATCCATCAGTCTTTTCCTTCTGAAATGTTTTTTAAGGATAGAGAGGAAGTTAAACTCAAAACATTTGATCTTTCCCAGGAAACTGAACTGGACTGTATTTATTGATTTTCAAATCCAATTGTTCATCCTGTGACCTTGCATCGTGGCAAAGGACCCACCTGCATCATGAGAAGATCAGCTCTGGAAGATGATTTGTTTAAGAGCCGTGCAGAGGGCTGGGGATGTGGCTCAGTGGTGGCATGCTTGCCTAGAATGCATGAGGCCCTGGATTTGATCCCTAGCACTGCAAAACCAAACCAAACAAGACAAGACGAAACAGCTGTACGGAAAGAGCAAACCCAATTAATGATAAGCTTGTCCATTTTTTGTGCATTTCATTATTAGCTTATCTAATCTGTTGAATTTAGGTCACATCATATAGTTAGAAAAGGGTAGTCCAAAGTGAGGAGGTGGGGAAGGATGAAGACACAATAGTTTTGAATACTCTAGAGAGCAGGTTAGTTCTAGAGAGAAGAAAGTATATCAGTTAATGTTCTAGTCCCCAAATTAGGAGCATTTCCAACTCTGTTAGAAAATATTTTCCATTCCTATAACATTGGCTGATATGTTGTGAAGGGTTTTTAAAAAAGTACTGAGATTACTTATTTGTTTTTACCATACCCGCAATTGAAAATATCTTCAGGCAAAGCAGATACAGTTTGAGTTCTAAGTCTGCCTAACACAGATTGGAGTATCAGCTTCATCATTTGGCAGCTGTAACATTTCCAGTCTTTGGCTTCTACTTCTGTTACATGGTGTTGTAATAATGACCTATATAAATCCTTAATCAAAACTGGTGGAATCAGATGTTTTATGTAATATAGAAGAATAACATTTTTATGTACAAAGTTTTATTGAGAAAACTGTTCAATATACTTTATTTATTAAACTTTTACTTAGGCACTTTTATGCAACATGAGTAATGCAAAAAAGAATACAAGCTGTCTCTGCTCCCTAGAGGCTTACTATTCTGTATAATACATGCAGATGAATAGGAAGAATTATTTCATTCCAGAGACATAAAATTCTTTGGGAGCTCAGAGGGAGAAAAGTAATTATATTGGAGTGGGCCAAATCAGGAAAAAAAAAATTAAAAATTGTAAAGGAAATAGTATTTGGACTGATTCTTTAATTTTACTAATTTTTTACAAATTTCTTTTACTACTTTTTAGTCTATTTGTGTCATTTCCTCTCTTGGGTGAACATTATAGCAGTATTCCCTTATAGATCATTATAAACTCAAACCCTATAAGAGTGGCACTCAAGTATCTTATCAGCTAAGCCTTGCTTCAAGCTAAGCACCAAACATCATTCAGTGGAGTTACTAAATTGGAGATGTTTTTGGCCTACATTTTTGTTATTGTTGATGTTGTTTGGTACTGAGGGATTGATCCCAGGGGTGCTTTACCACTGAGTAAAGGCCTTTACTCAGGCCTTTTTTGAAATTTTATTTTGAGATAGGTTCTCACTAAATTGCTTAGACCCTCACTAAATTTCTGAGGTTGACTTTGAACTTGCAATCCTCCTGTCTTAGCTTCCTGAGCCTCTGAGATTATAGATGTGTGATCCCAGTCCAGCAAAATGTATTGTTCTTAATAATTATGTATGTTTTCTTTTCTCTAAGGTTTTTTAGTGTAAATTTATTAAGGTATAATTTACATGTCATAACATTCACCTATTTTCAGAATACAGTTCACTGATTTTTAATAAATTTTAAAGTTGTATACTATCATCACAATTCAGTTGTGAAACATTTCCATTATCCAAAAAAAAGATTATTTTTAAAGTTTTGAATGATAAGAAGGCTGTACATTGCATTACCTAGCAATTTATCAATGTATTTTAACAATCTCAGGAGATTTGGGATAGTACTCTATTATAATAATCCTATAATAAATAGATAAATGTTCATACTCAGGGGAATAAAGTGTATAAATAGCCTCATCTCATGTCCAGTCTAGTTTTACCTCTAAAAAAAGCTCAAGATATCCAATAAACTATGAGACACTTTCAGTATTTGATTCTGAAATTGCAGTTAGGTATTAACCTGAAATAACTAATAGAGAGAACTCAAGAAGAAGGGGCTTAGCTCAGTACCAAACACATAGCAGACTCAGCTTCTCTGAATATGTATATGTGAAAAATTAATTAAAGCACTGTATTAGAGAGGTTGTAGTACAGTTTTAAGAACACTGGCTGTGTGACCAGTGGATTTGGTGCCAGGCCCCTCTGTCCGGTTAATTGGCATGAGATACTACAGTGAGATGAGAGCCAACATTTAATACTTCTTATGAGATGGGAACTTCTATGAACACTTTGCACATTTTTAATTTAATCTTCATTTCAACCATATGACATAGGACAAGCTGTATCATTGCCATTGTATAGATCATGAAACAGAGCCACAAAAAATTTGAACAACTTGCCTAAAATCCCAGGGCAAACAAGCATTGGAGGGAAGATTCAAAACCAGATTCAGAACCAGGTGTTCTGATTGAAGAGCACACTGAAACACCAGGTTCTGTTTTCTTATTGCATTAACATTGCTTAAACTCTCAGCACTAGATTCTTAATTTATTAAGTAAAGGGAGCATACAGAGTATTTAATTTAGTTGATTTTACAAACTCATAGCATTTTGAAACTGAAAAGGATCTTAATGTTTATACAGCCCAATTAACATTTCAGAGAAAGGAAAGAAGTTAAAGAAAGCAAGGACTAGACCTTAAGCAACTTACTCAGGTCGAAAGACCCAAAGTCCAGGTCAACTGTCTTTAGTAGACCATCCTTGTTGAATCTCAGAACATTGCCTAGTAAAGATTCACATATAAATATGGTCACACACAATAACCCAAATTTCACATTTAGAGAATAAATGTTAAATACATTAATAAATAATTGTTGGATTTTTTTTTTTTTACTAAGAGAATTTATAGTAGATAGAGGTGCCAAATAGATGTACCCTAGAAGGACACATACAGTAGAAGAGGTATGGAGTGGATGATGGAGGAATACAGCAAAGGAGAGCACATAGAAACCTAAGAACAGAGCAGTTAGTACTTCTGGGAGTATGTGGAGCAATAAGCAAAATAGAAAACCAGGAGCTAACTATTGAACTGGTTCCTTTTGTTTTGTTTTTTCTATTTACTTATACATGACAGCAGAATGCATTTTGATTCATTGTACACAAACGGGATACAACTTTTCATTTCTCTGGTTGTGCACGATGTAGAGTCACACCATTTGTTCAATCATACATGATGATGATGATGATGACTGTCTCATTCCACCATCTCCCATGTTCTTGGACAGGCAGAATTAATATTGTCAAAATGGCAGTCCTACCAAAAGTGCTATACAAATTTAATGCAATTCCAATTAAAATCCCAATGACATACCTCATAGAAATAGAGAAAGCAATCATGAAATTCATTTGGAAGAATGAATTATCAGGAAGAGTGAAGCAGGAGGTATCACAATACCAGGCCTTAAACTATACCACAGAGCCACCTTTTGACCCAGCTATCCTACTCTTAGTTTATACCCAAAGGACTTAAAATCAGCATACTACAGTGACACAGCCACATCAATGTTTATAGTAGCTCAATTCGTAATAGCTAGATTGTGGAACCAATCAGATGCCCTTAAATAGATGAATGGATAAGGAAAGTATGGTATACATACACAATGGAATATTACTCAGCCATAAAGGAGAATAAAATTATGGTATTTGCTGGTAAATGGATGGAGATGGAGAAAATTGTGCTGAGATAAGCCAATCCCAAAAAACCAAAGGCCAAATGTTTTCTCTGATATGTGAATGCTGATACATAAAAGGGGTGTGGTGGGGGATAAGAGAAAAATGGAGGAACACTGGATTGTTGGAGGGAGTGGGAAAGATGGTGAACGGGTTCTTGAAAGATAAACAAGTTACATAGAAGACAAAGAGGAAGGTCGGCTGAGTCAGCAACAATTGCTTGCTGAAGTCACTGGTCCAGGGCAGCAGACTCAAAGAAAGATCTCTATCCTGCTCATTGATAAACTGCAGGTCCTGGGAACTTCATTCTGGAAGTTTGTGTAATGAAGATAAGACTGCAAACTCCCTTTGCAATTAGAATATTTATCTTTTTAAGTGTCAATACTAACAGAATGTTTTGGTTAGATGGAATTTCAGAAACATGAAGACCTTTATTTGCTTTCAGTGCCCAATTCTTTTGGCTAGTTGTACAATACTTTTAATCCTTTTTACTTCCTTTGTTTCTTCTAGAGAAAGTCAGAATAAGGTACAGGAGCCCTATTCTTACCTTTATATCATCCCAGCCTGGTACAGAGCCTGGGATAGAGCAGAAACTTAGCTTGCATTATTTTCTAACATTAGAAAGAAATGTTTACTGGGCGTTTGTAGCAATCAGGCACTCTAGTATTTCCTGTGCATTTTTTTTTTTAAATTCTCACTTCAACACTGGGAAAGAGATACCAGGATGAGCCCAGAGACTTGAGAGCTTCAAGAGATTGAGAGAATTTCCCATTGTGTGATTTGGTGCTAACTGCTTGATTTCTAGACCCCCAACAAGGCACAGAGTTACATTGTCCACCTGTCTTCACAAGCTGTAGCACTTTTAAAATGTGATGAATTCATGTACAATTATTTGTACAATGTTACTCATAATTTTCTCAATATAAAATGTCTTTTATGTGAATTGATAAATAATTTCAGAACATCATGCTATATTTTTCAGGTGCAAATACTTTTCAGAAATGTAGTGGAAGGGCCTTTTTCATAAGATTATTTTTATCATTAAGTATTTGAAGTATTATTTTACAAAAAAAAATTACTAAAAGCTCTTTAGAAACTTTCAAGTGCACCTAAACTCAAGTATATGTGCACCATGGCAAGCTTCTTTCCCTTCTGCTTGGTTTCAAAATAAGCCTATGGGTCAGGCTAGACTTGCCTAAGAGACACTTCCAGAACGAGAAGCATCCGTGGTTACCAGAGTTCATACCCATTCCAGTCAGCTTGCTGATGACACCAGTTCCCGAGTTCAATTCATCAGGGGGCTGCTGAAGGGACAGAAGCGTTACAGAACTCTGAGAATAGGTGGAGTGGATTCATAGTACTGATTTGCATGTCTCTACACATACTGCTTTTAAATCCCTTTTAATCTCATTTAAGACAGCCCCACCCCATTCAATCCTGTGTTGTTAAAATTACATATTTCAAGAAACCAAACTGACAATTCCAGTAACAGGTAATTAAAATAAATTGCTGATTTTTAAAAAAAAATTGGGGGGGGTACTGAGATTAAATTTAGGGGCACTCTAACACTGAACGGCATCCCTATTTTATTATTTTATTTTATTTTATTTTATTTTATTTTATTTTTGAGACAGGGTCTCACTAATTTGCTGAGGCTGGCCTTGAACTTTGCTGCAGCTGCCTGAGTCCCCAGGATTACAGGCATGCACCACCGCGCCCAGATAACTGCTAAATTAACAAATTAACAAAGAAGCAGCAAAAGCAAATGATTTTGCAAATTCCTTTCAATTCCAACTAACTCAATCCAATATGATCCCACGGACTGGAGCCTAGGCCTGCTGGTTCCCTGTATAGTGAGATAAATAGCAAGAGGACTGCACAGGAAGTTCCTAATCTTACAGAGATAAGCCACTGAAGCCAATCAAGCGATTCTATGCTCTATGCAGTGCTGTGAGGGAGGTGTGAACAGGTTGCCAAAGAGCAGTAGAAAATGAGGAGACATGTAAGCTCTTATACTTAGAAGCAGGGATGTGGAGGCAGGTGGCTGGAGACTCCAAGAAGACAGCATGGTGATTTCTTTTTTTTTTTTTTTTTTTTGAACCAGGGATTGAACTCAGGGACACTCGGCCACTGAGCCACATCCCCAGCCCTATTTTGTATTTTATTTAGAGACAGGGTCTCACTGAGTTGCTTAGGGCCTCGCTAAGTTGCTGAGGCTGGCTTTGAACTCGCGATCCTCCTGACTCAGCCTCCCAAGTCGCTTGGATTACAGGCGTGCGCCACCGTGCCTGACTAGCATGGTGATTTCTGAATTCGGTTTATATCTTGAAAGGGGGACAGGATTTCTAAAGACATGGAAAGAAAGTCAAAATACAACGCAGTAAGCGCAGCAGAGGCATTACAGCTGCAGCTGAAGGACATACGTTAGGGGACAAGGGAGGGTTGTCTGTCTGGAATGCCCTTTTTTAGGAGGTAAATAATATCAAATTACCTGTGCCCTTTCTCTCGACTATTTTACCTTCACTTGATGTTTTAAGAGTTATAACCGTAAATAAATAGGTAACACCTACTATTTATTATATGCTAAGCATTTTATACTACCAAAAACCTAATGTTCAACAAATTTGGTTTTCATATCAAATTGACTTTTATTAGTGATTCATGGATGGGGTACAGTCTCATCTATGGACTTAGGTCACTCTGATGGACATGGTAGGACAGACAGCTTTCATAAGGTTGCTTGAGCAGGAACAAAGGAAAAACATAATTCAAATAGTAGGTTGATGGACATCAGGATACTTCAGTGCTTTTCCTACAAGTTCAGAAACAGATAGAACTCTTTTTATTCATGCTGGCTAGAACTAGCTTGTTAGGGAATTTGGCAATCTTCTCTCTCCTGATTTCTCAGGTTGGACAATCAACTCAGTTTCATTTGGGTGCTGTGGAAACAGCTGAATGACTCCGTTTTGGTTTGGTTTGTGAACTCAGTCCAGAACACTGACCTCCCATAAATCCCATTCCCCAATATACATTGAAGATTCACTTCTCTTATTATCTTCATTTTCCAGATAGGCAAACAGAACTGAAAAGGGTTAATTAACTTGTCTGAAGCCCAAAGGTAGCAGGAAGAGTCGATGCTAAAGCCACGAACTTAACCCCTGGTACATACTGAGCACATGCCATCCTCTACCTCAGGTTCTTTACTCAGAACTTCAGTTCCGTAGGTGACTAAGATTGACATAGCCCATCCTTTCTGGAAATTCTTGCTCACAAAAGATTTCAGCAGTTTAGATTAGATGGAATAACAAAGAATAATAAAGTGAGTAAGAAAAGCCCAGTTATAAAAACCCCCTTGCTCTTTACTACAACGATATTTAATTAAGTGGTTAAAAGGAGAGGAAGGAGAACCGTCTGGAAGGAGACCAGAAGAAAGAGTTAAAGATGTGTCAAGGAAAGGGTGAGCTAACCTGGCTGGTATGGTTGTAGCATTTATGATGGAATAGCCTCGTACATTGCAAGCTGCCTGCTTGAACAGGTCATTGTCACCACAAACTTGCAAAGTAGGTAAAAGGATTCTATTTTATAGATAAGGAAAACAGAAGGCTTAACTGGTGATTTGTGACCATATTATACGAAGCTGCAAAGTCTGACATGCCTGTGCCTCTTCCCTCTAACTGGTAACTTCTCAGTTCAAACATTTTGCTGCAAATTAGAAATGAGTATTAGAAACCATGGCAACCCCAGAAACATTCAGAACACAACAAATGTATGTGGATTGCAAATGCATCCAAGAACATGGTGTGATTCAGGATGAGGGGGTGAGGGGGCACATTCTTGGGGGAGTCAAGAGATTGAATTAAGATTTGAATGTTAGCTCCCAGGTGAACAAGTTGGGATTTTTTATTAACACAAAGAGGTTTCTCTGTAAAAGTTGTACAAAAATTATTTTAATATGTTCTCTCATTTTAAAGTGGGCAATTATTCTTTCTGATGTTTAATGACAATATTGATAATAATTACTATTTACTGAACATGAACAATGTCAGACAGCAAATTGATCCTTGCCATAGGTCATCTGGAATTCTTTCATTGACTCCGCAAGGTGACAGTTCTCTTGTTTTAGAGACGACAAAGCTGTGACTCAGAGAGTTTAAGTGACTTGTTACCGAAGTCAATTACCAAGGATTACTATAGCCAGGTTTAAACTCATACTTTTTCCATTAAGCCATTTTGCATTATTAGGCTCTGCTTTCTTTTTACCATGATAAATTAGTGGAGCACACCGAATTGATGTAATTCTGTTCAAAAGCAAATAAATTATGTTTTGGTTGACATGTAGCCTTATTTTTATTACGGGTTGCAATAAACTACTGGATTTACTGAGATACTGAAATAGATGTCAGATCCCTAGCTATGACTCCACTTGTGAACAAATCACAAATGCCTTGTGATGTACTGTATTGGGACTAGGGTTTAAAACTCTGTCTCTATGTCTCTATGCATTGTTTTGATCAGCTGTAACACAAGAGTGTTAGATAAGAAACCTAAAGTCTGGCCAGGTGTTGTGGCACATGCCTGTAATCCCAGTGGCTCAGGAGACTGAAGCAGGATTGCAGGTTAGAAGCCAGATTCAACAATTTAGGGAGGCTGTAAACAACATAATGAAACCCTGTCTCAAAACAAAAAATAAAAATAGATGGGAATGTGGCTCAGTGGTTAGAAAGAGCTGGGGATGTGGCTCAATGGTTAAACGCCATTGGGTTCGATCACTGGTAAAGGAAGGAAGGAAGGAAGGAAGGAAGGAAGGAAGGAAGGAAGGAAGGA